>CM041777.1:483945953-484155432 GCA_023374045.1 Limonium bicolor | reverse complement strand
GTTTTCTCTTGGCACCGAAATGGAGCTTTTCCAGTTTTGAAAAGATGGAAAGAAAGGCCTTGATCTAACTAAGAGAAATCTATGTTACTTTTTATTTGGAGCAATATTGTGTATTTTGTGGACAATTGAAGGTGGAGGTGTCATGGATGGAGCTCTCATGGTTTTGGAGCAGAGAAGAGGAAGGAAAATCGGTGGGAAGAAATGAAATGAAGAAGAGAGGAGAGAGGTAGGCTAAAGTAAAGATATTTTGTCTTTAAAAACAAATAGTACTATTTACTAACTTTCCCTCTTATTTTTCCTTACTTGCTGGCACATGTGGTGAGTCACCACTTCAAAAACCCGTTCCTGTAACACCCCATCTCGATCCAATCGTGGTTATCACAAACTTAACACCATATATACAAAATCTGCAGCGGATTCAAATACATTCCAGGACCTTGCCACGGTCTGACTACAGAATATACCGAACATTAGTACATACCAATCTTAACCAAATACATATCCTTCTTACAATCCCCTCACATCCTATACATCTTACTAACTCAAATTCCATACGAGTGTACATGCACAACTCGTAGGCCACACTTACTCGTAACGCTTGTACCCCATCTTACTCTCGTGACGGCCGCCTTCTAACGTTCACCTGTGTAGTAAAAACAGCCCCCAAAGGGGGTCAGCACGAATGCTGGTACGATCCTCTCATGGCCCCCAAGCTAACGTGGCTACGACGACTAATTGTCGATAGCATGGAGGTTGATTAGATGCACAACATAATAGAAAGTGCAGTAAACAACAATCCAAATATGAACAATCAAAGTTCAAACATAATGAACGACTTAAATGCGTTCCCTTAATTAGAGAGTTAATTATTTAACTCCTTAAGTTATGTTTCTCTTAATCTTAGTCCATCCTTATCTTACCTCAATCTAGTCTTATCTTAGCCTTAGAAACAACCATCCTTTAAAAGGAATGAATGTAGCTTATCTTAGTCTTATAATACAAAAACCATCTTTAAAAGGAATGGTTGCAACTTATCTCAACCTTATCTTAATCTTAAAATACAAACCACTCTTCAAATAGAAATGATTGTATCTTACCTCAATGTTTATTTTTGTCGGGTCAAAAGCAACCCTAGCCAATGAGCTATTAACTCCATTGGTGAATAAACAACTTATCTTATAATTTAGGATTTAGGTGATCCTACCGCACCATCTTAATGCCTCCTACCTTGGACTGTATGTCCAATGTAGCTGAGCCGGCAACCGACCCTAGGCAACAAGTCAGAAACAAGTCCTTAAACGGAAGTCGGATCTGCTTTAGATACCGACCCCCTTTTCCTTAGCATGCATGACCGGAGTCAGTCCCAGGTTCCTCACTCCCCCCTTAAGTTCCAGTTAGTAGAAGTCTCAAGACAATGTTTGTTGGTTAACCTCTTTCGGTTTATAACAAACTAATATTAGGGGGCGTTCCTTAGTCTCACTCAATTCCTTACTAAACGTTGGTTAGTAAGTTCTCACGGTAAGTTGTGTTAGTTTTCAAACATCACACAACAATACAATAAACATAATGTTCCGGTTGCATGCTTTATCTTGTTTAGTGGGCACACAAAAACAAATAGCACACAAGCGAGGGACACCTCGTTAGCAAGCAGGTCACAAGAAGAACTGTACCGTTCACCGTTGGTCGTTCAGTTGCTTACTCTCTTCCGGAGTCCAAATACTCAAGCCCTAAAACATTCATTCAGTTTTAGGTTGTTAATCACTTAACTTAATTCAACTTATTTAACTTACTTAACCCATAATGATTCCCACCTAACACCTCTTAAGTTTTACAACTTAATCTTACAACTTAACCTTAAACTTTTAAGTTTTACTTATCTTAATCTCTTAGGTCTTTATACCTCTATTCATCATTGCCCTCTTAATGGGGTACAATTAATACCACTAAACTTCCTTGGGTTTCTCTCTTTTTTTTCATCTTTAGGGTCGACCGACCTTACCGACCGACCTTACCCAAGTGGTCCATTCCAGAACTGTATTACCGTTTCGAAAACTTTTACCTTTGACTTTACTCCCCCTAACCTTTGCAACCCCGTCGACCTTGCAAGTCCGGTCCAGGTGGTCCTTCCGAGAGTTTCCCCGTGGGATATTTAAGCCCGACCAAACCTTGTCAAGGTGGCGCGGGGTCCCAAGTTCGGTCCATTCTAGAGACTCAATTCGTACACAATAAAATACAAGCCCGACCGAACTTGTAAGTCCGGTCCCCAAGTTCGGTCGATTCCAGAAACTCTTTCCGGTAGTGTAAACTGAGCTCGACCGACCTTGCAGGTCCGGTCCCTAAGGTCGGTCGGCTCCAGAACCTTGTTTCTAAATTCCCATTTAACTCCAAACTTCTCCACGAGTTCCCCCATGTGTCCTAACACCACTTGGCACTTAAACTCACATTAGAACTTCCACCAAACTCTCCAAAACAATTTCCAAAGATCTTTTTAAACATTCACTCAATTCTTTTAAAACTCCTAACACTTAGCACTTATTTCCTTACATTCCCAACTTGTAACCTTACCAAAAATTCCTCAAGTCACCTTGCATATCCATGCACCAATTTCTCTCTTTTCCATTTGTTACTCATCATTCCTAAACTCTTGGACATACCTAAACATTTCTTCCCATCCTCTTAGCACCTTAACCTTGTTCTTCTTTACCTTGACCTTCCTACACCCTCCTTAGACATCTACATTTCTTTTACTCAATTACTCACCATTCTCATGACCTTACACTCTTATACATTCCTAGTCAATCTACAACATTCTCCTTCAATCTTCACTCCCATCACCTAAGTCCACTCATTACCATCTAAACTAAAACCTTATTGTTCCACTACTAGCATCATCACTACTTACACAAGCTTCCCAAGACTTTCATTGATATATTCCCTAGTTCATACCTAAATCACCTTAAGCATTATACACCTTCTCCTTCAAATTTATGCACAAGTCTCACCATTCCTCTTACCATGACTCTGGTGTGTTCAATACACCCTTTTGAACTCTAATTTCCTCATAGACAACTCTAGGTCATTCTAAACCTCAAGAACTCCTTAGTTAACTCATTTCCACTCAAATCCCTTTTTAATGATCCCAAGTGAATCCTAGGGCATCTTAACTCACCACTACCACCTAAACACTTTGTTTCCTACTCAAATTTCGCCATAGCTTCTCTAGTATATTGTCATGCCCAAATGCATTGTTTTCTCATTCAACCATCTCACACACATCAAGTTTCTTTCTCATCATATTTCATCACCCAAACCAACTCATTCACAACAAACTCAATATATTGCAATAATCTTAAATTGCACAACATTAAGGCTCTTAATGACATGGCTCTTAGGCCCTTAAATGACTTAAACTTAAACACTGAATTTCCCATATATAAAAGCTTTCAACCTGCAAATACACCCATCAATCTCATAGTAGTTATAATGCTCTTAAAATCCATCTTAAACTTATATTACTAACTCATTCCCATTGGCTCCTTAGTCACAAGTTCACAAGCTTTTTTAAATTCTTTTTCCTAGGTTATATAACCCATTACCTAATGTAAGCCCTAGGCTACATTGGTACTCATCTAAAACTCATTCCTTAAACCTTAAACCATCATTAGGTAAGCAATTTACCTTGTTTTCTCAAGCTTATCTTAACTTCCTCCTTAGACCTTTTTCCCTTGGGAATCTCGGCCACCATCTTAACTTCCCTTGCCAATGTTCTAATCAATACACAATGACTCTCATGAGTGCTAAATAATATACTACCTCAAGGAGTAAACCCTAGGTTGAAAATGTGTTTTAAGGTATTAAATTGAATGCTTTACCTTGGATTCTCAAAACAAGCTTGGATATGAATCAAGTAGGACCTCCTCTAGCCCTTGGAGAATAGAATCAAGCTAGAACAAGGGATAAAACAAGGCTCCATGAGAAGGTAATTTTCGGTCATGGTGAGGAAGTGATGGAAACATGATTTTTCTTACATTTTCCTTACCTTGAATGAATGGAGAAGGCAATGAACATCTCAAGCTAGTTTTTCCCCCTTCAATGGTGATTTCCCATGGCTCCAAAATGAAGCTTTTAAAATTTTGAAAAGATAGAAAGCTAGAGCTTGAGCTAACTTAGAATAATATGTGTTTAGTTTTTGATTTGGAGCTAAAATGAGTGAGTAGAGATCAAAGGAAGATGGAGCATAAATGGAGGCATTCACTCACGGTTTGGAGCAGGGAAGAAGAAGAGAAATCGGTGGAAGAAGAAGAAAAGAAGAAAGAAGAGGAGAGAGGTGAGCTAAAAGGAGATTTTTGTTATAAAAGCAAATCGTGCCTTCTTTTTTTCCCCCTTCTTTCCTAGCAATTGCTAGTTACTTAAGTAGTGACTCACCCCCCTTACAAAACCGGCCACCCTTAGTCAATTAGAGATGGTCATTTGACCATTGACCAAACAGGAGAGTTTATTACTTAAAATGTTACTATTTGGGCACTATTCATAATTAGTGCACAAATTTGAGAAAATTTTGGTTTCCCATTGATTTAGACTTCCTAATGTGATAATAATTAGTACACATGTTGATTAAGGTGTAATCATGGGCATTTAGCCACTCAAAACTCAATTCTAAGACAATTTCTCAAAAAGGTGCTTTAAGGAGTCTTAAAGCACATTTTGTATTTAAGCTTGTTTTTGAGCTTGGTTTCTTTGCTAATTGATTTAACATGTCCATTAGCATGTTACTAAATTCTTATAATGATATTTGGGTGCTAATCAAAGTTACTCCAAGCTTAGAGCATGTTTTTGCCCAAATTGCCCTTAAGGCATTTTCCTATGTTTTCCTTGGTTTAAATTGTCTACCAATCTTTCTAAGGCATATTTTAGCCTTACTACATTAAATTGATGTTTACTTAGAATACTTAGGTTTGGGGTATTGCAGTTCCCCCCTTCATTAATAAGATATTTATGGTCTTTGTTGACCAATTAATTAAGTAGAGTTGACTATAGGCTAATTTGGGCACTATTTGGTTACTATTCACAATTAGTGCACATATTTGTGAAATTGTTGGTTGCTCATTGATTTAGGCTTCCTAATGTGATACTAATTAGTACACATGTTGATTAAGATGTAATCATAGGCATTTAGCCACTCAAAACCCATTTCTAAGACAATTTTTCAAAGATGTGCTTTAAGAGTCCTTAAAGCACAATTTGTGTTTAAGCTTGTTTTTGAGCTTGTTTTTCTTTGGTAATTGATTTAACATGTCCATTAGCATGTTAATAAGGTCTTAGAATGATATTGTGTGCTAATCAAAGTTACTCCAAGCTTAGAGTACATTTTTGCTTAAATTGCCCTTATGGCGTTTTCTTGTGTTTTCTTTGGTTTAGATTGTCTACCAATCTTCTAAGGCATGTTTTAGCCTTATTACATCATAATTTTATGTTTACTTATCATACTTAGGTCGGGGTATTTCAACCGAAGTGTATACAAGCATTGAATGCTAGTCACTAATAGTGATGAATGTTTTGTTCTTAAAGGCAAGCATGACCTTGTGCGAAATGGGCATACCCTTTGTAGATGCACCACCGTCATTGAGGATGGTTGGGTGGCGAAGAGCCGAGTTGCTCGAGCTGTTATGAAATCTGCAATACATTCAATTAAACGGATGAGGGAACATATATGAATACTCAAATGTGAGAACTCACCCCCACACCATATCGGGAATTATAGATGAGATGTGATCATGATTAAACCAGGAGGAAAAGAATATGTATAATGCTCAATGAGACCGAGACAAGAGAACCAATGTTGCTAAACCAACACGAACTTAATTAAACCGATTGTAGCCGTAAAGGTGAATTAATATTAAATGTTTAACTGATCGACAACCAAAGTACTACCTTTAGATAGGAGTGCCATATGCAATATATTACTAGAAGGACACAAGTCCGGGGAGCAAAACTATTATCTTCAACAACTTTACCACAATGCCACTAGGGCAATAGCACTTACGACAAGATAACCGACAATGCGAACTAATTAACATCAAACTACAACAAGGACATCCATCAAAAGGGAGATTGACAACATAACTTCACAATAACCGTGTGACGGACATTACCAGTTTACTAAACGAGACATGGGACGACCGCACTCCAATAGGAGCTTGTGGGCTTGTGGGCTTGACAAACTTATTTATAAGTTAGTCAGGTAAGTAGTAATGTATCAGTACGGTACCCCATGTATGTAGACAAGTAGTGTTAGGAACACGAGAAGTAGTCAACTCTGTGCCAAGGTCAGTGATGCAAATCCAGACCAGTGCAACTAGATACCTCGAAGATGGACGAGAAGAGCCGCAGTTAAACCAACGGGCTAGAGAAACCAAGAACCTTCAACACAGAGTAGCAGACAGTATACAGTGAAGACAGAGGAAACCTTTCGAAGACGTGAAAGCTAAGGATGGAAACATGGAAAACCCATTACATGGGCGAATAATATGTAGAACCCTCATAAGGATCAAGCAATTTTTGCCATCCAGAAGGAACCTACCAAACGGGAAGGAAGTAGCAAAGGAACTACGACAATGATCAGAACACCCCACAAAACCACTTGGAGACGCGGATGACAAGCCTTATCTCCGTGGACATAAAGGCTAGTACGTCTCAGTATTACAGAGACAAGTGCAAAGAACACTAAGTACTAACAATAGCCAATGTCATATTACACCTAAAACTGAAAGTTAGTCAGAGAAGATACTCGCATGTTTTCTAGTAATCCAAATGATAGGATATACAACAAAGGAAAAAGAGGCAAACTGAGCCTATGTTCATTGGTCTGCACCTCAGTACGGAGCGAGTGGGCCCATTAGAACGAATGCGGGAGAGAGCACAAATAGTTGCGTGCCTCGCCCTTTATATATTTTGGAGCCCGGGAGGGCTAGAGTCATACCCGTCTCTTTGATATGAGGATAATCCACTCCAAAGGTGGGAGATGCCACACGAGAGTTGGAGAACTCTATGAGAGCCAAGTATCCAGCGCTCCTTGTTGAGGGGTTGTTGTATACTTGTGTGGGGTACGGGGCATAACCTTTTTAAGGGGGGTAGAGCCCCTTGGTTGTGCACGTGTGTGCACTAAGTTTTGTTGTTTCGTATGCGGGGCATATAGTAATTTGTTGGTATGCGGGGCATACGATGTTTGTTTGTTTGTTTCGTATGCGGGGCATACAGTGAATTGGGGTATGCGGGGCATACGATATTTTGTTGGTGATGTTTGGTATGTGAGGTGTACGTTGTTGATTTGTTTGTGTGTAGTGTGCACTTATATGTATGTATCCTATGAGATACCTGTTTGAATGATGTGTATACACCCATGTGTGTAGTACCTTTTTATGATACTTGTGATATATATATATATATTATATTACCTTGTGGATTGATTACATATGGTATCGCCTAGATACGAAATGAATCATTAGATATGGAATGTGGAATGATGGTATGGTATGGACACCTCGGGGAGGTTGTTAGGGTTTGTAGAATTGATAGGAAAAATGGTGCTGATGGATCGCCTATATCCATATGTTTGAATTAACGCCACAAATGAGGGATATGTGCTGTCTAATCACAATAAAATGTATGTAGATGATATATCACATAGATATACATTATGGGTTTACATGGGTAGTTATTAACATACCTATTTGAGGAAGCGACTTGGGGACAAAGTCTTTTTAAGGGGGGTAGATTGAAATACCCCTAACTAATAAAAAATTTATTAAACATCTAATCAAATGAATTAAGGCCTAAACATGCCTTAAAATCAATTTAAAAACAATAATGGTCAACATTGATCAAATATAGCATCCTTTGACCATTTAGGGCAAATATATGCCCAAATGAACTCCTTAGGACCTAAAACTTTGTCATAAGCATAATAACATAAATGAACGTATTAAAATTATTGGACAACACTCCAACATCAGTAACAAGCATTAACATGCTTAAAGTCACTTAGGGCAAAAAGGTGCTCTAAGAAACCATAAAGGTCTTTTGGCCTCCATTTGATTCCAAATTGGATTATAAGTTCAATAATCATGTAATGAACATAATAAAACCATTCTAAAAGAAATCCAAGCTCAGAAACACCTTGGGACACAAAATGTGCACTAAAACACCTTAAAGCACGTTTTTGTGTATGAGCTCTAAGATATTGACTTTTTGTCATTTTAAGACCTAGATTACATTCTTTATAACATTAATGTGACATGATAGACTATATTATAAAGTCTAAATCAAAGTTAAAAAAAATCAAAATGGGTGATTTTGGGTGAAAAGTACCCAAAATAACATTTAAATTCCTAAACTAAACCATGGTCAATGGTCATCCTTTGACTTGATCACCCATTACCGCCCATTTGGATAGTCATCCTTATCCATTAGCCAACATAAAATATCTACTAATGAGTCATCTAATGACTATTCACTAAAGTAATCAAACCTTACCTTATAAGCTTATTTTTCTTCTCTTTCCTCCCATTACTTCCTCCAGCCGTAGCACTTAGCTTCATACCCTCTCTTTCAACCTCCTTGACCATAAGGAGACTCCAAGTTCAGCTGGTGTGATCTCTTGATCTTGGTAAGCTTCCAAGGCAAGTTTATGTTCATTCTCTTCATCTTTCTCTTCTCTTTCCATTGAGCTTACCCACTTCCATTTTTATCCAGCCATTTGGTGTGAGTTGGAGTTGGAATACAAGGTGTTTTTGGTGGAACAATTCAGAGGAGGAAGGAAGCAAAGCTAGTTTGTTCTTTAGGTATAAAACATGCTTTAAGCATGATCTTCTTCTTCTACTTCATTTCCGATTGGAAATATTGGCTTCCTAGGCTTATTTCCTTCTCCTTTACATGCTTGTTCAGTTGGTATACCAAGATCTTCAAGGAATAGCCAAATCCATGCCAAAACACCATTTTTGGCATCTTAATCAAGGTAAAAATTAGCCATCTTCTTGGCTGGGTTGTTGTTACGGTTTTAATCCTTAATTTAGAATACCTTTTGATACTCTTTTGCTTCTGTAAAAATAGGTCAAGAACAGCCCTTGGTTCCCTTGCATTTCTAAGGTAATTTTACCTTGAATTTGTGCATTAAAACACTTCCTATGATTAGCTCATGCTTAGAGTTTAATCATATCTTAATTTGTTTGCTGTTTAAAACATGTTTAACAAGCTGTGGAAATTATCTTAAGCTTGTCGTGGCCAAACAAGGCCTTACCTTGGCTAAAACAAGGTATAAAACACTTAAATCTCATCTTTGATATGTATTATATGTTTAAGCTTATGCTAAATAATTACCGTGAGTGAACATAGGTTTAATGGTCAGATTTTGACCTAAGGTGGTTAAGGAGGGAAGTAGTTAGTAAATTTCTAAGTGATTAAGTAACATAAATGTCAAATTAAGACTTTATGTGGAAGACTGGTAATTATTGGAAAATATATGGTGAGGCCGAGAGTTTATATGCATTTTGGAGCATTTATGTGTAATTTATTTTATAAGCTAATGTTTGTAATAAGGCCATGTGCTTTAGGCCATTTTAATTATGTATTTTAAGTTTAAATTAAGCTTTAGGTAATAAATAAATATTACTGCAAGGAATGGGGGCTAAACCATACTTAAATCAAATTTGGGGCTAAATATTAATATAGCCGAAAATTAGGTGTAAAAAGTAGTTTAAATAAAAATTATAAGATTTTATAAAGTTTTGGGGTTAAATGGTAATTTCTAGAAAATGGGGGTAGAAACTATAAATAAAGGAAAATGATGGTCAAGGCAATATTAAGGAGGTTAACCTTGACCATATGGTAGGCTTTGACCAAATTAGATAAGTTAAATAATTTATTTATGGTTATATAGTAAGTTATGTATTTAATTGTAACATTTTTATAACATATGGGGTAAATATGATATTTCCGAAACATAGGGTGTAAAATGGTATTTTAAACACCCATGGGCTATATTTAGGAATTTATTGGGCGGAATTTGGAGTTAAAATAAACTATATATGTATAATATATAGTTATTATGTCATTGTTACATTTTGGATAAGTAAATGGGGGTGGAAATGTAAATACCGAGAGTTTAGGGGTTAGGAATGATATTTATAACCCTTTGGTGGAATTTGGTGATTTTTAGAATAATATAAGAGTAGTTATTTAAGATATATGTATAATATATAGTTTTAATGATATTATAAAACTATATGTTATAAATTGGGTCAAATTATGATTATAGAAAGTTGGTGGGTTGAGAAATGAATTAGAACAGATTAAGGTTTGTTCGGTTATTAAATAAAAATAACCTTAGGTTATACCTTGTTATAAAGTTAAAGATGTTATATTATATGGTATATATAACATGGTATAAATTATGGGGTGATATTGTAATAAACATAAAGATATGGTAAGATAATGAAATTAAATTATAAGTATGTGCCTTTCGGCATTAAAAATAGTTTTGTATAAAAACTATATGTTATAAGTTATATGAAATAAAAATATCATATTATATGATATTAGTATATGGTATTATAACATTACATAATGTTATGTGGTCAAAATGAAATTAAAATAAAAGATAGTGCTGTACCGAATTTATAAAGGTTGGAAAATGAATTTTAGACTATGGTCTACAATGTTATAAATATTATAACAATTATATGGTATTAACGTGATTTAAATGGAATTAATATAAGTAAGGATATTCACATTAAATAATGTGACAAACAATAAATAAATGAGATTTACAAAACCAAGGTGTATATTGAATAAACCTTAGGAGTTGTAATTATACAACATAAAATGTTACATAATATTAAGATAATGTTCTTAATATAAGTTGTATAATATAATACAATTAATAGGAATAATCATCTCATATGAGATGATGAAATGTGACATATAATATAAGAGTTTTATAATTCATGAAACTTACCTATATTGGTACATATATATAAATGCGAGAAATATATATATATAAGGATGGATATATATTATGGTTGGAAACCATATAATATAAATAGTGAAGGTTATTATATGAATATAGTTTATGAACTATAAGTTATAAGTATTGAACTCAAATGTAGTTATTACAAGATTAATGGATTATATAATACAATGTATTATAATGGATGGTGGGATAATAATACCATATGATAAATAATGCATGTATGCATGCAACTATATGTTATATGCCTAAGTTCAAGAAGGAACAAAATTAAATGAATATAATGAATTACATTCAATAGTCGAATTATGACACACTACGAGTCTAAGTAACGAAGCCGACTGGTTTAGAGAAACCCGTAACAAATAACAGTTGAAATCCGGGGATGAACTGTCGGGGTTACAATGTTATTCGGAAATACCAGATCTAGTTAGTCATGGAGACTGACTCATAGCTTTATTACAATTTAGATCGTACTTTAGACGGAGGCGCCGGAAAAGCTTAGTGGTCTACTGCGCGTCCTTGGTCTAAGGTGTACGGTATGTAAAGGGGTTTGATCTTGATTGTCCTGAGTCTTCCCTCGGGTCCAGATATTATTTGGTGTGATAAGATTTCTATATGAATGCTTATATGCATGTATGTGTGCTTGAGCTGGATATCTGTTTATCATTATCGCATTACTACTACTGTACGCGAATGCCCATCGGGTTAATATTACGTCGACTATAGATTGACTTATATAAACATACATATGTGTTCAATGTGATAAAAGAATGGGTTATTATTATAATACACTAGTATTATAATTATGTAATTAAATAACCTAAGTAAAATACTTAGGTATGAGATACAACATTGTCGGTCTTTAGAGCATGGATCTCGAACATGAATACGACCTAGATTATTTCTAGGAATGCGTGAGACCCATTGGGCAACTAAGTAATAAATTGTATTCTCCATAAAACTAAGAGTATATCTTAGGAAACGATTAAGACATTTAATCCTATGAGAGAATTGGTATGAGATGAGGGGCGGAATCCAGTGTAGTTTACGAACTACCTGGTTGCGCATTTGTGATCACTGAGGGGATACCCGATCGGGTTCCGCTCCAGGAAATTTCCCAACGAGCCCTAATTGGATCGTGGGTCAGATGGTACCTGCTGTTGGTACACGGCTACAACCTTTATATGGACGCCTTACGAGGCAAAGTGAATGACTAGGGGCCTCCGGACATCTGGCAACATGAGCACCTTTGTGTGTACGGGAGGACTACTGTCCACTGGTAAGGTTGATTCGGGTTGTCCTAACATGATGCCCAACTGGTAAATAATTAAACATGGTTTGGTTGGATGGGGCCTTGAAGGCCAAATATTAATAAATATGGAAACCATTCGCTAAGAGCGACTATGCACTTTATTGCAATTATTCGATACGTTCGTTGATGCAACTACTGTTTGGGAAATGTAATGACTGTATTAATTGGATGGATAACTCAGTGTTTGTGCATGATTGTTACATATTAATTATATCTGTAAACTGGTAAAGCATGAAACCAATCTAATATCAAGATGGTTAAGATGACTAAGTGACCTATAGGGTCTGAATGCAAACCCGGCATACTCACCGTATATCACTGAGCTTCACAACATTGTGCAGGTTGCTGATCACCGTCGAAGCCGAAGTGCGGGACCCGGGTAGTTAGGTAGTTGGGTTTTATTTATTTACCGCACATGGAATTCAATTGTATAATGGTGTTAGACATTGGATTGTAAGATGGTATTATTGTATATAATAAGGATTGGGTAGACGCTCACTTGTCATCGGTTATGGTTATGGACTTAGTATGATGTATAGGATTTATCTCGTTATCACTGCGGTTTAGTAGCATATATTTGTTGTTGGGTTTTAGTTTCTGCTTTGTTACTCGCATGGGCGAGTAATGGCAGGTGACACCCGAGTGAGAATTAATATTATTGTTTGTACTTCTGCTGTAAGACGTTTTCAATTATGCTACGTGAGGGATTGTTACGTGTTTATCGAGAGGGGTGTTACAATTGTGACCAAGAATGGACAAGCCCTAGCTTTTGAACTCTAGAATCAGGGGGTTAAACCTTAAGGCTATTGCTAAGAGCTTGTGATTAATGCTATCTAATGACTTAACCCTTCTTCGAATTAAGAGGTGTGATTGATTAGGTATGATTTGATTGGTTCAAGATTTGGATTCTTTATATTAGCTCTAATAGACAACTAAATTGAGGTGTGTTTATGAGTATAATCCGGTGATTTAGGTGATTCTTTACTATCCTAGGGCACTTTTCCATTCCAATCCATCAAACACCATTTAGTTCGTTTGTTTTTCTATATTTGATTGAACCGAATCATCAAGCTTTCCTCCGGGTAAACCCATTTTACCGCTCTTTATTTCAATACCTAGATACCGAAGCTCGGAAATTAGAAACCAATTTCATTGTGGATACGACCATGTTGTACTACAGTGATTTGGGTGCACTTTCCTTGTTTTTTCTCAGGTTCATACTGTTTTGGAATTTCTCACAATAGTGACCACCGTAGCAACCACCGACGTGACCTACAACGCATGTGAAAGACTCTTGACATGGGGACCCGACCTCGATTGGTCACTCCCCATCGCCCCAACAGCTCAACTTCGACAGCCTAGCCACCACCAACCCCAAGCATGTTGTCTAGTTTAAGTGTTTCAATCTTTCATATACCCACTTGTGGGCCTCGATTTTTAAACCCTATCCTAGGTTGATTCGAGTTGATTAGGATCCGGTTGGGTTCTAGGTCCACTTATAACCTAAGCTTAATAACTATGTCATAAAACCTTAATTATTAAATCCTAAGTTAGTTCACTGGAACCTATTATGAGTCGCCACCTAATTTTTACCTGGATCAAATTAGGAAAGGAGAGTTCGGGTTCGAAGGCTTGGTATATGACTTATTTAGGGTTCAATTACTTTCATTACCCCTAGAATTCGTTTTTCCGCTACTTAGTTTAATTACGGCTTATTACGAGTCGTTTTTACCTAAGTGCGCACTTCTGATTTTTTTGAATTTTTAACATTTTTGACAAAAAATTAAAGTGGAAACTGAAAGTACCTAGACTAGGGTTTCGGAGGCAGAATGAGATCAAATTTTGTTTACGTCCGTAGCCACGGACCCCATGTCCGAGACCATGGACCCCATGTCCGAGACCACAGCCTAGTTAACCTAATTATATAGAAAAGTCGAATTTTAGAAAAACAAAATTTTGAAAAAGTCCGGGGCCACGGACAAGCTGTCCGTGGGCCCGGACATTATTTAGAAAGAGAAAAACCTAAATTTTGAAATTTTAAAAATTCTGCCGCCGTCCGTGGGTGTCCGTGGCCACGGACAACCCGTCTGTGGTCCCGGGCCACCCAGGACAGGGGTTTTCTGATGGTTCCCGACGGTTGTTTCGGCTAAAAAATTATGCACGTGTAGCCTGAAAGATATACAATACGTTAGTACTTGAAAGGTTGCAATTTGAAGTCCAATTACGCACTTGACAAAACAAGTAGTAACAAGGCAGAATGCAAAAGCAATTAGCAATACAGAAGCGTAGAAAGGTTACTTTGAACCCAAAATTCAACAGGAGTTAATAAGGTCATGGGGAGTTAGAAAAGTAGAATTGTAACCTGTTTGCCTTCAAATTCAAGAGGATTCTTCACGTCGGGATTCTTCGGAGGCTCCGATGGTGCCGGTTCCAGACTGAGTTCGACCCGAGCTTCTGGTTGTTGATTGTTTGGAGGTGGTTTGGTTGATGTTTGATGATTTTTGATGTGTTGGGAATTGAAAAACGTGTTTCGGTGTTGATTTCGGTGAGATTTCGGTGTTGTTTTGGTGCTTGAGGGTGCAAAAACGTGGGAGGCTGGCTATGGAGAAGAGTTTTGACTGCATAGGGTTCTAAGAGCTTGAGAGATTCTTTCTTTTATCAAAAGACCTATCCCTTTATGTATACTTTCTCAAAGATTAAGAAATGTAGTAAAGTAAGATTTTTTGGCTTTTTAATTAAATGACTTCCCAAAATAATTTTACTGTGAAATTTTAACCACGTGTCAAGGATGACAATTATGATTTGTCGGAAGTGGAATCGGATTTTTAAATGTTGGAATATTTTAAATGTTGGCAATGGCCCGTCGGTGCTCTGGTGAGATCGTAAGCAAAGACCATATTGCCATGGGGATGGTTGTTGCCTTCAGCTTCTGAAGCAGTTCTCATTCACTGGAATTTCTTCAACCACCGGGGGAGACAACATTCACTCCTCCCCTTGCGATGGCCTTTCTGGTGATCCGTAGTGCTTTTCCGACCGGGTAATGTGAGCATTTGCTGGGACAAAGCTGACCGTGGATGTGGGCTTCCGTCCTGCCCCTCGTGCGGCTTTTTGTCATCCCAGAAAACAGTAAAGGCAGCACACTGAACTTCGGACTCTGAAGTCTCGAGGTCATCCAAACGCTGATATCCCTGATCGATGAGGTCTTGGATCCGATGTCTCGGCGCTTTGCAATCATTGGTATCATGTCCCGCTAGCTGATGGTACCTACAAAATTGACTGAGCCGACTCCCTTTCGTGTCTCTCCATGGCGAGGAATGAGCGGTCGTATTAGCCCTTCGTCCAGCAGCTCCTCAAAGGCCTGGCTTAAGGGATAACCAATGGGTGTGAATTCCCATTCGGCTTTGCGAGGAAGCTCCGGTACTGGGGTTGCAATCTGGATTTTTCCTTCTTGGGCCAATAACAAAATTTTAGACCTCAAATTGCGACAATTATCTGTGGAGAGGCCTGTGAGTAGGTGGAAACGACAGAACTGCTCGGGATATGCCCCTAGATGCCGCCCGCGAAACCGCGGGGCTTTGAGTTGGACTAACCTCCGCCCTAGAAGTACTCTTAGAATCTGACTCTACGGCTGCTGCAGATCTACGATGGGCACCTGTGCGGCCTGCTCTTCTTGTGGTTCCTGGTTCTCAGTGACTTGACCCCGTCCTCATTGGGGGCCAGATCTAAAGGGATGATTTCTCCGAGAGAATGAATGAGAGCTCTCGCTTCCCTTGCGGCCGACACAAATCCTGAGCTTAACTCTTCCAAGGCACTCCTGTGGATAAATTCTAACTCAGCTAGTTTCCCTATCAAATCCACAAGCTCAACGAGCTGAGTACTTGGATTGTTAACTCCAGACGACATCCTAGTTGCGAGGGGCGCTGCCTGTTTTGAGCAAAAAGATAAGTCAGCATTGCGGGAGTGAGACTGGGACTAAACTTGGAAACACAGGCCGAGAGTTAGTGCACTGCAATGAATGCTGGACTCTAAAATTTTGGAAGGGTCTGCTCTGGACTAAACTTTTGGGTTACAAGATTCGTTGGTCTTACGAGTGGGTATTACAAGAATTGGGCTTGTAACAAGAATCAGCCTAAAGGATTTTTTTTGTTTTTTTGTTTTGGGGTGATAGAAGTATTTGGACTACCAAAACCCTTTAAATGTTTCATTTGGGCTAGAAGAGATTGAAGGACTGATACAGATATTGGGCCTGAGGCCAAGAAAAAACATATACACAGGAGTCTTGCATAGGGAGTTAATGCAAATGTCCTCACAAAATGCCTCAGTCCAACGGGTACAGATCGATCCAGAGAGTTGCTTGGGCACGGGCCCAGGTCACCCCAAAGGAAAAGGGCTTGCACGATATTCTCATTGGGCTTCCCCACTTTTTTCACAACACCTAAAGGTGTGCGTCTACGGTCGGGTCTTTAACTGACCAAACAATGGGCTAGGTAGGGTACTGCCAGGAAAATGCTTGGGGTAAAGCCCAGGTATTAAGGGGGTGTGGTTAGACGACACCCTCCTCTTTTCCCCACTTATTCACATCACCTAGAAGGCGAGAGTCCCTGACAGGGGACCCTCAAACGGGTCCCGGGGTGAAATTGGTTTATGTGGACCCTCGCTCTCAGATGATGCAAAGGTACAGAAATTTAAATTGCGCACAAAAAGTAGACAAACAATGTAATAAAGCATAAACAATTTTTGAGTTAAGCCATCTTTCTAAAATTAAACAAGTTAGTATTAAGAAGTGGTCCCCAACAGAGTCGACAGTCTGTGAGCCGCGATTTTTAAACCTATCCTAGGTTGAATCGAGTTGATTTGGATCCGGTTGGGTTCTAGGTCCACTTATAACCTAAGATTAATAACTATGTCATAAAACATTAATTATTAAATCCTAAGTTAGCTCACTGGAACCTATTATGAGTCGCCACCTAATTTTTACCTGGATCAAATTAGGAAAGGAGAGTTCGGGTTCGGGGGCTTGGTATACGACTTATTTAGGGTTCAATTACTTTCATTACCCCTAGAACTCGTTTTTCCTCTACTTAGTTAATTACGTCTTATTACGAGTCGTTTTAACCTAAGTGCGCGCTTCTGATTTTTTTTGTATTTTTAACATTTTTTGACAGAAAATTAAAGTGGAAACTGAAAGTACCTAGACTAGGGTTTCGGAGGCAGAATTAGGTCAAATTTTGTTTACGTTCGTAGCCATGGACCCCATGTCCGAGACCACGGACCCCAGTTAACCTAATTATACAGAAAATTCAAATTTTAGAAAAATGAAAATTTGAAAAGTCCGGGGCCACGGACAAGTTGTCTGTGGGCCCGGACATTATTTAGAAAAACCTAATCTTTGAAATTTAAAAATTCTGCCGCCGTCGTGGGTGTCCGTGGCCACGGACAACCCGTCCGTGGCCAGGTCCCGTCCGTGGTCCCGGACCACCCACAGACAGTGGTTTCTGATGGTTCCCGACGGTGTTTTCGGCTAAAAATTATGCACGTGTAGCCTAAAAGATATACAATACGTTAGTAATTGAAAGATTGCAGTTTGAAGTCTAATTACTCACGAAACTTGACAAACAAGTAACAAGGCAGAAGCAAAAGCAATTAGCAATACAGAAGCGTAGAAAGGTTAGTTTGAACCCAAAATTCAACAGAGAGTTAATAAGGTCATGGGGAGTTAGAAAAGTAGAATTGTAACCTGTTTTGCCTTCGAATTCAAGAGGATTCTTCACGTCGGGATTCTTCTGAGGCTCCGATGGTGCCGGTTCCGGACTAAGTTCGACCCGAGCTTTTGGTTGTTGATTGTTGGAGGTGTTCTTCGCGTTTTAGAGGTGGTTTGGTTGATGTTTGATGATTTTTGATGTGTTGGGAATTGAAAACCATGTTTCGGTGTTGTTTTGGTGGTTGAGGTGCAAAAACGTGGGAGGCTGGCTATGGAGAAGAGTTTTGACTGCCTAGGGTTCTAAGAGCTTGAGAGATTCTTTCTTTTATCAAAAGACCTATCCTTTATATAGACTTTCTTAAAGATTAAGAAAATCTAGTAAAAGTAAGATTTTTTTTGGCTTTTAATTAAATGACTTCCCAAAATAATTTTACTGTGAAATTTTAACCACGTGTCAAGGATGACAATTATGATTTGTCGGAAGTGGAATTGGATTTTTTAAATGTTGGAATAATTTTAAATTCAATTTCCCGTCAGATTCAGTCAGAAATTGCTAGAAAATTATTGGGAATTCGAAAAATCAAAATTCTAACGCCATTATGCTTAAAATGTCATCCTATATCATGGGTTAAAATACCAAAGCATTTCAAGTAGATTTAGGCATCCTTTGGAGGAGAGAGAAAGCCTATAGGAGGTCTAGGAGTACCTTAAAACTACAAACGAACTGACAACTGACGACGAACAATGACCCCTCCACCCATGGAACTGCCAGCCCTGGATCGAGCCGGAATCTTTCATTACCAGATTGAAATGCCCCTCACAACACCAAAACCTCGTAGACCCTAACCTAGGGGGTCAAAATTTTGGGAATAACAGATTGCCCCCCGTCAACTAGACTTTGTAACGGATGTGAGAAGTCGGGTTGATGCTTGAGTGATGCCCAAAAATTTGGATTTCACAGAATCCTCCATGTTGTCCGAAACCGCGTTGACTACGTCTAGCTATTCGGAGGCGCTGACTACCTAAGCAATAAAACGTTGTCGATCTATTCTAAGGCGCTGACTACCTATAAGTGAAAATGTGTCAAGCTATTCTAGTGCGCTGACTACCTATAATAAATGAAATAAAGCAATGTCAAGCGATTCTAAGGCGTTGAATACCTAGGATGTGAAAATTTGGTGGTATGCAAATGCAAGAATGCTGAAAAGCTAACGATGCTAATTATGCTGATGCTGATGATGATGCTGATGATGGATGATGTTGATGATGCTCGGATGCTTCTGGGGACTGAAACCCATGCCAATGCTCCTAGCTGGACCCAATGTGGACTTATTGCCATAACCCCCCAAGCCAGGTGCAGGGATAACTCCTGGTAAAAACCCTGGGGACTTATTGCCTTTGCCCACCATTCGTTGATCCCAAAGTAAGCTGACATAACACAAGAGGATTTATTGCCATCACCTCGCCAACTTTTCTGTCACCAGGTCTTGTGACGCGCCTGGATAATGCAACTTGGTCTTATGACGAGCCTATATGAATGAGATGAATGCAATGTGTATGATGAGAGTGGGTAAGCTAAAAGGTCTTATTACGAGCCTGAAGGAATGCAACTAGGATATATAATGAGCCTAAAGGAATGGTTCTAGGTCTTATGACGAGCCTAAAGGTGGATCTAGGTCTTATGATGAGCCTAAGGATGGTTCTAGGTCTTATGACGAGCCTAAAGATGGTTCTAGGTCTTATGACGAGCATAAAGATGGGATCTAGGTCTTATGACGAGCCTAAAGGTTGGTTCTAAGCGAAAATGTGTTGGGTGTATGATGAATGTAGAAGGATTAAGGCTCATGGCAACCCTGGAGATGGTAGGGCTCATGACGGGCCTGTGGTGTTTAAATGTGAAGGAAGGGCTTAGGTCGGGCCTGTGGATGTTTGAAAGTGAAGGAAGGGCTTAGGACGGGCCTGTAGATGTTTGAACGTGAAGGAAGGGCTTAGGACGGGCCTGTGGATGTTTGAATGTGAAGGAAGGGCTTAGGACGGGCTTGAGGGAATTTGATGTGGAGGTAGGGCTTAGGACGGGCCTGAGGACGTTTGAATGTGGAGGTAGGGCTTAGGACGGGCCTTTTGATGTTTGAATGTGAAGGAAGGGCTTAGGACGGGTCTGAGGGAATTTGATGTGGAGGTAGGGCTTAGGACGGGCCTGAGGATGTTTGAATGTGGAGGTGTTGGAGAAATATGTGACTACTTCTTCAACCTAGGCAGTGTACCTAATCGTTTTGCGGAATAGTGGAAAGGTGGGTTGTCGTACTCTTGGGGGACCTCGCTGTGGATAACTGATAATATATTAAATTGACTGAGAATTCTATAAACAGATTTTATCTTTTTTAGGGAGTGAGATTAATAGTTAAATCATAAGGCAAAAATAAAAACAGTTAATTAAAACAGAAAAGAAATAGAAATTATAAATCTTTTGTGTTTTAAAGAAGCATCCGGGTTGTTCTGCTCACCTATTTAATTTAATCATATTAATATAACTCTCCCATTTTAACAATAAACTCAAGAATCTTAATTAGTTTATTGACCGTTCCCTGTCTAATAAACCCTGATTAATTTAAATAACAAGCGCAATTCCTTGTTCAAGTTATTAATAAATTAATCGCATTAGTAATAATTCCTATTGGAGATAGATTAACCTATACGGCGAGGAATATCGCTTCTAGTCGTTAACCCATTTGACTTCCTGTGTCTAGAACCTTGTCTCAGCACTGCATTTTAACAAAGAACTACAAATATCACTTTAATAATTGTACAAGAGAATTAAAGCGCATTAAGGACAAGAATCAAAAACTGCTTAGATAAATTATACTAGAAAGCTTATATAACACCATTATATAAATAAGCTCGCTTCCTAACCCGGGAAGCTAGATTTATTAATCACACATAATTATACAATAAAACATACGTAGGAAATAAAATAGCTGGAACCAACGAGAAGAACGAATGGATTCGTTGGTTCTCTGTAAACTAACAGCATAAGGCTGATGAAGAAATAAAATAAAATGGAGAAGTGGGAGATAAGAAGATGAATGGATCGTAGGTGTGAGTGATGGGTTGTGGAAGAGATTGGATGATATTAGCAGAAGGCTCGTGGGTTTTATAAGAGAAGGAGAAGAAGAGGAACGAAGGAGAAGAAGGAAGAAGCTGGAGACAGGCTGGAGGAGCACGCGTGACCAAGTGGATTAACAAGATAAGGGTAGATGGATTGGGGTTGCAGACGCGTGAAGAGTGTCGGTAGCGGTAGGCGCCTGATATTGCTCGTCTGGGTAGATGGATAAGTTGCAGGCGCGAGAAGATAAACAGCAATTCTGTCGCGTTAAAATCTGGATTTTAGACACGTCCTGTTGACGTCGTTGTTTTGGGCGGACGTCACACATCTCTGACGTCGTTGTTTTGGGAGGACGTCACACATCTCTGACGTCGTTGTTTTGGGCGGACGTCACACAGAGGTGTCCTCCTTTGTTTAGGCGGACAAGCCATGTTTGTCCACTCCTTTTTAAGCGGACGTGTGGTCGTGAGAAATATTAAAACAATCAAACTCGTTCATGCTGAATGCTGAATATAGTTAGTACGTGATTCAATATTGATTTATTCAATATTGATTTTTGATGTGCTATGCGATTTATATGTATATATATACACCGGTGTATTGTAATTTTCCTGCATTAGACCCATAAAATGTATCAGTTCACATCAATACATATTTCATGGAAAAACATATGATAAGTGGGAAATATGACATTAATTGTTATGATAATAGAAAGAATTAAAGCCCTAAAAATATATGTATTTCACACTTATCAAACTCCCCATACTTATCTTTTGCTTGTCCTTAAGCAAATCTTTCTGACATAATATTTAAAACAAGTTAAAAAGACAATAATCAAGTAAGGAGAGCACAGAAGAGGTAATTGCCAATCTTTTCAGATTTTAAAAAGGGTACTAATAACATTAATTTTATTAGATATATTTCTCTATTTCTGAGAATAACTCTGAAATCCTACAAAAGAAAGAGGAGCAGTACCATGAGAATTCTGCTTTTAACCTGAGCCAATCCACCATTTTCTTCAACAATTCCTTGAACGACAAGGGGCATGAAGTAAAATCTTATTCCATTATACCTTTCAATGCCACATACTCATGATCCATAATGACGTTTTTTTTATTTTAGTACCAAATGCACAGATACTTCAATTTTGAAGTTCATTTTTCTTTCACCTCAGACTTTTCTCTCCACCCTTGTAGCGGTTTTGGGTCTACTATCCTAGATACCGAGTATCTTAGGTAGCCGGTGATGAAGCACCCCTAAGAACTTAATAACCGAGTGGACGAGGCCTGTTTAGGATCAGAATATGCCTGTTTGGATCAGAGGAGTACCTTGCCTTGTTCTTTTTCCACCATTTCATTCCAATTCAAATCCAGGCTCAAAATCAAAACAAAATTCAAATGATAATTCCTCAGAATTTTTGAGTAAGGAGCAGAGTGTTTTTTTTTGTACCTTTAAACCTGTTAATACCAGCATTACTCCCTCTATGGCTCCTTCTTTGATTATTAATCACTTAACAAATTTAAACACAGTGTCGAAAAAGAAAACTTAAGAGCAAGCTTTTGATTACTATCTCTCCCCCACACTTGAACCAAAGCAATGCCCTCATTGCATAGAAAATATTAAAATAACAGGGCACGCAAACTAACTTGGTAATGATCACAAAGCATGGTAATAAGAGATATTTAAATTTAAAGAGCAAGGTATGGATAGTGTACTCCCTAGAGTTTTGGCAGAGTATGTAGTGTAGCTCCCCCACACTTGAGTTCAGCTGTCGGAATGGTAAGACGTTCCTGTAATAATTATTCTAAACAGCCAGAAGAACTCAAGTTAATTCTCCTCGTTCTCTCTCCTCTTTTTTTTTATTTATAAAAACATATATAGGAATAATATGAAAGACAAAACATAAAACAAAAAGAGTAGGGAAATAATATTTACCCACGGTTGCCTCCCAGTAAGCTGCCCGTATTTTATAGTCTTTGGCTAGACTCCCGCTTCGTTATCCTGGATCAAAAATAAAAGTAGACAACAGCTTCGCCAGGAAAACGAAGTTAGCAGTAATTAAGAGCAAACCACCTGGATCAAAGCAAAACGTTAACTCGGCAAATAAAATAGAAAAGTAAATACTCCACAAACCTGGTGTTTGAGGAGGTATTGCGGTAACGTAGTTCTAACAGGAGACAGGGGTGATGACTTTTCTTCCTCAAATTGGAGGATGTAAACATCCTCCTCTTGTTGTTGAGGCTTATGGAGGCAGGGTGAGAGTTTATGAGAGACTGGTGGTAGCACTTTCTCCTTAGATTCGAGAATATAAATATCCTCTTCTAGTTGATGAGGCTCACACAAAATACCTTCAGCTTTTAATTTGCTCCTCTTGTGCTGGGTGGAGATGGAGGAGAATTGTAACTCTCAGACATTTGCTCCAACTCGGCGTCGGAAAAATGTCCTGATAAGTTTCTTTATCTCCTCATCAGAACTTGTAGCTTCAATAATATCTGGCTCGAATTGATCTTCACTCCCTGGAGTTACCACTGGAATTTCTTCTAGCGGTTCGGTCTGGAGAAATTCGTTTGGCCCTTGTGTAGATTGCTGTTCATTCTGATTGAAGTAGCAGTATCCCAACTGAGCTTCTTGGTACTGTGTATTTGCCTGGTCGACTTCCCACCAGTACGGCTCTCGATTTGACTGTTGAGGTGACTGATAATCCTTGACCAACCTTTGATATGAGGACATCTCCTCTTGCATGTGAGTCCATTCCAAATTGATCAACAATCTCTTCACCTCATCGTCGCCGCTCTCCATAATCAGTAACTATCCTACAAAAAAACAAAACAAAATACCAAGTAGAATAGAACTAAAAAAAAATAAACAAAAAAAACAAAATTAACTAAATAGAAAAAAAGATACGGAACAAAACAGAGATAAAAGAAAACTGCTAAAATAAAATATATATAAAAAAAAAGTATGTAAAATTACATAAAACAAAAATAAAAAGAAAATTAAACAGATATAACAGAAAATTTACACAATTAAAATATTAGCAGATAATAGAAACAAAATATAACAGAAACAAAAATTAAAGAGAAGCAAAATATATCACAAATTTATAAACAGAAAACTCAGTAAAATTAAAAACTATCAATTAACTTGCCGGAGGTCCCCGGCAACGGCGCCAAAACTTGTTGGAGAAATATGTGACTACTTCTTCAACCTAGGCAGTGTACCTAATCGTTTTGCGGAATAGTGGAAAGGTGGGTTGTCGTACTCTGGGGACCTCGCTGTGGATAACTGATAATATATTAAATTGACTGAGAATTCTATAAACAGATTTTATCTTTTTAGGGAGTGAGATTAATAGTTAAATCATAAGGAAAAATAAAAACAGTTAATTAAAACAGAAAAAATAGAAATTATAAATCTTTTTGTGTTTTAAAGAAGCATCCCGGGTTGTTCTGCTCACCTATTTAATTTAATCATATTAATATAACTCTCCCATTTTAACAATAAACTCAAGAATCTTAATTAGTTTATTGACCGTTCCCTGTCTAATAAACCCTGATTAATTTAAATAACAAGCGCAATTCCTTGTTCAAGTTATTAATAAATTAATCGCATTAGTAATAATTCCTATTGGAGATAGATTAACCTATACGGCGAGGAATATCGCTTCTAGTCGTTAACCCATTTGACTTCCTGTGTCTAGAACCTTGTCTCAGCACTGCATTTTAACAAAGAACTACAAATCACTTTAATAATTGTACAAGAGAATTAAAGCGCATTAAGGACAAGAATCAAAAACTGCTTAGATAAATTATACTGGAAAGCTTATATAACACAATTATATAAAATAAGCTCGCTTCCTAACCGGGAAGCTAGATTTATTAATCACACATAATTATACAATAAAACATACGTAGGAAATAAAATACTGGAAACCAACGAAGAAGAACGAATGGATTCGTTGGTTCTCTGTAAAACTAACAGCATAAGGCTGATGAAGAAATAAAAAAAATGGAGAAGTGGGAGATAAGAAGATGATGGATCGTAGGTGTGAGTGATGGGTTGTGGAGAGATTGGATGATATTAGCAGAAGGCTCGTGGGTTTTTATAAGAGAAGGAGAAGAAGGAACGAAGGAGAAGGAAGAAGCTGGAGACAGGCTGGAGGAGCACGCGTGACCAAGTGGATTAACAAGATAAGAGGTAGATGGATTGGGTTGCAGACGCGTGAAGAGTGTCGGTAGGCGCCTGATATTGCTCGTCTGGGTAGATGGATAAGTTGCAGGCGCGAGAAGATACACAGCAATTCTGTCACGTTAAAATCTGGATTTTAGACACGTCCGCCTGTTGACGTCGTTGTTTTGGGCGGACGTCACACATCTCTGACGTCGTTGTTTTGGGAGGACGTCACACATCTCTGACGTTGTTGTTTGGCGGACGTCACACAGAGGTGTCCTCCTTTGTTTAGGCGGACAAGCCAGTTTGTCCACTCCTTTTTAAGCGGACGTGTGGTCGTGAGAAATATTAAAACAATCAAACTCGTTCATGCTGAATGCTGAATATAGTTACGTACGTGATTCAATATGATTTATTCAATATTGATTTTTGATGTGCTATGCGATTTATATATATATATATACACCGGTGTATTGTAATTTCCTGCATTAGACCCATAAAATGTATCAGTCACATCAATACATAATTTCATGGAAAAACATATGATAAGTGGGAAATATGACATTAATGTTATGATATAGAAAGAATTAAAGCCCTAAAAATATATGTATTTCACACTTATCAGAGGTATGGCTTAGGACGGCCTGTGAATGTTTGAATGTGGACGAAGGGCTTAGGACGGGCCTGAGGATGTTTGATATGGGTTTAAAACCTTTGGGTTTCGGGCTTTTGGGCCTTCGTCGGTGTCGTTGTTGCAATTGTTGGGAGCAACAATTGCCCCATGTATTTCCCTTGAGGCGATCTGAGTTTTTAGGACTTTATGGCAATCGATCGGAACGATCGATTGCCCCCAGTATTTTCTTGATTAATTGCGCAAAAACAAATCTCATCCTCACAAGGGCAGGGTTTATCTTGATGTGGTGCTTTCTATCCTACACTCAAAGTGTTTAGTACTTGCAATCGTGCTCTCCTTTGGTCAAGACATCTCAACCATTGAATTTGACATTTGTTAGATTTACGCGTTCAACCTGTTACTTTCACGCGATTGGAGACACAACCATTAGTCAGAAGTCTTTTAAGCTTGTAACGTAGCTATGGGGTGTGATGAATGACAATAGGACAATGGAGGAATGTTTAGGATATGTGGAGCTATAAGGGTGACCAAAGCTGCAACTTGCACCTTCTCCTGGACTTGCTTTCTTTGTCTTGAAGTCGTTTGGCTACTTCGTGATGACTTCGCTTATGAGCTTGGAACTCTGGATTTTTGAGTTGTTCCTGCACCTTCTCTCTTTTTTCTGATTTTGGATTTCTTTGAGGCTTTTCAGGTTTGCCTTTCTTTGAATCTCTTTTCCCTCGGGGTTCTTGTGTTTCCCGGTTTTTGACCTTGAGAGCCGTTTTTGATGTTAGCCCATTGGAATCTTATGTCACTTGGGACCATTTACGGATCTTTCATCATGTTGGTAGCGGTTTTGCTTTGGACTTGTGAGGTGCTGTTCGGAAGTCGGGCTCCTTGCTTCTTGGTCACCGGGTCGGTTATTCATCATTGGCTGGCTTATTTTGTGGAGTTTTGACAGAAGGTTTTCTGAGTGGTTAAACTGGTGTAAAATTAAAAGAAAAGAAATTAAAAACTCAAAATAAACGTCGGGCTGCAAACAAATCCCGATCGTAGTAGTAAAACAAGTGTCGTATCCACAGGAGATTGTTCAATTTATCCTAGTCTTGGTAGTACTTAAAAACTGTAAAAAAGGGGTTTAGCCGGAGGAAGCTTGATTGTTGTTTGATCAGTGCAAATATAATAAAAACAGTAAAAAGGTGAATTAAGAGATGTGGATGGAAAATGTATCCTAGGATAGCGGGGGAATTTCCTAAAGTACTTAAACCGATTTAAACCATGTCTCAAATATTTATTGTCTATATGATTTAATAATTGTCAGTACGAACTCTAGTAATAGCCTTAATATTTTTCCTGCTCAATCCGGAGTGTAAATATCAAGATTAATTCCTTTGTGGTACTTAGACTATCTCAAAATCATGTGTTGATAGTTACCAAATAAATGCAGTCGTTTGTCGCGCAAAGCATTTAGCAATATTAGTTAAAAGGAAGTAAAACAGGTTAACAAGTGAGACAGGTGATAAATATTAGTTCACGTAATATTAGAAATCAAACCCCCATCCTAGGATACAAAAGAAAATTACTCAGACATTAACGGAGATAAGAAGATAGCACAAACAGATTTTGTGCTTTATTTCAGAGGAAGAGCTGGTCTGCTCTCGCTCTCGCTGCTGCTCTTCTATTTCTTTTGTTACTGCGTGAGTGTGGAATGATGTGGTTGTTACGGGAGGAAAATAAGTGGAAGCGAATGGATGAGTGTGGTGAAAATATTCTTCAGACTCTCGTCGTGCGTGTTGTGTGTTGTTGTGTTGAAGGGGTGAGTTTATATAGAGGCAGAGGAGAAGAAGATCCGTACGCAATTTGATTGCAGACTGATTGCTCCTTGATTGCTCATTAATTGCAGGGGACAGGAGCTGGAGACGCGTGAGGAAATAAGGTAGGCGGTGCGAGTAGAGTAGATGGATAGCGGAGGCAAGTTGGAGACGACGACGGGCGATGAAGAAAACTGGTCGCGCGTGATTTTTATTCACGTCCGCCTGTGTCCTCATTGGCGTCCGCCTCTAAGCATGCGGACGTCTCTGTTGTTTCTGTCCAAGCGTCCGCCTTGCCTTGGTTATGTCCGCTTGTGTTCCGCCTCATAATCAGGCGGTTGTCTTGTTTAATTCATGCTCTTTTGTCCGCCTATTAATCAGGTGTTTAGACAGGCGGTTGCTCCACCACGTCCGCCTGCTTATTAGGCGGTTGCAGGGGCGGACACACCTCTGTTGTGTGCTTATACGTGACTCTCTTCTACCGGCTCTAGATTCTTCGTTTGGACCCCGTTTTCCGAGCCGTTTGCGTCTATGCGTTCGTCTCTCATGTACTTTGCTCCTAGCTTGGCTTTTCCTCATGTTTAAACCAATAAATTTGTGAGATAATCAATAAAACATAAACTAGAGGAAAAACATACAATAAGTGAGAAATGAGCAAAAGTGCTGATATAATATATGAAATACACCCATAAAATGCTCATTTAGACACTTATCAAGTTTGTAGCGTTGAAAAAGAGAACGTTTATGGAAAGCTCAACGGGGGTGCCTAGGGTTAATGTCAGGGTTCACAAGCTTTTGGCTGTGTGGTGCTGTACCTAGGTGCTTCGTCATCCTTAATAGTTGTGTATCCGCTCTTTGTTACTTTCATAGGTTTAAGCGTAAATGTACAAATTATCCCCTTCGGTCGTAGTCATGCCATTTACCTTACCTTGAATGTGACCTCTCTAGAGTCTTGTAAAAATGTCACGCTCTTTCGCTCTTGGTTTTACCGCTCAAGGCACTTTCGCGAAGTGTACACTCAGAGACTTGTTTGCACGTTTAAACAAAAGAAATAAACATTATCGTTCCTTAACTCGGATTGCCCCCAGTATTGCTGTGGGGTTTATTTAACAAACCTTAGAATGCCCAAATTATTTATGGAGGGTGATTGCATGTGTGATGGTAAATGATGGTGGTGAGTGGTGATGGGGTGATTGCTGAATGGTTTGTCTTTTTGTTCTTTTGGTGGCAGCAGTTTTGTTTATATGTGTATGGCAAGAATGAGTGGATGATGTGACATGTGCGGTAGCTGCGATGGAGGTGTGTGAACGTATGGATGGGAAGGTAGTTTTGTACAGGGGGTTTTGCGAAAAACAAAGGTTTTTCCTTTTATATGTTTGTAGACATGCTTTGTGAGCGGGAGTTTTTTCCCCTTTCTTTTCTTTCTCTTTTTTCTTTTTTCCGCACATGAACGGATGTATAAACATTAAAACATGAACGAAGAAGGAATTTTATTGATAACCAAAAAGAAGTAACAATGACATTGAGTACCAGCCAAATGGAAAAGAACAACTAAACTAACTACAGTAAGAAAGAAGCTATGTAAAACAACCAAAAAAAATAACAATGACTCCTAATGACCCCAAAGCGGGAAGTAAGTGACTAACTACCCCTAATCTATGACCTATTCTTCAAGGAACATCCAATCAGGCATCGCTTCTCCTCTGCCGCTCTTACCGTATCCTGTAAACATGAGGAACATGAGTACATGGGTAAAGATGATATTTCAAGTGCTGAAATGAAAGATGGGTCCATTAATGCACCAAGTCCTTGACGACCGGGATTCACTGCCAAAGATAGGACGTCTAGGATTCCTTGGATATCCTTGCCAAGGGCCTTGCCCTCTTGATAACCATACTTCTCCATGATAACCTTCCCTGGTCCAACTTAAGTTTCTGTAGAGAAGTAGGGTTGGACTGCTCTGGTACAACGCTTTCTTCAACCATGCAAACAGGCAACTCCTTTTGATGTGGTTCACCTCTAACGACATGAACCTTCCCGTCTCTCTTTACTATCAAACATTGATAGCTGCTGTAGAAGGGACGGCCTCAAATCTTGAAGGAAACCGTCCCAGAATCAGATTAAAAGAATTGGGAATTTGCAGAAAGAAAGAACTTCACTGGATGAAATAACCGTCCCAAACTTGAAGTGAAGATCCATAGCCAGGCGAAGACATGTCTTGGGTTGTCGTCATACCCTCGTAACACTATTTGGCAAGACTCAAACTTTCGTAACCGTAACCCATACCCTCTGCCACTTTCAGAGGACAGATGCTGAACTGCTCCTGTGTCAATGAGTACCTTTGGCACCTTGAAGGCCCCCACACAAACAGAAATATACAATGCTTTTCCCGAGTGCTCGGAGATCTCGCTATCGTGAAAACTGATCTCCTCTTCCTGGTTTTGCCAAAGAGGCCGCGACCATCTTTTCCGGGGGCTAACTTCCTCTGGCCCACCCAAGTTTTGGCAATGGCCCGTCGGTGCTCTGGTAAGATCGTAAGCAAAGACCAGATTGCCATGGGGATGGTTGTTGCCTTCAGCTTCTGAAGCAGTTCTCGTTCACCTAGAATTTCTTCAACCACCGGGGGAGACAACATTCGCTCTTCCCATTGCGACGGCCTTTCAGGTGATCCGTAGTGCTTGCCCGACCGGGTAATGTGAGCATTTGCTGGGACAAAGCTGACCGTGGATGTGGGCTTCCGTCATGCCCTCGTGCGGCTTTTTGTCATCCCAGAAAACCGTAAAGGCAGCACACTGAACTTCGGACTCTAAAGTCTCGAGGTCATCCAAACGCTGATATCCCTGATCGATGAGGTCTTGGATCCGATGTCTCAGCTCTTTGCAATCATTGGTATCATGTCCTGCTAGCTGATGGTACCTGCAAAATTGACTGAGCCTACTCCCCTTTTCGTGTCTCTCCATGGCGAGGAATGAGCGGTCGTATTAGCCCTTCGTCCTGCAGCTCCTCAAAGGCCTGGCTTAAGGGACAACCAATGGGTGTGAATTCCCTTCGGCTTTGCGGGGAAGCTCCGGTACTGGGGTTACAATCTGGATTTTTCCTTCTTGGGCCAATAACAAAATTTTATACCTCAAATTGCGACAATTATCTGTGGAGTGGCCCGTGAGTAGGTGGAAACGATAGAACTGCTCGGGATATGCCCCTAGATGCCGCCCGCGAAACCGCGGGGCTTTGAGTTGGACTAACCTCGCCCTAGAAGTACTTTCAGAATCTGACTCTGCGGCTGCTGCAGATCTACGATGGGCACCTGTGCGGCCTGCTCTTCTTGCGGTTCCTGGTTCTCCGGTGACTTGACCCCGTCCTCATTGGGGGCCAGATCTAAAGGGATGATTTCTCCGAGAGCATGATTGAGAGCTCTCGCTTCCCTTGCGGCCGACACAAATCCTGAGCTTAACTCTTCCAAGGCATCCTGTGGATAAATTCTAACTCAGCTAGTTTCCCTATCAAATCCACAAGCTCAGCGAGCTGAGTACTTGGATCGTTAACTCTAGACGACATCCTAGCTGCGAAGGGTGCTGCCTGTTTGAGCAAAAAGATAAGTTAGCATTGTGGGAGTGAGACTGGGACTAAACTTGGAAACACAGGCCGAGAGTTAGTGCGCTGCAATGAATGCTGGACTCTAAAATTTGGAAGGGTCTGCTCTGGACTAAACTTTTGGGTTACATGATTCGTTGGTCTTACGAGTGGGTATTACAAGAATTGGGCTTGTAACAAGAATCAGCCTAAAGGATTTTTTTGTTTTTTTGTTTTGGGGTGATAGAAGTATTTGGACTACCAAAACCCTTTAAATGTTTCATTGGGCTAGAAGAGAAGAGATGAAGGACTGATACAGATATTAGTGGCGAGGCCCAGAAAAAACATATACACAGGAGTCTTGCATAGGGAGTTAATGCAAATGTCCTCACAAAATGCCTCAGTCCAACGGGTACAGATCGATCCGGAGAGGTGCTTGGGGCACAGGCCCAGGTCACCACAAAGGAATAGGGCTTGCACGCTATTCTCATTGGGCTTCCCCACTTTTTTCACATCACCTAAAGGCGTGCGTCTACGGCCGGGTCTTTGACTGACAAACAATGGGCTAGGTAAGGAACTGCCAGGAAAATGATTGGGGCTAAAGCCCAGGTATTAAGGGGGTGTGGTTAGACGACACCCTCCTCTTTTTCCCCACTTATTCACATCACCTAGAAGGTGTGAGCCCCTGACAGGGGACCCTCAAACGGGTCCTGGGGTGAATTGGTTTATGTGGACCCTCGCTCTCATATGATACAAAGGTACATAAATTTAAATTGCGCACAAAAAGTAGACAAACAATGTAATAAAGCCGTAAACAATTTTGAGTTAAGCCCTCTTTCTTAAAATAAACAAGTTAAAATTAAGAAGTGGTCCCCAGTAGAGTCGTCAGTTTGTGAGCCTCGATTTTTAAAACCCTATCCTAGGTTGATTCAAGTTGATTAGGATCCGGTTGGGTTCTAGGTGCACTTATAACCTAAGCTTAATAACTATGTCATAAAACATTAATTATTAAATCATAAGTTAGCTCACTGGAACCTATTATGAGTCGCCACCTAATTTTTACCCGGATCAAATTAGAAAGGAGAGTTCGGGTTCGGGGGGGGGCTTGGTATACGACTTATTTAGGGTTCAATTACTTTCATTACCCCTAGAAGTCGTTTTTCCTCTACTTAGTTAATTACGGCTTATTACGAGTTGTTTTAACCTAAGTGCGCGCTTCTGATTTTTTGTATTTTTAACATTTTTTGACAGAAAATTAAAGTGGAAACTGAAAGTACCTAGAATAAGGTTTCGGAGGCAGAATTAGATCAATTTTGTTTACGTCCGTAGCCACGTACCCCATGTCCGAGACCACGGACCCCAGTTAACCTAATTATACAGAAAAGTCGAATTTTAGAAAAAACGAAAATTTGAAAAGTCCGGGGCCACGGACAAGCTGTCCGTGAGCCTGGACATTATTTAGAAAAACCTAAATTTTGAAATTTTAAAAACTCTGCCGCCGTCTGTGGGTGTCCGTGGTCCCGGACCACCCACGGCAGGGGTTTTCTGATGGTTCCCGACGGTGTTTTTGGCTAAAAAATTATGCACGTGTATCCTGAAAGATATACAATACGTTAGTAATTGAAAGATTGTAGTTTGAAGTCTAATTACGCACTTGACAAACAAAGAACCAATAGCAATTAGTAATACAGAAGCGTAGAAAGGTTAGTTTGAACCCAAAATTCGACAGAGAGTTAATAAGGTCGTGGGGAGTTAGAAAAGTGGAATTGTAACCTGTTTTGTCTTCGAATTCAAGAGGATTCTTCACATCGGGATCTTCGGAGGCTCCGATGGTGCCGGTTCCGGACTGAGTTCGACCCGAGCTTCTGGTTGTTGATTGTTGGAGGTGTTCTTCACGTTTTGGAGGTGGTTTGGTGATGTTTGATGATTTTTGATGTGTTGGGAATTGAAAATCGTGTTTCGGTGTTGATTTCGTGAGATTTCGGTGTTGTTTTGGTGCTTGAGGGTGCAAAAAACGTGGGAGGCTGGCTATGAAGAGAAGAGTTTTGACTGCCTAGGGTTCTAAGAGCTTGAGAGATTCTTCTTTTATCAAAAGACCTATCCCTTTATATATTTTCTTCTAAGATAGAGAAAATCTAGTAAAAGTAAGATTTTTTGGCTTTTTAATTAAATGACTTACCTAAAGAATTTTGCTGTAAAATTTTAACACAGTGTCAAGGATTGCAATTATGATTTTTCTGAAGTGGAATCGGAGTTTTAAATGTTGGAATATTTTTAAATTCAATTTCCCGTTAGATTTAGTCAGAAATTGGTAGAAAAATATTGGGGAATTCGAAAAATCAAAATTCCAATGCCATTATGCTTAAACTATCATCCTCTATCATGGGTTTAAATACCAAGCATTTCAAGCTGATGTAGGCATCCTTTGGAGGAGAGAGAAAGCCTATAGGAGGTCTCGGGTGCCTTAAAAATTATGAAAAAACGCCCCTGACAATGACGAAACTGCTCCCCATGCCCTGGAATGCACCGATCGAGCCAGAATCTTTCATTACCTGATTGAAATGCCCCTCACAACACCAAAACCTCGTAGACCCTAACCAGGGGGGGTCAAAATTTTGGGTATAACACCACTCTTCACAAAGTGTATAACACATTCTTAACTTAACTTTAAATAAAATGATACAATTGCATTTACAACGCAAATATACTCTAACATTTAGCGTCGTCTTGCCTCATAACGAGGAAACAACTCATGATGACACACACATATGACACCACACACGTTCACACCCTCAATACTCACTTGATTCTCCCAATTATAATAAAAAGCTCTATCAACCTCCGTGGACTAGACCATTCAAGATCAAACCGCGTAAACCTCCGTGTCATTTCCGTTATTATTAATCGTAATCCATAAATCTCATATCATCTATCTCTAAAGGGTTAATATAAACCTACTACGTAAATTACACTCTAACACAAACCAATCCAACACATTGATAACAAGTTAAGCAAAAAATCAAAGCAAATCTTCAAATTATAAGTTGACATGCTTAAGAGCCACAAATGCCATAACCATCATACATTAAGACCAAGAACTAAAGTAAAGCTACAAAATAGTTCAGAATCAACAATGAAATTTTAGGAATTTTTGTTGTGCCTTAGTTTTTTTTTTGTTTCTAATTCGCAAAGGAAGTTTTGTGGCAATCCTACATTATGTTAGGGAGTTTATGTCATGTCTGGTTATTATTTTACTAGCTTATAAGGAAGGAAGGGTAGAAATGTCCTTTTGTTTTGTTAGTAATATAAATTAGAAGGGAGTTTATTTTCACACAATTCATATTCCATTTCTTATTTTCCCTTACCAATATTCACGTTCATTTCATCCTCTCAGGGCTCTCTCAACTCCTTCTTTGCTCCTCTTCTTTAACCTCTACTCCCTTTGCATTCTTCTCATTTCTTCCTTCTCCAAGTGGCTAATTGCTGGAATGTTCATTGTGAAATTTTGTTCGTCTATCGATCGTCCTTTAGGTTGTAGTTTATGAATTTGTTGGTTTCGTTCTCTTGGGGTTTCCTCCAATTTCTGATTTTTGGTTTCGATCTTGTCGATTTAGTTTGTTTGTTCGTCAAGTCGAGTGGGAGATTCGAGGATTGTGCAATGTGGAGTCCGTTGAGTCGTGCGGGTCTTTGGATGTGAGGTAGGAGGTAGTGGATTCGGTTGTGTGTTCACCCACAAAATATTTCTAGTTTTTTTCTATTTCTTATTGTGTGGTGTTGCTTTCTGAATTCGTGTGAATCTGACTTGATTTGAATTGTGATTTTGTTATGTCAAAACCCCGTGGGATGTGTTTCGTATTTGATATGAAGAATTGATGCTACATTAACGATGAATTTGATTGTGGAATTTTCCTTTGTTTCATTTCTGAATTTTGGAATTTTTGTAGTGTCCGGACATAGTCCAGATGAGGGCCCAGACGTGTGTATTTGGTGATGGCTGATTAGATGTCCGAACAGTATGCGAGGTACGGGTTCTAGGATTGTTGATCGACTTGTGTCCAAACTTGCAAGCCCGGACACAAGTCCGAACACCTCATAAGAATTTTCTTAGGCTTTGTCCGGACTCGTAAGTCTGGACAGATGTCCGGACGTCTCTATATTTTCAAACCTAGCATGCGTCCGGACTTGTGACCTGGAAGTATGTCCGAACGTGTGTTATTTTGATGTTTGGCGTGCGTCAGGACTCGTAAGTCCAAACACATGTCCGGATGCCTCTGCTTTGTGTGTCATGACATGCGTTCGGACTTGTAGGTTTGGGCGTATGTCTGGATACGCCTCTGATTTTGCCTGAAATGTTCGTTTAAGCTCCGTTTTGACTTCCGTTTGTGGGGTTATGATCCTCCTAAGCATGTATAATATGTTTTGACCTGTGTTGAGCATGTGTTTAGGTGTATTTCCGCTCCGAAAGTGCTATGTTCTGTTTATAACCTTTGAATGGCTTTAAGAGTATCATTTCGACTTCTGTTTCCGTTCAGCTTTCCGTGTTTTTCTTGTCTTGGATTAAGAATTTTGTTTCACCTATGATCTTCGTTTTGTTATGTTTAAAGCCTTGGTGCTTTGGTGTTTGTGTTTTGCAACCCTTTTGTTCTGAATGTTTAAGCTTCTCTTTTGGGACCTAGTTTTTGTGTATTCTGAGCCGTGATTGACTAGATCGGGTTAACTCACAGCATGCTACGCAGACATCATTTTATTTCTGTGGGACTGACGAGTTCTTTGGTCTTTGGGCCATTTCTGTTCTAGGGCTGACGCCTGACGGGTCCATTGGTCTTGGAATTATTTCTACATTGTCGATGGATCTTTTGGTCCTTAGGTCTGCGCCCTTTCTGTATGGGTGTGCTGTGAGCTAGGGTCCCACTTCTGTGTTGTAAAGTGATCTGTTGCGAATCACTCTGTCTGACTCTGCTCTATTTTGCTAAGTTTCCGCTTTGTGAACTTTGTGACTCATGATTTCCGCCTTTGTATGCTCTATTTGTTTCTGATTTCTAACGGTCTGTTGTGTGCTTTCCGTCTTCTGAAAACTTCTGATTTTTGCACTGTCTTCCGCTGTTTATTTTATCTGTTTTTGATCTCGTTTAGCTCCATTCTGATTTGGACTTTGGTTTGGTTTGAAAGTCTTTTGTTTGGATTTCGATTCAGTTTTGCTAAGTGTATGCTATATATGTATATATATGTTATGTAATCTGTTTTGAGCTTGCTCAGCTGATGAAGTTTATTACTTACTGAGCTATGTTTTGCTCACCCTATATTCTGTCTGATTTGAAGGTTTTAGCTTTTGGTTGGAGCCTTCAGCTTTTCCCATTAATTTTGAGTTTGGTTTTGTATTTGTAATGTTGGCTTCAAGGCCCGTTTGTATTTTCAGCTTCTGTAATATCCCGAAGGTGTACATTATGGGGTTTTCAAGAATATTATATGGTTTTTAGTAAAGGAATTCGTTTTAATAGAATAACTTGCTTTAAAATATATCAGTTGTGATTTTTAATGTTATAATATTGATTCTTGTGTTTTTTTATTAATTTGGTGTAGTTATTTGTTTATAATAGAGTTATAATACTAATGATGTCATTTAAATACTAGTATTGATTTTATTATATTAAATAATACATATTTAATAAATCATCTTCATCATTTGATATTTGCTGGCAGTATTTATAGAACCAATTTTAACTCTTCATATTTCCGAATTAATTTAATATACCACTTTGATTCTTCCTTATTTTTTAAGGTTTGGTTTTCTGTAATTTATGTGATAATCATATTTTTGAAAAGTTGTTTATATATTAATGGCTCTACTCATACTAAATCACTAATACGAATAAAGCAGGAAGTGTTGAATTGTTGTGTGTTATATCCCATTATTATGAGCTTATTTCGGTGGCTTATGACATTCATTATAATAAATTATGCAACCTTGACCTTCTGATTTCACTCTTTTAATATTTTACTGTTGAAGTGGCCAGAAGGCTCTTGAGTGCCGCCCATTTCATAATCATCCTTATTCTTACATATATTGTGCATTTCAACTTCCGATGCATTAGTATATAAATGCTACTAGTAAACTTCTTGAAGAACCATACCCACCTCTTATTTTATTTTCTCATCTGCATCTCGTGTCCTCTCTCAATGGGCATTTCTCGAGACACTCACATCTAGTGTCTATTCCATGACAATTTGTTTGGCTTTTTAAACTGAGGTTATGCTATCCACTTATCAGTCTGCCCAGAAATTTTCATGCTACAGTAACATTTACACACAAGCGTTATCTACTTTTTGAAGATTCGCAAATACAAATCTTTCAAAAGTCAACTCCTTCTAGACAACAGAGGTAAGTAGTAGGCTCTATAACTAAAATAATAGTCTTCCAACTACATAGTCATGTCTTTTAAAATTCATCCGATTGATTTGAGTTTCTATTAACAATATTTTTTAACTATTGTTTGTAGGTTGTAGTAGGGATCATCGGTGATGATTTTGTGTATCGATTGTATAAACTTCTGATTTATTATATTCTCTCTTTTATGACAAATATGAAAGAACCCGCATGTGTGTACATATAAGTTTGTAATAATTGATGATCTAATTTAGTCTATTTATACTTTAATAAACCACGACAATGTCTGATTATGTATATGTTAGTTGTGACCTTCAATTTTTTTAGTGGAATTAATAAAATTGATTTTCGATATATATATTATACAATATGTTTTCCTATACGAGTTTGTTGTTGTATTTCTCATCGTCAGCAATGGATGGATTTTACAACGTGAAATTCTTTTGACTTGTAAGGCGATATAATAATTAGTAAATATATGCATAAATCTGGCACGTGTTATTGATATGTGCAAGATTATTTTTGGAACCATAGTTAATTGCTCTCTGAACATGAACTGTGGTAACTGGGTAAGTTATCCCGTTGCACACTATGATTAGAGAGATGACATTTTAAAATGTCACTTTAGGTTAGTCTACTGACTAAAACCTGCAGGTTTTTAGCATTTGACTTCCTCTTTGGAGATGTCACTTTAGTTTTTGAGCACCTCAGTTCGAGGTACCAATTAGTTATATTAGTTAGGTATTAACCTTATTGACATTTTATCCCTTGTAGGTTGACTTTAAGCTTTGGTTCCCTTAAAAATAACAGACTTGATTATGATATTATGATATTATGTTTTCTACCCACTGAACCTGTTGTAATAATTTAATAAAATCCGTTATTTGTGTACTTGCTTTTTGAAATACTCCAAACCTTGAATATTGTTTAAATACTAAACTATGATATTTAAAGGTTAAAAAGTGCCTTAGAAACATCAGTGTACAATTTAAATCATGGTAAAACAATAAAGTACCATAAATACAGTTTGAGTAAAACATGCTCTAAGCTTGGAGTGAATTTGGTTAGGACCCAAAGAGCCTACCAAGACTTAATAATATTCAATATGATTTAATAGGCTAATTAAGTCCTCCTAGGAAACTTGGTAGACAATTAAACCAAAAAACACAAATAAATACCTTAAAGTCAATATGGGCAAAAATGTGCTCTAAGCTTGGGATATGTTTGTATAAGACCTAAAGGTCATACCTATACCTTAATTATGTGTTAATGAACATATTAAATCAATTACTAAAGAAAACCAAGCTTGAAAACAAGTTAAAACACAAAATGTGATTTAAGGAGCCTTAAAGCACATTTTTGAAAAATGTCTTGTAAATGAGTTTTGAGTGGCTAAATGACCATCATTACTCTTTAGTTAATATGTGTACTACTTAGTATCACATTAGGAAGTCTAAATCTGTAACACCCCCGAATAACGATCAATAATTAAACGACGAGCCTAACGGTAATACGAGATGTCTACGCAGCGGTTTCCAACACTAGTACAAAAAACGTCTATTTCGGCGCCCCTATTTCGGCGGTTGTAGATAAAACCGCCGAAATAGGGGCCCGAGATGTATACCGTATGTAAAGAAGGGGTCTATTTCGGCGGTTCCTAGATATGAACCGCCGAAATAGGCCCTTTTTAATAATTAAAAAAATTAAAGAGACCTATTTCGGCGGTTCCTTACACGAAACCGCCGAAATAGGTGTTTCTATTTTTCTTTTTTTTAAAAAAATTTAATAATCTATTTCGGCGGTTCTCTGTTAGGAACCGCCGAAATAGGTCTCATTAATTTTTTAATAATTAAAAAGGGCCTATTTCGGCGGTTCTTAACAATAACCGCCGAAATAGATCCTTTTAATTAACCCCCAACCCCGATTCGAAACAATTACGATTTCATTAGGTTAATTAACCCCTCTTCTCATCGATCTCTCTATTCCGCGGCGATTGCGACCCACCACCCCGCCACCACAGCCGTCGCCCGCCCGCCCTCCTCCTCCTCTCGCTGTCGCCGGTGTCGCCGCGTCGGTGGTCGTGCAAGGTTGGCGTCGCCGCCCTCATTCCGCCAGTCAACAGAGGCGAACAGAGGTGAGAGCAACCCTAACTTTGTATTTCGATTGTGTTTATTTAATTGTTAATTTGTTGTTATAATTGATAGATTGTTGTCACATTGTGATTGTGGATGATGATATTTATTGTGTGTGTGAAATCTTTTCAAGATTTGGTTTTTAAACTATTAAATTTATGTATGCACACAAGGTGTTCGACGAAATGTCCGAGTGAATTTTTGTGCTGTTTTTGGCCCTTCTTTTAAGTGTAGTTAGGTTAGCTTATTTGGGCTAGATTTATTATGCTTATAAACGTATGAATGAGTGTTGTAATATGTGCAATAAATATAAGTATAGTGATTGCGAGTAAAAGATATGTTGTTAATTAAGATGAGCATTAAGTATGAGTAGTTTGTTTCTTATATATTTAAAAGTATTGCGTGTGTGGGAGAATTAGAGAAAGTGTTATGAAATGTATATGTACAGTGCAATGAAACATGATATTAAATTAGCAACGAGTAATGATTATAGATGTGTCGCGTGTAGTATGATGTCTGGTTGTGTCATAGTATAAAATATTATTGTGTTATTTGTGTATATGACGATAAGTGAAATACAAAGATAAAAAGTTAGTTATTAGTTGTCTGTAATAGTAGGTGAAGTGAAGAATGCGTGTGTGTATGTGTTGAAAGTAGTAGCTTGTGTGAGCAAGTGAATATGAAAGTTGTAAACGCAAAGTAAAAATAATCAAATTTTGTAGTGAGTTTAGAAGAAAGAAATAGTAAAGAAGAAAGAGTGTATAAAGTAATGAGTGAGCAGAATGATGATTATAGTAGATAAAAGTAGTAAAAAAGTGTAGAAATGATAAGTAGAAAAGTGCTAGTAAAAAAGAGTGGAAGACCCTGAAGTAGTGTAAGAAGTTAAATGCGTAGTAAAAGTGTTAGCGTAGTAATAGACAAGTGTGTGTAGGGGGTGAAAATTTCGTATGTATGCGTTAAGTTGATTTCTGTGAAGTGTTAAGTGGTAAACAATTATATGTGCAGCACATGAAAGATGTAATGTAAGTGTAGAAAAAGAGTAGAACGTTTCGTAGTGTATAATTGAATAAGAGCGTGAACAAGCAGTCATAGTAGAAAAATATTGTAGTAGGTGAGGTATTAGCCATTTTAGTAGCGGTTTGAAGTAGAGGTGTGAGAATGTATTTATATATATATATATATATATATGAGTATTGTATAGTCGTTAAGTTTAATATAAATTATTCTAATTGATCTGAATGTTGTTCAATCTTTATGCGTTGCCTCTGTAGAGATTGGTGTTGCTACACAAGGCTCGCACGCCCGATTGAGAAGAGGGGCTGAAAACAATTCATTTATGAACCGGTATTTTTTTTTTTTTATTTAACTCTTCATTCTCTTCACTCACTGTAATATAATCTAACTTATCATTTTTCTCTTTTGTGTCTCTACAGATAAATACTTAAGGAGCTTCTTTACCATTTGATGGTAGATTGAAATCGGAGCGGAGAGCAATTCATTTTCGAACCGGTAATATAATCTAACTTATCATTTTTATCTTTTGTACTTTGTATTTGATTTCCACAAATTATTTGAATTTCGTTTGATGAATTAATAAAGTTGGTATATATTAGTTTGGTTTGTGATTGAAATTTGTGTTGTTGAATAATTGGTGAATGCTTAATAATAGATATAGTTGTGTCTTTTTTTTACTTTGTATTTGATTTCCACAAATTATTAAAATTCGGTCTGATGGATAAAGTTGGTATTAGTTTGATTTGTGATGGAAATTTGTGTTGATGAATGGTTGGTGAATGCTTAATAATAAGCATGTGATAGGTAAAATTATGCAAAAGTCATGCCGTTTTTTTTTAAATCTCTTCGTAATTAATATTGTTTGATGTATGTGTATATGTCTAACAATATCTAATTTTTTTTATCAGGTCTCACTACATTCAAGTCCGTGAATCACCTCTCTTGTTTCCCCCGCCTTCTTCCATTACTGTTCCTCTTACCTCCTCTGTGCACAAGTAAGTAACTAAACCTTATTTTTTGTTTAATAAATGCAATTATGTATTTGAATATAAGTGCTAGTACATAATTTAGCTTCATTCCCTATTTATTGATGCATTTCTTTTTTAATTTATTTTTTGTTGCTCCCTTGCAGAGACATATCAGAAGTGGTATTGCTGCATCTCTCGCACAGAAGCCTACCTCTCAGGCACCAGTCTCCCCTGTCCATAAATCCTTAAAAAACAAGTACGTATTTTAACTCTCGATTCTTTGTTAATCTCTAAACCGATTTGAACTTATACAGTGGAGAATTGAAAGCGTTGATTTGATGATCTGAATTTGCACTTAGTTTTCAGTTAGCTAGTAAAGAATTGATTTATTTTAATTGTTGGTTGCTGCCATTGTTGGAATGTTTGTGGTTGTGATGACTTTGGTGAGTGCTGAATAATAAGCACGGGATGTGTACAATTATGCAAAGGTCATGCCGAATTTTTTGTAGAAAAAGTATTCGTAATATTGCTTTAAACACCGGTTCTTGTTTTAGAAGTGCAACAATTTCTTAAATTTAAAATGCTAGTTTATTTTGTGTTTGCAACCTTAGAGTTAGGCTAGACTAATTGACAATCATCCCAGTCATGCTCCATTAAGAAATAAACATGTGCAACTTAATACAGACCATATTCTACAAAGGCTCTAACTCACACCTGTGATCTGTTGCACATGTAGTATGGAGCGTGACTGGATGTATGGTGATAGAGGCGAACATTTTGACAAAATGCTGGAAGAGTTTTGCAAAGCTGCAGTGCAACACAAAGACATGACAAAGGCGGAGAAAATTCCATGTCCTTGTGTTGATTGTGGTGTGGTTAGACATTATTCAAGCATCAACCTCGTAAAATTCCATGTGAAGACCCGTGGTTTCATGCCACATTATACAAAATGGATTTTTCATGGAGAACCTGTTGAAGATAATGGTTCGTCTTCCTACAGTCACGATCGGTCTTACTCAAGAACCGAGCAGACATTCGATACTACTAACGAGTCAGAACTCCCAAGCGCTTCCGGAGTCAATGTTGACAGTGAGTCGACTTATCATGATGAACAAATTGACGAGATGCTTGATAACGTTGAGGATAACTTTGTCGACCGGCCGGATGAGTATCAAAGGTTTTGGACGCATCCAAAACGGCGTTGTATCCTACTTGCACTAAGTACACGAAATTGATAGCTATATTGAATTTGTTTAACCTGAAGGGAAGATATGGATTGAGTGACAAGGTTTCACGGCATTCCTCGAGCTCATTCATGATATGCTACCGGATGAGAACGGTCTCCCTACCACCACATATGAGGCAAAGAAATGGGTGTGTCCAATGGGAGTAGAGTACAAAAAAATTCACGCGTGTCCAAACAACTGTGTGTTGTACAGGGTGAATACGAACATCTGGACAATTGCCCGAAATGTTCGTTGTCCCGGTATAAGCATAAAGATGGTGACTACTCCTCCGTTCAGAAAAAAAGCCCTCCAGCAAAACTTGTTTGGTATTTGCCGATTATACCCAGATTCAAACGGTTGTTTGCGAATCCGAAAGATGCAAAGAACATACGATGGCATGCGGAGGGTAGAAAGAGTGATGAGAAACTAAGACATCCAGCAGATGGGACTCAGTGGAGAAACATCAATAGACGGTACAAAGAACATTTCGGACATGAAGATAAGAATCTGAGGCTTGGGTTATGTACTGATGGAATGAACCCGTACGGCACATTGAGTAGTCAACACAGTACATGGCCTGTTCTGCTAGTGATCTACATTTGCCCTCATGGTTGTGTATGAAACGAAAGTACATCATGTTTCTCTCCTGATATCTGGTCCCAAGCAGCCAGGTAATAGCATTGATGTGTACCTTGCCCCTCTGATCGACGATCTGAAGCTACTGTGGAATGAGGGGACCGTGGTATATGATGCTTATGCAAGAGAGATTTTCACGCTCAAGGCTTTGTTGTTCTGTACCGTCAATGACTTCCCTGCGTATGGGAACTTGTCCGGTTACACGGTTAAAGGAGCATTTGCATGTCCCATTTGCGAGGAAGACACTTGTTCGGACCGTTTAAAACATTGTGGGAAGAATTTTTATATGTGTCATCGACGTCTTCTCCCCGAAGATCACCCTTATCGAGTAACGAAGAGAAAGTTGTTCAATGGTCAAGCCGAAACTCGTGTGGCCCGTCTACCTCTGAGCTCTGAGGAAGTGTACGAAAAGGTTAAGGACATTGCAAATGTATTGGAAACACATCAAAACCGGCGAAAAACATTTGGAAAAGTGTTCTATCTTTTGGGAACTACCTTATTGGCGTCATATTTCTGTGAGACACTGCTTAGACATCATGCACATTGTGAAGAACGTTGGTGAGGCAGTGAGTGGGACTTTACTCAATATACCCAGCAAAACAAAAGACGGATTGAAAATCAGAAAGGACATGCAAACCATGGGTATACGAAAGGAGTTACACCACAAGAGAACGGGAAACGAATCTACCTACCTCCTGCATGCTACACGCTCTCAAAGGCTGAAAAGATTAGTTTCTGCAAATGTCTGCACTCGGTAAAAGTACCGTCTGGGTACTCTTCAAACTGGAAGAACATTGTATCGATGATGGATTTAAAACTTTTAGGCATGAAATCTCACGATTATCATGTACTGATGTTACATCTTCTTCCGGTTGCAATTCGAGGGATATTGCCATCTGATGTCAGAAATGCTTTAACTCGGTTATGTTTCTTTTTCAAACGCTGTTTGCTCCAAGGCAATTGACGTAACGTCTCTAGATGATCTACAACGTGAAATTGTTATCACATTATGTCAACTTGAGATGTATTTCCCACCATCTTTCTTTGATATAATGGTACATCTAATTGTGCACATCTCGTTCGAGAGATACAGTTCTGTGGTCCGGTATACTTACGGTACATGTACCCTTTTGAACGGTACATGGGTATTCTGAAAAGTAGAATGAAGAATAGGTATCGACCAGAGGGGAGTATTGTTGAAGCAACAGTGACTGAGGAAGTCACGGAGTTTGTGACCGATTATTTGAGTGAGACAGAGTCTATTGGTATCCCAAAACCACGACACTATGGCAGGTTTAAGGGTAAAGGTGTTATTGGTAGAAAGATCGTGCAAGTTTCGCGTCTACTTATTCATCAAGCACATTTGTTTGTCTTACAACATCTTGAGGTTGTTGAACCTTATTTGGAAACCCATATGGCTGAGTTAAGGCATCAAAATCCTTTGAAAAACCACATTTGGCTGACAAAAGAACAAAACCGAGTTTTTATCCAATGGTTCAAAGATCATGTGTTGACATTAGCATCATCAGATCCAGAAGCTGTAAGCGAAGAGATCAGATGTTTGGCAATCGGACCTGACACTAATATTACATCTTTGAGGGGTATGATATTAGTGGGTATACATACTACACTGCACGCCAAGATGCCAAATCGATAAACCATAATAGTGGGGTAAAAATTGAAGCTGCTGCCACTGAGTACCACAGCGGTAACCGATCTCAACCATTAGTAATTTATTATGTGTGTCATCGAGGACATCTGGGAATTAGACTATGACATTGATTCCTTTCTTTGTTCCGGTGCAAGTGGTGGACAACCGACGCGGGTACCAAAATGATGGAGGGCTTACCATGGTTGATCTTTCACGGTTACACGGTTTATAATGATGATCAATTTGTTTTGGGAAAGGATTGCGAGCAAGTGTGGTATGTTGAGGATCCGAAAGACTGCAGATGGTCTGTTGTTCTTCCCGAAGAAGGCCGGTTGTAATCGAAAATGAAAATGAGGTTAACGATGAAAATGGGACTGTAGAGGAAACATCCTTGTTTCCTACTGGATTACCGGATTCGATTGATGATACCGAAAACGATTTGCTCTACGCACGATCAGACCATGATGAGGGTGTTTGGGTAGAAAATATGAAATGATTTATGTTTTTGTACGTTTCAGGTAATGTTGTTAGTAGAATGTAGACTGTAATATCATCTTAACTGTTATTGTTATGCATCATAGTAATTTATGTTATGAGTTTAACTGATGAAAATGCTTTATGATTTTTTTTTTTGCAGTGGATGATCACCCTGATGACCCCATTGGACGGCTTATCTCGACTGGAGAACCTGAGCCATAGCAGAATAGACCAAGTAAGCGGGTCACAAGAGGAGGAAAGAAGAAGAAGGACCAGTTAGCAGTACACGAGACTGAGGCTGGCCCTTCACAGCAGACCGAAGAGGAGTCAGTTGTCCCACCAGAGGCGAAGAAGCAAACAGAAGAGAGGTGCTACACGTGGCTGAAGGCTAACAAGGCCGGCTCCTACAAACCGGTGGACTTCAATCAGTTCAACCAACCCCATGAAATTGGAAGAATGAATTCACCGCTTACGGTAGCCATTTGTTGGTGAAGTCATATTGCAACATAAACCACAACTGGAAGCAAGTGCCTCAATCATTGAAGGATACTATGTTTCAGCGTCTTCAGGTAAATCTCTACATTATTACTATGATCTTTTGTGAAATAATAGAACATTTATGTTTACTTTACTAACTGAATGATCATGTACGTAGTCTCGTTTCTCCGTGGATCCCGCACTTAAAAAGGATGTGCTATCAGCGATGTCGAAACAGTTCCGGGACCACAAGAATAAGTTGGCTGACAAGTTCATCTACAAGATGCCTACTCCAGAAGATCCAGATGATCCAGATCATGGTGGAGACGGTGAGAGACCACCATGGGAGGTTTACGAAGGCATAACAGAAGAGCAATGGGTAGAATTTGTTGAGAGGCGTCACACACCGGAGTTCCAGGTGCACTTTATTGTCATACATACATAAATTAATCTTAATTTCTATGTTTTTTTGTGTTCAATTTCACTTAACATGATCCCATTAATTTATACAGGCTCTCCGTGCGAAACAACAAGCAAATGCTAAGAAGAATCTGTACCCTCACCACTTAGGTGGGAAAAAGTATTGCTCAAAGGGTACCAGAATGGGAGCAAAAGGGATATCTGCCCACGGATGGCTCATTGGATGCCAGTGGCAGAAGAATGAAAGTGCGGGAGTTAAGCCACATTCCGAAGAACTCTACTCCCGAAAATCCTCAATACGATGAAGCCACGAGAGCAGTTATTGCTCAAATGGTAAGTGATATCATTTCATTTTCAGTCAAACTGTTCATTTCCTTTGTATATGAACTTATGTTAAACTAATAACTGTATTTGTGTGTTATATTAGGGTGAATTAAGCTCTCAGCTCACCCAGGGCACCTGGACCTCACAGAGGAATGATGATCCTCTTACACGCGCTGTTGGTAAGAAGGATCATCCAGGTCGTGCCATTGGGTTTGGTGGGCACGTTGGTATCCGCCAGGCATTTGGCGCACCCGGGTCCAGAATCAGCCAGGGACAGTCGATTAGCTACGAGGAGCACCTGAGAGCGTTGGCTGAGATGGAGCAGAGGATTACTCAGAACGTCGACGAGAGGATCGCTCAGGCTATATCAAGGATTCAGCCACAGCAGCATGAAAGCCAAGAGGTTTCTCGACCACCAGTTGATCAGTCACCCATTCAGCAGCAGAGTGCACCGGTAGTGAGAAGTAGTGTCCACTCGGCTGATCCGTTTCCCTATGCATCTCTACAGGTTAGACTAACATTTCAATTGAGTACATGACGATTATGATTTTTCACTTGATCACTAATATCATCATAGAAGAATTCACAATTTTTATCTAAACAAGTTCCACATAACACTCAGGCACCCACTGAGTGTCATCTGTTTTTACAAATTGGAGTAGAAGAGGTCATGGTTGCATGGGGAAAACTTTCCCCTCTCGTCCAAGTGATATTGTGCACGGTGAACCACTCCGACATTACCATGCACGAGTGCTTCTAGACGAATTTGTTGCAGAGCATGCTGACGTCGGTTTACCGGTGCCGATCCCACAAAGACCTACCGTGCGTTCTGCACAAACCTGCGACAGTGCAGTGGCCTGCACGATTGGTCAGACTCCCTGGGCAGGTATTACTCTTAACCGTTGCTATAAAACTATTGGTGTACCACCTTGCATCCATATACTTAATTAGACTAATATCATAGGATATGAGCCAACCGAAGACTGATAAGGGCAAAGGAAAAAGAATTGCCACACCTGTGCAATCAAAGGCATCCACAAATTTGTGCTTAGACCTGCTTTGGTGGAGAAGAGAATATTGGCCGGCTTGTCGACTAATATGCAGATTCTGCATTCCTCGTTGTTGCTGCTACCACCTGATTCTGATTCCCTCACTATGGAAGATCCCGAGCGGATATTTCACTATATAGTTCAAGGAGAAGATATACATCGATTTGGGATGTATATGTCCGACTTCGAGGAGTGCTTCAGGAGGGATTGGTTGAATGTGTCGATTGTCAAGTCGGCCGCCATGTGAGTGACTTCTACCTTTTATATTTTGAATTCATTAATTGGTGATGAATTAGATGTTTGAATAAAAAGTTAATGACTAATGATATTGCCTCATAGGTGGGTGCATGATAAGGCGATCAATGTCTATGAAGATCGAAGGTTGGATTCCTGTGTCCTGCTATGTGCAGTGAAGTTCAGATGACAAGTGATCCGCAAGGCCTTATGCAATATATGACGGATGCCCTCTTTGAATGTTCTAACAAGTCATTTATTATGATGCCATATCATTCAAGGTATGATATTTGACTATTTCTCTTAGTATTATCTAAAACATATAGTTTGTGTTAGTTGCTTAATGATTTCAACACATTGTGTAATTTGTGGACAGTCGACATTGGTCTTTGTTTGTGCTGGTGATGTCGAAGCACCCACGAATCTTGCAATTTGACTCACTTGGTACGGGTGCCAAGAGACCGAAGATCTCCACCGCAATACTGGGGTAATTAGTTGTTATCGTAAACAACAATTATTATTACTTAACATTAACTGTTTCATAACTTGCTACTGATGCTTAAAACAATATATATTGCTGATGTATATAGTTCCATGAGAGCTGCATTATCTCTCCAGGGTATAACAATGAAGAGTAACATCCCTTGGAACACTGTCAAGGTACTCTATTAATTGATAAATTTGTGTGATAATGTTTAAACTTGTTTATAACTGTCAATATGTGTGTTTGTATAGTGTCCGGTGCAGCCTGGGGGTTTAGAATGTGGATACTATGTCATGAGATTCATGAGTGACATAGTAGGAGCGGCAAACCTTTTACCAGAGCACTCATTAGACAAGGTAACATTCTTTGAAAGTTTTAGTTATGCTCTTTACATGTTGTTAGACTTGTACATTTTAGATTAATGTTCATTTTTTTTTCAAGGCTTACGAAGAAGTGTTCAAAGGTGGTCAGTATGATAATGCTCAAATTGTTGAGATGCTTGAGGAATGGTCGGAGTTCGTCTGCACAAGTTTAATGAATTGATGATCATGAAGATGTTTTGTGAACTTTTTTGAGTATGTAAATGTAACTCTGTACACTTGTGGATGGTGTAATGGTAGATTTGAATTGTATTGGTGTTTTTTATTTGTAATGAAAGTGTGAATTGCATTGGTTTTGTTAACTCTCAAGTTGTGGTGGGTCGTTGGTATTAATTGGGAGCTTTTATAACTTTTTAAATGTGTGCTGGAGCTCGCTGTATGGATGAAGCTTTATTACAGGTCTGATTGAACCAAATGTGGTGATATATATATATATATAGCTGGGATGGAAAAAAACAAAAATAAAAATACCCCTATCTCGGCGGTTCTTAGGGAACAACCGCCGAGATAGGCCCCTGGGATTGACCGATGGAGAGATTGACCATGGGTCTATCTCGGCGGTTCTTAGAGAACAACCGCCGAGATCATAGACCCATGGTCAATCTCCCCATTATCGGTCAATCCCAGGGGCCTATCTCGGCGGTTGTTCCCTAAGAACCGCCGAGATAGGTACATCTAGTTCGGCGGTTTACAACCGCCGAAAAGGTGCTCACACCTATTTCGGCGGTGCTCATTTCGGCGGTTAACAACCGCCGAAATAGGCCCATTGGAACCGCCGAAATAGACGTTTTTTGTACTAGTGCAACTTCATCCGGGTGTCACAGATGCCAACCACCCATGTGGTTGACAGAACCCAATATCAACTCCAAGTTACGGTCTGAATGATTGGAAACAACAGCCCTCTATCAAAGCCCATATACAACATATAGTACAATTCCCCAGTTCCGAGTGTCTACAACAATTTACCAAATAATAGACTAATAATTACATCTTGGGTTTTATAACAACCCATATATTACACATGCCACTACAACTTAAAGTCATGCCCTGATGGACTACCCCATGGTAGCCATCCCGCCTACGCTCCGTTATCGTCTGGCACAAGACCTGAAAAAAATTGGGTGTAAAGGACTCAGCAAACTACGCTGAGTATGAACGTGTGAAGCCCGCATGTTACCGGCCACATGACTACTTGGTCGAATATTATTAAGTCAATTTTACATGCTATGATAAGATAAAGCAGTAAAGCACACATCAGCACATCATGATATCATACACACTCATCGTAGCATAGCAATATCAGTAAGCAACCAAGCACATCTTGCGAGTAGCACAGCAATCTCAATAAGCAACCAAACACAACTTGCAAGTAGCATAAACAATGTCAAACACGCAGTCCAGCACAATAAGCTGCTAGTGTAGCAACAACAGTCAGGTAATTATAGGACGTGTGCGTAGGTACATATACCGTCGATCCTCGCTATGGGATCATTCAAGAGATTGCGTATTGTTTTCTTGTTCTCATTACATATGTTTTCCTTTCTTCTCTTGCACCGAGTCAGGGGATATAGATTAGATCCCGAGACTTTGTTATGTAGGTGCTTTTCATTCCTTGTTTTCTTAAAGGATCACATTTGTGACTTTCTCTTGTTCGCTTGGTCTCATTACACAAGTTTTCCTTTATTCTCTGGCACCGAGTCAGGGAATATAGATTAGATCCCGAGACTTCATTATGTAGGTGCTAATCGTTCCTTGTTTCTTTAAGGATTATTTGTGAATTCTTTTATCACCGCACGTTGGAGGACGTCTCCTCCATAGCTAGTCCCTCATTCCCGGCGTCATGCACCGAGAAAGCGGAGTCGCCTCTAGACTCTAGGATAAGCTCCACCAATTTGTCACTCCCCCATTCCCGACGTCATGCGCCGAGAAAGAGGAGTCGCCTCTAGACTCCAGGATGTGCTCCACACAGAAGGGCGAAGGATCTGATGCAGATACCAACTCCCGAATATTCCATACCGCGCGGCTCGAGATGTCGTCTTCCCGGGTTATCCTCATGTCCCACCAATCGAGATTTGCTCTTCATTATTATTCATGAATAGACATCATAGTGGGTGTCATAGTACGTCCTCCATAGTTTGAGAGGAGTTCCTCGCATAGAGTTTCTTTGTTTTCATAGTTCGTTGTGGTTCTCGTTTAGTTTTCTCTTTATGTAGTTTCTTTGTTTACATAGTTCGTTGTGTTTCATCTCAAAGTTCCATAACGCGAAAGGGACTAAACTACTGTGTGCGCGCAATGATACACAACAATGATATAAAAATCATACAACATAATAAACAAGCAATCCAATTTCATGCTTTGATCTTAAGGTCTTTTCACACAGAGCACACAACACACAAGCCGTGTAACACGGCAACATACGAACCACACATGTCCATACCTTTTTCAGAAGCAAGTGTCGTCTCACACACAGGTTCCTGGTCGACGTTCGTTACGACCCTAACGCTGATTAAAAACAATGTGTCAGTCCATGATTTCATGTGATGACATTTTATTCTAGTTTATCTTATGTATACCAGGGGTTATTCCCTACGTGGGTCGTTGAATGTACAGTTTATTTTAACCTTAGCACTTCCCAAGTACTCACCTTAGATTATTATTTAACTCCTAGGATATTCATATCTTCGTTTTACACGTTAACCAAGTCCTTTTTCCTTAGTCAATGTTATAGAGCGTTTTAAACGCTAGTTATGTAACGGGTTTGTATAAAATAGGTATAACTTGTCTAATGTGTATCCCCTCCTTAGATAAATAGGTGAGTAATATTTTAACCCTTGTATAATGATAGTATAGGTCATAGAATACCCCCACAACCCCTTTATACAGAAGTCCCAAGTTCATGAAACAATCACATAGTTTCGGTTTTGAATCACACTTAACTTCTCAATTAATGTATCGATGGTGGCTAACTTTATCCCAAAATGTTTCATCAACTAACTAGGTACATTAGCACGGGTTTGGGTCCATTATAAAGCTAACATCCCCTCTCTAATACCTCTGGAATTTAGTTATACAGAAACTATAATATTAGTGAAAAACTGAGACTACAACTCTCGATCTTTCTTCTTGTTGCTTGTAATTCTTTAGCTTAACGGATGTCTCACTCCTTCCCACAGTATTACCCAACTAGATATAGGTGTTAATGATGTCTTAAACTCAAAACCACCCCAGTAAAACACTCAACCAGCTTCTGTACTCAAGTATACAGAAACAGCAACTACCCAAAATCTGAAACCGAAAGGCATGAAAAACTGAAAATACTTACACCAAACCTGAAATTATTCATCCTATTTCCTTTCCTTTGTTCTCGAATCTTGACTTCCCATCTTCCCCAAAGGTTAACACACCTAGTTAAAAGGGCTAACAAGGTTCTGAGATCATTTTTAACCCGACACAACACTCCCATCGCTTCTGTGATTAATGGCACAACATCAGCAGCCCACGAAAACTGAAAAGAAAGAACAGAACTTCTTCTTCTATCAGGTTATTAAACTGACTTCAAATTCATCCCCAAGTGTCTATAACTCTACTAACGCATATTAGTGTGTTTAGGTTCAGTTGCTTCTCAAATCAATCCTTACAAACCCCCTGTAATAAGGTTATACATAGAATGAGAGTCTCAGGAAAACTGAAACTCAAAACCCAAAATTGCTATTTACTCTCTTTCTTTTCTGTTTCTTAACCCGATTCTTTTTCCTAGTTTCCCCAACTTAGCTGCACTTATTAGTTAAGTGTTTATTCCAGATTATAGCTTCAAGAGTAGACCCAAGTCAATAAGTTAAAGCCACTGAAAATCGTTATACAAAAACTGCATTGTTGTAGAAAACAGAAAATAGAAAATCGATATACTGCATTCTTTCTCTTTTCTTGTTTCCCTGATTTGATTTCCAGATTCTTCCACCTCATTTACTCACGTGATTATGTGTGTTATAAAGTTCTAATTTTGGATTCAAGAACAGCCCCAAAAGAACATGGTTAACGTCCCTAAAAAATTCTCTACACAGAAAACGAAATCTGAAACCTGAAGAAATGAAACTGAAGCAATTTCTTTCCGTGTTTTTTTTCTGCTCTCTAATCTGACTTCAGGTCCCCCCTAGATTGTATGACTACTCAGTTAATTATCTTAATACAATTTGAACCTGTTACAGCTCGAAACAGTAAGAACCAAGCCTTAGAAAAGTCATTATCCAGAACTAAGAATAAGCTGTAACCTGAAACAGGAAAAAAATCTGATATGACTTTACTTTTGTTTGTTATCAATCTGTCCTTCAATTTATCTCTAATACTTACTTACGTAGTTAAGTGTTCTAGTTAGGTTTCCAGTTCATGATTTAACCACCACAACACTCTTATCTTATCTGTAAGTCAATCATACAGAAACCCAAAACAAAATTGTAGAACCAAAATCTGAAACTAATACACATTCTCTATTATGGTTTTCTTTCTGTTCCCCAGGTCTGTTTTCTATTATTCTCAGCTTATGCACTCGTGGGTTTATATGTTAGCAAGGCATTAGATCTATTTTCCAGCTAATACCTTCTTTATAAAGCCTCTAGAACTTCCTAGACAGACACCTCGATCCAAACAGAAACTAAAGTCACACTCTCTGTATACTTCTTCTCCCTTGCATTTACACTGATTCATATCCTTCCCAAAGTGTGTACAACTTAGTTAAACATTCTGAGTATCATTTTAAACTTCAAACAGACTCAAAACAGCATAGTTAAAGTTATAAAACTTACCTATACTGAAACAACAAAATTCAGCAACTGGAACTAGCCTGATATAGTTTCATTCTCTTTTAGTTTTCTGTTACTGCTCTTTAACCTTACTCCTAATTCTTCCCGCTGTTTTAGATTCTATACGGAGTGTGTTGGTGAGATTCTAACTCTAACCCACACAAGGAAACTAGGAACAACGTCTCCCAAGTTCTTCATCCGGAAACTATATACTGGAAAACCAAAACAGAAAAAAAACTGAAACATAACCTGTAACCTGAACCATGAAACTGATATAATTTTTTCTTTTGTTTTAGTATGTCAAATGACTCCAACCCATCCCAACACCACTTTGTTAATCTTACAGGAACTGTTTGAACCAAGACACGGAAAAAGGATCCAGAACTGTAAACCTGAACTGAAACGAGATGACAACCACAAGCTGTATAGAAGTGAAGTTTTCTGGTTTTGTTGGTTTCTGTTCTTTTAATCTAATTTCAGCTCTCTCTCAAACTGCTCACTCACTTGATCCTGTAGTCTACCCCGTCTTTGACTCAAAGCACCCCCCAAGACAACACAAGGCTGCAGTTTCGGTAAACCTGTTGCACACTAAGAGAGCAGAAACTGAAATCGAGGTATCTTTCCTGTTGTCGAATTCTTGTTCTTTTAATTTGTTTTCTGGTTTCCCAGGTTATTTTTTTCCTGCTCATTTAGTGGTTCACCCAGATATCACTTAAGGAAAGACCTGAAAACAGCATGGTAACCTACTGAGTTTGTACAGAAGCAGGTATAGACTGTTACTTTATTTTTCGTTCTTTTGAGAAGAAGTTTGTTCCTGTTTTCTTTTCCTTCTACACTCTCACGTATAAACCACAGTCAGGTGCATTCATAGGGTTATAAATGTATTAACAAATTTGAAACCACCCCAGGATACTTGGTATGCCGAGAACACATGCTACAGGGCTTGAATATTCAACAACTAAATCTGACGGTTTGTTTTATTTCTGTTCATGGAATTAGTTTAGGAATAGCTTACCATTTCATATCTTAGTTGCCTCTATTTGCTGATCTTGGCACATTGTGAGACTCCCTGCACCCTGCCCACTCGACAGTAGCTGAGGGAAGATCACCCACAAGTTAGACTCGATAAACCAAAAAAAAAAACAGATCATACAGGGCCTGGACTGGTTGAGTATTTACCTCGTTATATGTTTCTTTCTTTTTTTAGGGAGACAGCAGTGGCTGATGTTGTGGGGTTTCGGTGCACTCTTTACGAGTTAAATTCCTGGCAGAGAGCTATGCAGAGACGGGGGGGGGGGGGGGGGGGGAAATGAGTAGGCAGCAGATAAAACCCGGACATGAGAAAGGAGAGGATGAAGGGACTGAAATCACAAGCGTTCTCTCTGAGCTCTTGACCTTACCTCATCAGTTCCTGGAGCGAGTTTAGGTTTAGGATTCCTTTCCAGTACTCTTTCGGTGGTTGGCATGCAAAGCTCTTGCATGAGAAAAAAAAGAAAGTTAAAGGAACTAGAGTATGGAGTCTCGGACTCAAAACAATCAGGAGAGAAATTACACAGAAGCTGGTTTTCGTTTACCTTGCGATCTGTTCTTGAGTAATCAGAGTGTGGAGAAGAATGGCTGAGTTTTTGATATGCTGAGACGTGCACACGCAGTGGACAGAGGTTAGAGTGGCTGGGGGTAAAGAGAGTAAGGAGGTAGTGGTTATAATTTACAAGAAAGGGGGCATGGGAGTGTGGAGCACTAATTCTGATGCACAGGACTGTCTCCTTGGTTCTTTTAACCGAGATCAGGCACAACTTAGATTGTGTTTGTGATCTCCAAGGTTCGAGAGAGTATGGCATGCAAGAGGGATTTAACGTGGCTGAAGATTCCAGGGAGTATAGAAGCTGAGTGGGTAACCTAACACATTAATCTGCAACCGCAGAGATGACAATTCTGACGTTTCTTGTAATCCACACCAGCTGAAGAGTTGGTCTGTTTTTTTTTTCTGTATTCACGAACAGGGGTGTAGGGTGCTGGGACTGGGTGCGTGAGTCAGGAAAATGGCTCATGGTTTAATGGTTTTGTGGTTTCAGTCACAAGTTCTTAAAAGGTGGATGGGCACTACCGGTTAAAAATCAGAGAAGCATGGGACTGTTTCTTTTTTTTTTCCATGCCGTACAGTGGGGAGTTCAGTCCAGATTTAAGTTGTTAAATCAACTAATTCTTAGAGAGTAGCCTTGTTAGTTAAGGCATGATCAGGTGAGGGATTTGATAGGTTGCCCCAATTCCCCCATCATAATTCACGTGTCATTCTTTATGATGTAGAAGACTTGCTTCGCTTGATTTTCGGCTAGCAATTGAATTATGTGAGTTTGATCTTCATTGGTTCTTATTATACTATGGACTCATACTAGTTTTAATTCGTTAATAATAGTTACCGAATTCGAGCTCAGCTCATCTGGTTAAAGTGTTTAGGAAGGTACGAAAGGTACGGGGTTTGAACCTTAGTGGGAGCGTCTTTGCTCCTTTTTCTTCTTTCCTTTTTTTATAAGTATGCTTATTTATATATGTAGACCATATATATATCACGTTATTTTTGTTATGATGTTATGCGACGTTATAAGTAACAATGCGACACATTTATATGGTCATATATATATATATACCCACAACCAATGTTACAATATTTTGCTTTGCCGCATTTTAGTCGTATGATCATAGTGGTTACTCATAATTTAATCTAACCTTCACGAATTTGAACGGTTAATTATTCGGGGTATTTCAAAATCAATGGGAAATCAAAAATTTCACAATTATGTGCCTTGTTTTGTGAATAGTAACTAAATTAAGCTAGTTTATAACATAAGTCAATATAAGTGAGTTAGTTGGTCAACAAAGACCATGATATGCCCTAGTATGTAAAGGGGCCGGTTTTCCAAGTGTGACTCATCACACTTAACTAATGAATCAAATAAGAAAGGAAAAAGCAAGTAAATTCACTATTTACTTTACAACTTTAAATATCTTCTAAGGTTACCTCTCACCTCACCTTTCTTCATTCCTTCTCATCCCCACCGATTTCTTCATCTTCTCCCAAGCTCCAACCGGTTTTGCTACAACAACTATACCATCTCCAACTTCCATTGCTTGAAACTTCTAGCTCCATGATCCAAATTTAATTCTAAGACCATATTTGTCTTAGTTAGGCCAAGCTCTACACTTCTCTCTTTTCAAATCTTCAAAAGCTCGATTTTGGTGCCATGGAGATTCACCATTGAAGGAGCTTGAGCTCACCTTTTCATGCCATGTTATTCTCCTTTGCTTCAAGGTAAGGAAAACCAAAGAAAATCTAAGGTTCCTCTCATTTTGTACATGTCCGAAAATTTCACCTCACAAGGGTGCTTTGTTTTGCTTTTCATAGCTCCATTTCAATCTTCAAAGGACTAGGAGGAGTCCTACCTTGCTTCTTAATCAAGTTCTCTTTCAAATTCCAAAGGTAAATGTAATTTTAGTGTATTAAAACACTTATGTTAAACTAGGGTTTGTATAAGAGTTTAAGTATGAATTCTTAAGCTCATTACCCTTATATGTGTGTGTGGATAGAAGGTTGACAAGTGATCAAGTTCCTTGCTAATATTCAATTCAAGGAAACAAGAAAGAAGTTTGAGAGGAAAAGAGGTAAACAAACTATCTCAATGTAGTTTAAATGCCTTAGGAAAAGTGAGCTTGATTTGCTTAATAAAATACCTAAGGAGCCAATGGTGAATGACCTAGTAAAATGCTCTCAAGGAAACTATTTAAAGGGCATATGTGATGTTGTGTGTATTTGCAGGTCAAAGGCAATATATATGTGGGAAATTCAGTGTTTAAGTTTAATGCAATTTAAGGGCCTAAGAGCCAAGCAATTTAAGATTATGCACTATATTGTTATGTAGTGTAGTTTAAGGGTTTTGTTGGGTGTGAAGAACATTCTTTGTGAAGATGAATGTCTTAGATGAGTAAAGGAGGAAAAACAATATGTTTGTGTGTAAGGAATGTGTATTAAGTGATTAAGTGTTTTTGGTTGTGAAAAGGTGAAAACCTAAGTGTTTGGGTGTGAGAATATACAAGAGAAGCCATAGCAAAATTTAGTTGATAAACAAAGGAGTTTATATGTTGTAATGGGATTTTATGACCTAGGAGGTACTAGGAATTGTTAAGTGTTAAGATGGTGAAGAAAAAGAATTAAAGTGTTCTAGTTGTTAAAATGCATGGGCATTTCCTTGGAGAATATAGTGGTCAAGGAGTAGTGGTAGTATAACTAAGGTAACATTTTGGTTAGTTGGTGTGGTAGGCATAAAAACTACCACTTAGAAACCTAAGGAAAAATATCACAAGTGTGGGTAGATTTTGTAAGAAATTGAGTAACATGTTGGATATGGAATTAGACAAGTTTGAGGTGTTATTTTAGCATTAGAATATACCTAAGATCACATGGGAAGCTTGGGTAATCAATGGATGAAAAGAATAGATGAAACAAGACTTGAAAATGTCAAATTTGGGAATCTGTTACAGCGGTCCGGGACCTAGGTATTGGAAGATGACCCGGACCATGCATGAAAAAGGGCCGAGAGTTCTTGTACTACCTTGGTCCGGGACTTAGGTCTTGTAGGAAGTCTCGGACCACCCCCTGATTTACCCCCGAGGATTGCTAGCTTATTTTGGTCCGGGACTTAAGTTTTGTATGAAGTCCCGGACCACTACATAAAACCACCGAGAGTTAGATTAAGTGTTGGTCCGGGGCTTAAGGTAAGGACCAAGTCCCGGACCTCTCTAAAAATGTTGTTTAAGGTTGGAAAATGATATGTAATGATAGGGATTGATAAGTAATGAGGTTATAAGGTTGTTAAGGACATGTTAAGTGAGCTATAATGATAATTGAGTGGGTGAAAGGTTGTGTTAAAATGTAAAAGTAAAACAAGTTAAAAATGTGAAGTTATTTAACTGATTAACGGGAGTAAGTCATGAGCATTAGACTTTAAACAAACAAGTTACCCCGGTGTTAATGAAAGTAAATGTAATGTTACTAGTTGTTCAAAAATGTTACGAGGAACACACGTTAGAGTGAAACCCCGGTGACAGGTATGGTTTTCTTGCAACCTGTGTCCTACCGGATTACACTGGCTTGTATGCCAATGTGTTTTCTGTGTGTTTGCCACGTTATAAGATAAATCATGAAACGAGTTTACAGTCGTTATTGTTGTTGTGTGTTTGCGTACCGATACCGGTAACCTCGAATGCGCATGAAAGGCTAGTTAACCATTATTAGGTAAACGTAAGAGAACGGTATCGGTAATAACGTTTCCAATCTAAGGAACGTTCTAACCATGGCTATGCGTGAGTTTGTTGTGTGATGCTGTGTGTGATGTTGCTGGAAAAGTGTGACCCTCCTTGTGTGATTAACTCAGTTGTATTACTGTATTGTGTGCTGATGAGATAGGTTCCACAGCGGAGTCTTTATCTGTGAATATATATATATATATTATGGGGGGTGAGGAATTCGGTAGTTCCGGTCGCGCGTTGTTTGGGAGTTGTTGTATACAGTTTCTTCAGCTTCCTCTCTGTTGGTTGTTTTCCTTCGTTGGTCTTCGATCACCCCTGAGCTTAACCAAGGTTCTTGACTCACGTCTGTTGGGGATTATGTATGTTGTGTTCGGATCACTATATCCGATCCATCTTTATGTTAAGTTATCCGTTCGTCTAAAAGGACGGTAACGAGTTATGTAAACGAGCTTAGCATGAGTTTGACAGCATTCTCTAGGCTCTCCAGTGAACTAACTATGTTTGGGGTGGCTCCTAAAGAGATCCGTACCCGTTATGTTATGTGTTATTGATGTTCTGCAATGTTATTTGCGATGTGATGTTATATGTTGTTTAATGTGAAATATGTGGATCATGGATATGAATCCCAGTTTGTAAAAGAGACGTTTATGGAAACCCGACTAGTGGGTAAGTGTCATCTATTAAGGAAATAGCTCCTTTAAGAGAGAAACACTCTAGGTCAAAGGACACAAAGAGTGATTTATTAGGTGTAGATGTGTTGTCTGTATTTGTTGTGACCTCGGTTGGGGATTGTAATGTGTTTTTGTGTTATTGGTGTACATGCATGATTTAAATGTAATCAACCGCATGCTAAGACGACAAGTAGTTGTGCGTGGCCCGGTAGCATGCGGGCTGCGGGATTACCATACCAGCAAAGGTGCTGAGCTTCTTGGAGGCCACCATTTCTTCTCTTTCCTATTTCAGGTACAAGGAGATGGAAGCCGTTGAGAGTAGGACGGGGGGGGTAGTCGTTTGTACATGGGTAGCCATTTAAATTGTTTATGTATTGTAGGTGTAGTAAGACCGAAATTGTTGTCGGCATTGGTTTGTAAATACTCGGTACAGTTGGAAGGTATATGTATGTTGTTGTTGTTAATGGAAAGGGTTAGTAATGCGAAGACGCTCGGGAATCTAGTCCATCAGACCGATACAATGTATATGTAATAGCCTTGTTAGCCACGTGGGTGGTTAACGGCCTGTAACACCAACGAGTTAAGTAATGTGATGAGGTATGTTTTCCGCTTGCAGTTTGTTGTTAAGTGTGTTGTTGTTAGTTGGGGTGTTACACTTTTTACTACGTATTAGGCTTATTTGTATAACAATATAAATTATTGAGCTTTGATTCACACCTTGAATTTGTAAGAGTTTTGACTATTGTTTTATTTATGGAATTTATTGCTTACAGAGCGTGTGGTTGCTCACTCCCTAACAGATTTCATTTTTACAGATTAGTGAGAGTTTGAAGTAGCGGTTACTACTTGGAGTTGTTGGCTGCTTTGATGAAATACCCCAAATTAACATAAGTTGATAAAGGATCAGTTAGGATCAATTAAGGCGTTATACCCAAAATTTCAACTCCCCGACATAGGGTTGATAAACTTTAGTGTTGTGTGGACCACTTTGGTCAAACAGTGGTGATCCCCGGTCCGATCGGCGCATTCCGGTGCACTAGGGGCAGCTCAGTCATCTTCAGGGTATTTTCGTAATTTTTTAGGCCCTTAGGACCTCCTATTGGCTTTCTCTCTCCTCCGAAGAAAGGTCAATCATATCGAAATGCTTTAAAATTTTAACCCATGATAGAGGATGACATTTTGGACATAATGGCGTTGGAATTTTGATTTTTTGAATTTCCAATGATTTTTTAGCAATTTCTGATTGAATCCGATGAGAAATTGAATTTAAAAATATTCCAATATTCAAAAAATTCGTTTCCACCTTAGAAAATCACAATTATCATCCTTGACACGTGGTTAAATTTACAGCACGATCCTTTTGGGAAGTCACTTAACTAAGATTCTGAAAAATCTTAGTTTTTACTAGATTTTTCTATCTTTAAGAGTCTATACAAAGGAGCAAATCTCTTGATAAAAACCAAAAAAACAACACAAGTTGTTGAACCAGGAGTCAGTCAGAAAACACAGTCTCTCTTCAACCTCTCACGTTTTTCAACATCCGGCCACCAACATCACACCAAAATTCCACCAAAATCACAACTGAAACTTGTTTTTCCAACTCCCAAAGCATCAACCATCATAAAATCCCATAAAAAACACATCAAAATGGGGGAAACATCAAGAACAACCAGTGACCAGAAGCCCGGTTCGAAGTCCTTTCGAATCTGCCATCAACGAAGCTCCCGATGCATCCCGACATGAAGAATCATTGTGAATCGATGGTAAAAACAGGTGGGAATATAATTTTACTTTCTAACTCTCCATGACTTTATTAATGTTATCTCAAAATTTGGGTTCAAACCGACTGTTTTCGGCTTCTGTATTGCTATTTCTTTTTTTACTTCTGCCTTGTTTCTTGTTTGTTTAAGTTTTGCTTACATTCGACTATTGAAAACTGTGAATATTGATTACTATCATCTTGGAAAATGTTTTGGCTATGCATTGCATAAAGGTTTTGAGCTGAAAACACCACCGGGAACACAAAAACCCACCGTCGTGGGTGGTCCAAGACCTCGGAGAGATAACATGGCATGAAAAGGTGAGCTCAAGCTCCTTCAATGGTGAATCTCCATGGCACCAAAATCGAGCTTTTGAAGATTTGAAAAGAGATAAGTGTAGAGCTTGGCCTAACTAAGACAAATATGGTCTTAGAATTAAATTTGGATCATGGAGCTAGAAGTTTCAAGCAATGGAAGTTGGAGATGGTATAGTTGCTGTAGCAAAACCGGTTGGAGCTTGGGAGAAGATGAAGAAATTGGTGGGGATGAGAAGGAATGAAGAAAGGTGAGGTGAGAGGTAACCTTAGAAGATATTTAAAGTTGTAAATTAATAGTGAATTTACTTGCTTTTTCCTTTCTTATTTGATTCATTAGTTAAGTGTGATGAGTCACACTTGGAAAACCGGCCCCCTTTACATACTAGGGCATATCATGGTCTTTGTTGACCAACTAACTCACTTATATTGACTTATGTTATAAACTAGCTTAATTTAGTTACTATTCACAAAACAAGGCACATAATTGTGAAATTTTTGATTTCCCATTGATTTAGACTTCCTAATGTGATACTAAGTAGTACACATATTAACTAAAGAGTAATGATGGTCATTTAGCCACTCAAAACTCATTTACAAGACAATTTTTCAAAAATGTGCTTTAAGGCTCCTTAAAGCATATTTTGTGTTTTAACTTGTTTTCAAGCTTGGTTTTCTTTAGTAATTGATTTAATATGTTCATTAACACATAATTAAGGTATAGGTATGACCTTTAGGTCTTATACAAACTTATCCCAAGCTTAGAGCACATTTTTGCCCATATTGACTTTAAGGTATTTATTTGTGTTTTGGTTGGTGTAATTGTCTACCAAGGTTTCCTAAGGACTTAATTAGCCTTATTAAATCATAATTGAATATTATTAAGTCTTGGTAGGCTCTTTGGGTCCTAACCAAGTTCACTCCAAGCTTAGAGCATGTTTTTGCTCAAACTGTATTTACGGTACTTTATTGTTTTTACCATGATTTAAATTGTACACTGATGTTTCTAAGGCACTTTTTAACCTTTAAATATCATAGTTTAGTATTTAAACAATATATCAAGGTTTGGGGTATTTCAAAAAGCAAGTACACAAAATATAAACGGATTTTATTAAATTGTTCTACAACAGGTTCAGTGGGTAGAAAACATAAATATCAAACTAATATCAAAATCAAGTCTAAATTTGTTAAAGGGAACCAAAGCTTAAAGTCAACCTACAAGGGATAAAATGTCAATAAGGTTAATACCTAACTAAATAACTAATTGGTACCTCGAACTGAGGTGCTCAAAAACTAAAGTGACATCTCCAAAGAGGAAGTCAAATGCTAAAAACCTGCAGGTTTTAGTCAGTAGACTAACCTAAAGTGACATTTTAAATGTCATCTCTCTAATCATAGTGTGCAACGGGATAACTTACCCAGTTACCACGGTTCATGTTCAGAGAGCAATTAACTATGGTTCCAAAAATAATCTTGCAAACATATCAACACGTGCTAGATTTATGCATATACATTTACTAATTATTATATCGTCTTACACAAGTCAAAAGAATTTCACGTTGTAAAATCCATCCATTGCTGACGATGAGAAATACAACAACAAACTCGTATAGGAAAACATATTGTATAATATATATATCGAAAATCAATTTTTATTAATTCCACTAAAAAAATTGAAGGTCACGACTAACATATACATAATCAGACATTGTCGTGGTTTATTAAAGTATAAATAGACTAAATTAGATCATCAATTATTACAAACTTATATGTACACACACGCGGGTTCTTTCATATTTGTCATAAAAGAGAGAATATAATAAATCAGAAGTTTATACAATCGATACACAAATCATCACCGATGATCCCTACTACAACCTACAAACAATAGTTAAAAAATATTGTTAATAGAAACTCAAATCAATCGGATGAATTTTAAAAGACATGACTATGTAGTTGGAAGACTATTATTTTAGTTATAGAGCCTACTACTTACCTCTGTTGTCTAGAAGGAGTTGACTTTTGAAAGATTTGTATTTGCGAATCTTCAAAAAGTAGATAACACTTGTGTGTAAATGTTACTGTAGCATGAAAATTCTGGGCAGACTGATAAGTGGATAGCATAACCTCAGTTTAAAAAGCCAAACAAATTGTCATGGAATAGACACTAGATGTGAGTGTCTCGAGAAATGCCCATTGAGAGAGGACACGAGATGCAGATGAGAAAATAAAATAAGAGGTGGGTATGGTTCTTCAAGAAGTTTACTAGGAGCATTTATATACTAATGCATCGGAAGTTGAAATGCACAATATATTTAAGAATAAGGATGATTATGAAATGGCACTCAAGAGCCTCCTGGCCACTTCAACAGTAAAATATTAAAAGAGTGAAATCAGAAGGTCAAGGTTGCATAATTTATTATAATGAATGTCATAAGCCACCAAAATAAGCTCATAATAATGGGATATAATACACAACAATTCAACACTTCCTGCTTTATTTGTATTAGTGATTTTAGTATGAGTAGAGCCATTAATCTATAAACAACTTTTCAAAAATATGATTATCACATAAATTACAGAAAACCAAACCTTAAAAATAAGGAAGAATCAAAGTGGTATATTAATTAATTCGGAATATGAAGAGTTAAAATTGGTTCTATAAATACTGTCAGCAATATCAAATGATGAAGATGATTTATTAAATATGTATTATTTAATATAATAAAATCAATACTAGTATTTAAATGACATCATTAGTATTATAACTCTATTATAAACAAATAACTACACCAAATTAATAAAAACACAAGAATCAATATTATAACATTAAAATCACAACTGATATATTTTAAAGCAAGTTATTCTATTAAAACGAATTCCTTTACTAAAAACCATATAATATTCTTGAAAACCCCATAATGTACACCTTCGGGATATTACAGAAGCTGAAAATACAAACGGGCCTTGAAGCCAACATTACAAATACAAAACCAAACTCAAAATTAATGGGAAAAGCTGAAGGCTCCAACCAAAGCTAAAACCTTCAAATCAGACAGAATATAGGGGTGAGCAAACCATAGCTCAGTAAGTAATAAACTTCATCAGCTGAGCAAGCTCAAAACAGATTACATAACATATATATACATATATAGCATACACTTAGCAAAACTGAATCGAAATCCAAACAAAAGACTTTCAAACCAAACCAAAGTCCAAATCAGAATGGAGCTAAACGAGATCAAAAACAGATAAATAAACCGCGGAAGACAGTGCAAAAATCAGAAGTTTTTCAGAAGACGGAAAGCACACAACAGACCGTTAGAAATCAGAAACAAATAGAGCATACGAAGGCAGAAATCATGAGTCACAAAAAGTTCACAAAGCGGAAACTTAGCAAAATAGAGCAGAGTCAGACAGAGTGATTCGCAACAGATCACTGTACAACACAGAAGTGGGACCCTAGCTCACAGCACACCCCTACAGAAAGGGCACAGACCCAAGGACCAAAAGATCCATCGACAATGTAGAAATAATTCCAAGACCAATGGACCCGTCAGGCGTCAGCCCTAGAACAGAAATGGCCCGAAGACCAAAGAGCTCGTCGTCCCCAGAAATAAATGATGTCTGCGTAGCATGCTGCGAGTTAACCCGATCTAGTCAACCATGACTCAGAATACACAAAACTAGGTCCCAAAAGAGAAGCTTAAACATTCAGAACAAAAGGTGTTGCAAAACACAAACACCAAGCTCCAAGGCTTTAAACATAACAAACGAAGATCATAGGTGAAACAAAAGTCTTAATCCAAGACTAGAAAAACACGGAAAGCTGAACGGAAACAAAGTCGAAATGATACTCTTAAAGCCATTCAAAGGTTATAAACAGAACGGAGCACTTTCGGAGCGGAAATACACCTAAACACATGCTCAACACAGGTCAAAACATATTATACATGCTTAGGAGGATCATAACCCCACAAACGGAAGTCAAACGGAGCTCAAACGAACATTTCAGGCAAAATCAGAGGCGTATCCGGACATACGCCCAACCTACAAGTCCGAACGCATGTCATGACACAAAGCAGAGGCATCAGACATGTGTTTGGACTTACGAGTCCTGACGCACGCCAAACATCAAAATAACACACGTTCGGACATACTTCCAGGTGACAAGTCTGGACGCATGCTGGGTTTGAAAATATAGAGGCGTCCGGACATCTGTCCTAGAACCCGTCCTCGCATACTGTTCGGACATCATAAAGCCATCACCAAATACACACACGTCTGGGGCCCTCATCTGGACTATGTCCGGACACTACAAAATTCCAGAAATTCAGAAATGAAACAAAGGAAAATTCCACAATCAAATTCATCATTAATGTAGCATCAATTCTTCATATCAAATACGTAATTCGAAACACATCCCACGGGGTTTCGACATAACAAAATCACAATTCCAAATCAAGTCAGATTCACACGAATTCAGAAAGCAAAACCACACAGTAAGAAATAGAAACAAAACTAGAAATATTCTGAGGGTGAACACACAACCGATCCTCTACTACCTCCTACCTCACATCCAAAGACCCGCACGACTCAACGGACTCCACATTGCAAAATCCACGAATCTCCACTCGACTCGACGAACAACACAACTAAATCGACAAAGATCGAAACCAAAATCAGAAATTGGAGGAAACCAACAGAGAAGAACGAAACCAACAAATTCATAAACTACAAACCTAAAGGACGATCGATAGACGAACAAAATTTCACAATTGAACAATTCAAGCAATTAGCCACTTGGAGAAGGAAGAAATGAGAAGAATGCAAAGGGAGTAGAGGTTAAAGAAGGGGAGCAAAGTAGGAGTTGAGAGAGCCTGAAGAGGATGAAATGAACGTGAATATTGGTAAGGGAAAATAAGAAATGGAATATGAATTATGTGAAAATAAACCCCCTTCTAATTTATAATTACTAACAAAACAAAAGGACATTTCTACCCTTCCTTCCTTATAAGCTAGTAAAATAATAACCAGACATGACATAAACTCCCTAACATAATGTAGGATTGCCACAAAACTCCTTTGCGAATTAGAAACAAAAAAAAACTAAGGCACAACAAAATTCCTAAAATTTCATTGTTGATTCTTGAACTATTTTGTAGCTTTACTTTAGTTCTTGGTCTTAATATGATGGTTATTGAGCATTTGTGGCTCTTAAGCATGTCAACTTATAATTTGAAGATTTGCTTTGATTTTTGCTTAACTTGTTATCAATGTGTTGGATTGGTTTGTGTTAGAGTGTAATTTACGTAGTAGGTTTATATTAACCTTTAGAGATGAGATGATATGAGATTTATGGATTACGATTAATAATAACGGAAATGACACGGAGGTTTACGCGGTTTGATCTTGAATGGTCTAGTCCACGGAGGTTGATGGAGCTTTTTATTATAATTGGGAATACAAGTGAGTATTGAGGGTGTGAACGTGTGGTGTTCATATGTGTGTGTCATCATGAGTTGTTTCCTCGTTATGAGGCAGAGATGCCGCTAAATTTTAGAGTATAATTTGCGTTGTAAATGCAATTGTATCATTTTATTTAAAGTAAAGTTAAGAATGTGTTATACACTTTGTGAAGAGTGGTGTTATACCCAAAATTTTGACCCCCCCTGGTTAGGGTCTACTACGAGGTTTTGGTGTTGTGAGGGCATTTCAATCAGGTAATGAAAGATTCAGGCTCGATCGGTGCATTCCAGGGCATGGGGAGCAGTTTCGTCATTGTCAGGGGCATTTTCATAATTTTTAAGGCACCCGAGACCTCCTATAGGCTTTCTCTTTCCTCCAAAGGATGCCTATATCAGCTTGAAATGCTTGGGTATTTTACCCATGATAGAGGATGATAGTTTTAAGCATAATGGCGTTGGAATTTTGATTTTTCGAATTCCAATATTTTTCTAGCAATTTCTGACTAAATCTAACGGGAAATTGAATTTAAAAATATTCCAACATTTAAAAACTCTGATTCCACTTCAGAAAAATCATAATTTCAATCCTTGACACATGGTTAAAATTTAACAGCAAAATTCTTTAGGTAAGTCATTTAATTAAAAAGCCAAAAATCTTACTTTTACTAGATTTTCTCTATCTTTAAGAAAGTCTATATAAAAGGATAGGTCCTTTGATAAAGAAAGAATCCCTCAAGCTCTTAGAACCCTAGGCAGTCAAAACTCTTCTCCATAGCCAGCCTCCCCGTTTTTGCACCCTCAAGCACCAAAACAACACCGAAATCTCACCGAAATCAACACCGAACACGATTTTCAATTCCCAACACATCAAACATCAACCAAACCACCTCCAGAACGTGAAGAACACCTCCAACAATCAACAACCAGAAGCTCGGATCGAACTCAGTCCGGAACGGCACCATCGGAGCCTCCGAAGAATCCCGATGTGAAGAATCCTCTTGATTTCGAAGACAAAACAGGTTACAATTCCACTTTTCTAACTCCCCACGACCTTATTAACTCTCTGTCGAATTTTGGGTTCAAACTAACCTTTCTACGCTTCTGTATTACTAATTGCTATTGCTTCTTTGTTGTCAAGTGCGTAATTAGACTTCAAACTACAATCTTTCAATTACTAACGTATTGTATATCTTTCAGTCTACACGTGCATAATTTTTTAGCCAAAAACACCGTCGGGAACCATCAGAAAACCCCTGCCGTGGGTGGTCCGGGACCACGGACGGGTTGTCCGTGGCCACGGACACCCACAGACGGCGGCAGAGTTTTTAAAATTTCAAATTTAGGTTTTTCTAAATAATGTCCAGGCTCACGGACAGCTTGTCGTGGCCCCGGACTTTTCAAATTTTCATTTTTTCTAAAATTTGAATTTCTGTATAATTAGGTTAACTGGGGTCCGTGGTCTCGGACATGGGGTCCGTGGCTACGGACGTAAACAAAATTTGATCTAATTCTGCCTGCCGAAACCTTATTCTAGGTACTTTCAGTTTCCACTTTAATTTTCTGTCAAAAATGTTAAAAATACAAAAAAATCAGAAGCGCGCACTTAGGTTAAAACAACTCGTAATTAAACTAAGTAGAGGAAAAATGACTTCTAGGGGTAATGAAAGTAATTGAACCCTAAATAAGTCGTATACCAAGCCCCCAAACCCGAACTCTCCTTTCCTAATTTGATCCAGGTAAAAATTAGGTGGCGACTCATAATAGGTTCCAGTGAGCTAACTTATGATTTAATAATTAATGTTTTATGACATAGTTATTAAGCTTAGGTTATAAGTGGACCTAGAACCCAACCGGATCCTAATCAACTTGAATCAACCTAGGATAGGGTTTAAAATCGAGGCTCACAAACTAGCGACTCTACTGGGGACCACTTCTTAATATTAACTTGTTTATTTTAAGAAAGAGGGCTTAACTCAAAAATTGTTTACGGCTTTATTACATTGTTTGTCTACTTTTTGTGCGTAATTTAAATTTATGTACCTTTGTATCATATGAGAGCGAGGGTCCACATAAACCAATTTCACCTCAGGACCCGTTTGAGGGTCCCCTGTCAGGGGCTCACACCTTCTAGGTGATGTGAATAAGTGGGAAAAAGATGAGGGTGTCGTCTAACCACACCCCCTTAATACCTGGGCTTTAGCCCCAAGCATTTTCCTGGCAGTTCCTTACCTAGCCCATTGTTTGGTCAGTCAAAGACCCGACCGTAGACGCACGCCTTTAGGTGATGTGAAAAATGTGGGGAAGCCCAATGAGAATAGCGTGCAAGCCCTATTCCTTTGTGGTGACCTGGGCCCGTGCCTCCAGCACCTCTCCGGATCGATCTGTACCCGTTGGACTAAGGCATTTTGTGAGGACATTTGCATTAACTCCCTATGCAAGACTCCTGTGTATATGTTTTTTCTGGGCCTCAGGCCCAATATCTGTATCAGTCCTTCAATCTCTTCTAGCCCAAATGAAACATTTAAAGGGTTTTGGTAGTCCAAATACTTCTATCACCCAAAACAAAAAAACAAAAAAAATCCTTTAGGCTGATTCTTGTTACAAGCCCAATTCTTGTAATACACCCTCGTAAGACCAACGAATCTTGTAACCCAAAAGTTTAGTCCAGAGCAGACCCTTCCAAAATTTTAGAGTCCAGCATTCATTGCAGCAGCGCACTAACTCTCGGCCTGTGTTTCCAAGTTTAGTCCCAGTCTCACTCCCACAATGCTGACTTATCTTTTTGCTCAAAACAGGCAGCACCCTTCCCAGCTAGGATGTCGTCTAGAGTTAACGATCCAAGTACTCAGCTCGCTGAGCTTGTGGATTTGATAGGGAAATTTTATTCCACAGGAGTGCCTTGGAAGAGTTAAGCTCAGGATTTGTGTCGGCCGCAAGGGAAGCGAGAGCTCTCATCATGCTCTCGGAGAAATCATCCCTTTAGATCTGGCCCCCAATGAGGACGGGGTCAAGTCACCGGAGAACCAGGAACCGCAAAAGAGCAGGCCGCACAGGTGCCCATCGTAGATCTGCAGCAGCCTTATAGTCAGATTCTGAAAGTACTTCTAGGGCGGAGGTTAGTCCAACTCAAAGCCCCGCGGTTTCGCGGGCGGCATCTAGGGGCATATCCCGAGCAATTCTGTCGTTTCCACCTACTCACGGGCCACTCCACAGATAATTGTCACAATTTGAGGTATAAAATTTTGTTATTGGCCCAAGAAGGAAAATCCAGATTGCAACCCTAGTACCGAGCTTCCCCCCGCAAAGCCGAAAGGGAATTCACACCCATTGGTTGTCCCTAAGCCAGGCCTTTGAGGAGCTGCAAGACGAAGGGCTAATACGACCGTTCATTCCTCGCCATGGAGAGACACGAAAGGGGAGTAGGCTCAGTCATTTTTGCAGGTACCATCAGCTAGCAGGACATGATACCAATGATTGCAAAGAGCTGAGACATCGGATCCGACACCTCGATCATCATCGATTCCAGCGTTTTTCTGACCTCGAGAGACTTCAGAGTCCGAAGTTCAGTGTGCTGCCTTTACGGTTTTCTGGGAATGACAAAAAGTCGACAGGAGGGCGGTGAGGAAGCCCACATCCACGGTCAGCTTTGTCCCAGCAAATGCTCACATTACCCGTCGAGCAAGCACTACGGATCACTTGAAAGGCCGTCGCAATGGGAAGAGCGAATGTTGTCTCCCCCGGTGGTTGAAGAAATTCCAGGTGAACGAGAACTGCTTCAGAAGCTGAAGGCAACAACCATCCCTATGGCAATCTGGTCTTTGCTTACGATCTTACCAGAGCACCGATGGGCCATTGCCAAACATTTGGGCGGGCCAGAGGAAAGTTTTAGCCCCGGAAAAGATGGTCGCGGCTCTTTGGCAAAACCAGGAAGAGGAGATCAGTTTTCACGATAGCGAGATCTCTCCGAGCACTCGGGAAAAGCATTGTATATTACTGTTTGGTGTCGGGGCCTTCAAGGTGCCAAAGGTACTCATTGACACAGGAGCAGACGTCAGCATCTGTCCTCTGAAAGTGGCAGAGGGTTGGTTACGACTGTTTGAGTCTTGCCCAAATAGTGTTACTAAGGTAATGACGACAACCCAGCCATGGCTTCGGCCTACTGGATCTTCCACTCAAGTTTGGGACGGTTATTCATCCAGTGAAGTTCTTGGTTCTGCAAATTCCTAATTCTTTTAATCTGATTCTGGGACGGGATTTCCTTCAAGATTTGAAGGCCGTCCCTTCTACAGTGCATCAATGTTTGAAGTTCAAAAGAGACGGGAAGGTTCATGTCGTTAGAGGTGAACCACATCAAAAGGAGTTGCCTGTTTGCATGGTTGAAGAAAGCGTTGTACCAGAGCAGTCCAACCCTACTTCTCTACAGAAACTTAAAGTTGGACCAGGGAAGGTTATCATGGAGAAGTATGGTTATCAAGAGGGCAAGGCCCTTGGCAAGGATATCCAAGGAATCCTAGACGTCCTATCTTTGGCAGTGAATCCCGGTCGTCAAGGACTTGGTGCATTAATGGACCCATCTTTCATTTCAGCACTTGAAATATCATCTTTACCCATGTACTCATGTTCCTCATGTTTACAGGATACGGTAAGAGCGGCAGAGGAGGAAGCGATGCCTGATTGGATGTTCCTTGAAGAATAGGTCATAGATTAGGGGTAGTTAGTCACTTACTTCCCGCTTTGGGGTCATTAGGAGTCATTGTTATTTTTTTTGGTTGTTTTACATAGCTTCTTTCTTACTCCCTTCGTCCCAAGTTGACTGTCCACTTTACTATTTGGATGAGTCGTTTGACTTCAATATTTAACATGTAAGATAATATATTTTTATAAATTTTTTTAAAAAATGGAATCCTTATGTAAAAAACTATATGTTGTAAAAATTATTTTTTAAAAATTATTTTATCTTATATATTTAATATTGAAGTGGAAAAGCGTGTCAAAAAGCAAATGAGACACTTATGACGGGACGGGGGTAGTACTATAGTTAGTTTAGTTGTTCTTTTCCATTTGGCTGGTACTCAATGTCATTGTTACTTCTTTTGGTTATCAATAAAATTCCTTCTTCGTTCATGTTTTAATGTTTATACATCCGTCCATGTGCGGAAAAAGAAAAAAAGAGAAAGAAAAGAAAAGGGAAAAAACTCCCGCTCACAAAGCATGTCTATAAACATATAAAAGGAAAAACCTTTGATTTTCACAAAACCCCCTGTACAAAACTACCTTCCCATCCATACATTCACCACCTCCATCGCAGCTACCGCACATGTCACATCATCCCCTCATTCTTGTCATACACATATAAACAAAACTGCTGCCACCAAAAGAACAAAAAGACAAACCATTCAGCAATCACCCCATCACCACTCACCACCATCATTTACCATCACACATGCAATCACCCTCCAAAATAATTTGGGCATTCTAAGGTTTGTTAAATAAACCCCACAGCAATACTGGGGGCAATCCGAGTTAAGGAACGATTGTAACACCCCAATCGTTAATCTCATCATTACCTCTTAATCACGCAGCGGAACTCTAATTACAACGAGGGTGAAACAACGCCGTTAGCCACCCATATGGCTAACCAGGCCTATCTCACATACAGTAACGGTCTGATGGACTGGAACAACCGAGTACACAATTCAAATACAATACTCAACACACTTCGTCACTATACCGAGTCTACAATATAAGGATGTCGACAACACATTCGGTCTTACACCTCTTTCAATACATAAGTAATTAAACCTAACTACCCATGCAAACCACCGACCCCGTCCTACTCTCAAACGGAAATATCTTCGGTGTACCTGTAAATAAAAACATCGCCCCAAGGGGCTCAGCTTAACGCTGCATATGAAATTCGCATACCCCGAGCGCTAACCGGGGTACGCCGACCACTTAATCGGATATACATGGAGTTCATTTTAGTCAAACCACATGCATCATAGCAATACAATAAGTACATGTAATGCTCAAGGAATTTACATCCAATCATGGAACACAATTCCTAACTAACATAACACGGTTGTTAGTTGCGTCTGGTTACTCATAGGCCTTGAGGGTTATACCTCACTATGCCTTGTTTACTTATTCAATACCTCACCCGCTCTCTCAGGTTACTTATTCATGTACACACCCATTCTCTTGGGCTACTCATTTTACTATCACCCATTCTATCGGGTTACTTATACGCATTACCTCACCCACACTCTTGGGTTAGTTATACTTATTATCTCACCCACACTCTTGGGTTAATTATACTCAAGCTCTTGTAGATTCTCGAGACACTACAGGTCTCCTACGTCACGCTCGTTACTCTTAGTACATACTTAGGCCAAAACTCATGGCTCTCTAGCATAGTCTTACTTCCCCGGTTTCGACCCTACTCTGGGTCTAGCATGGGGAAGGTTCAACTAGCTCACGGAACTCTCTCTCTTAGTTCCTGTCTCTTTTTTTTAGGCCCGACTACTCTCGGACTGCTTACGTTCCCATACACTCCTCTCTCGGAGTTATAATAATATTGTGTATATTAGTCTAGAAGCATCACACTCGATGTTTCTAATGACCTTGGGAACATTACTTAAGTTTGGTTAATCTTAGGTTTTAAGAGTTACCCATACATTTACTTTACTCATACTTTCGGTTATTTACATATATCAGGTAAATTCCTCATATAGGAGGTCGACCATGTCTCAAGGGAGTTGCTAATCCCTCAGGTCTCTTTTGCCTTCTTCACTAGTTCACATCTTCGAACTATCTTAAATCCTCTTGGTGGAGGTTCATTTATCTTTCCACTCTCATTTGTTTCGTGGATTGTTTCAATGTGGTTTCCTAACCATTATCGGGTATTTACTCAACCCGTACTCCTCCTCACATTCTAGGGAATTCATATGTTTGCGTTATCGTTATACTTTAACGGATAGTTTTGTGTTTGCACGTTTACGTTATCATAAGCACCGACCCGATCTAGGGGTCTCTAGCCAAACGTTACTCACTACGAGTCGGTCCATACTCTATGTTAGACCACACCGGCATACAAGTATGTTAGCTCATTCAACATACAACAAGGCATGCATAATCAAACAAGGGATTATTTTCATGCTTTAATCTTGATTAAGCCGGCACACAAACAACAAATCAACGTAACTCGGTTAGCACGCGAGTATGAGAAAATCATACCTTTCACCGGGGTTTTTACTTTTACTGTGTCATCTCACCTTGCTCGGGTCACACACGATCCTCTGATAACGTTTCAAACATTATTATTAATACTAAGCTCATACGGAACATAATTAAACGTTATTCCCGTATTACCCCGTTATCCCGTTATCTTGGTTTCACTCTTGTTAATTTGAGTTCTCACTTCTCAAACACTTCTAACACTTTCTTACACTTCCTAGGGCCTTTACATGTCACCAAACAAGGCCTTAACATCTTATAACATCATTAACACTTAAACCCCCATCATTTACAACCTTTAAAATGCTCTCTGTAGGTTTCTGGGGGTGGTCCGGGACTTGGTCCATACCCTAAGTCCCGGACCAATACTCATCGCAACTCTCGGGTGGAATTCAACATTGGTCCGGGACCTTGTCCCTATCCCAAGTCCCGGACCAAACACAACCTGCACTCTCGGCCTAAATTCTATATATGGTCCGGGACTTGGGCATGGAGTTAAGTCCCGGACCAAACAAGCAGAGAAGTCTCGGGGGTAAATTCAGGGGTGGTCCGGGACTTGGTCCTGGACCTAAGTCCCGGACCCTGCTACAGATTTTGCAGAATTGACATTTTCTAAGTCTGTTACAGGTTATCTCTTAGCCCATTGATTAACCTATCTTCACCAACTAAAATCCACATGTTTTAGCATCTAATTACCCTTCTTAATCGCCTTAAACCAAGCACCAAATGCACTCACCAATCTAGCTAATTTTTACTTAGACTCTTTACACTTACCAAGCTAGTTTTCCACTTGTTTTTCTATCAGATTGCAACAGATTTTGGCTTTCTTTGAGCCATTCAAACCTCTCCTACTGATGCCATAACTAGCACCCAAATGACATTATTTTGCTCTTAGCACACTCTTCTTCAAAGTTTGGTTTTCCAAACCATTAACCACTCACTTCAACCTCTTAAACACACCTAGTTTTCCTTCGAATAGAACACTCAAGTCCATACATCCCTAGGAAATCTTGACAGCACTTGCCTACTTCTTAAGCATATTCACCACACTTAAATCTACTCATATACACTTCTTCATTCCTGTTTAATGAAACAACAACTACAATACACCAAATTTCCCTCTTGTTTACACATATACACTAACTTGGCTTCTAGGTTTATTTTTCTCACACTCAAGCACATTAATACATTCCCTTTAAACTATCAATATTGTAGTACCAAGACTACACAAGCTCAAAATTATTTATTCAACACCCACATTAATTTCACAAGGAAATAAAACCAATACAAGGTAAGCTCTTTACCTTGTTTCACTTTCGGTTTTCACTCCTCTTCTTCCTCTTTCTCTTGTTCCCTCTTTCTCCTCTTGTTTTCCACACCACACAAGGGCTTTGGGTTGCCAACTACAACCACCGCCCATCACACACATACAAAAATCAATTCACTTTTCCTCCACAAAACCTAATATATATTTTAAGAGCTAGTTTCCAAAGTTTAGTCTAGATTTTACCTTAGAGAATCCAAATGGATGGCTAGGCAATCAATTGGAGAAGTTTCCCAACACCCACAAAACACACGGTCTCGACTGAAATGAGGGGAATTTCCAACGTGAGGGAAAAAGTCTCACCAATGGTAGAATAGCTTGAAATGGTGTAAATACTTACTTATTTATACCTTAAGGCACTAAGGAAAGAGAAGAAGGGTTGGAATCACTCTTCAATCTTCAAAGCTCCAACGTCAATGGAAATGGAAATGGAGGAATCGAAACTTTGTGGGGTGGAGATCGAAGCTCTCACCGAGAGGAGTCCAACGGTACAAATCTCGTGTGATTTGGTTGAGAAATGAGCAAGAAGGAGGTTGGACAAGGTGAGGGTTGTGCTGCTTGTCTCGCGATTTACAGAGGAGGAAGAAGAGTTTCAATCGCTGGGGCAAATCGTGAATGAAGAAGGAGAAGGTGAGTACTTTATTTTACTTTTGCTTTATACTATTACTTTCTTCATTTATTTATTTGTCTTGTTATTACTTAATAGCTAGCAAGCTATTAATGGGTGTACACTTATTAATTAAAACTGGCCCACATTAATTAATAGCCGGGTCGTTTTTTTTTCGTCTTTTCGAATTAAACGCGTTTCGTCTCCCGGTTTCGTCACTATTCGCTTACCGGGTCCGTTTTCCGGAATTTTGCCGTTTAATTAATTTAAATGGTTATTAAGCTTCCATTAACACTTATTTATAGTTATTTAATCAACTATAATTTCTACGGGTCCGTTTGACCGCTTAAAGTCACGTTTTCGAGTTTTCTCGAAAAACGTGCTTTTATGCTTAATTAGCGTTTTAATCCATTATTTGGATTTGTTTCTTCGGGAATCATTCCCGTATACTAATTAGGCCTAACTAAGCTTAGGAATCCATCTCGGACCCTTACGAGATCATATATCTCTTACTTTCATTTAATGCGCATTTTAGCGTTTTTCGCTTTTCAAGCGTTTTCTCTTGCTTTTGGTTTTATTCTTTTTACCAATACTTTAGGCACCATTAGGCCTTTAATAATTTTATTAGAGTAATAAAGCACCATTTTAGATCCGGGGTATTAAAACGATAATGTTTATTTCTTTTGTTTAAACGTGCAAACAAGTCTCTGAGTGTACACTTCGCGAAAGTGCCTTGAGCGGTAAAACCAAGAGCGAAAGAGCGTGACATTTTTACAAGACTCTAGAGAGGTCACATTCAAAGGTAAGGTAAATGGCAGACTCCGACCGAAGGGGATAATTTGTACATTTACGCTTAAACCTATGAAAGTAACAAAGAGCGGATACACAACTATTAAGGATGACGAAGCACTGGTACAGCACCACACAGCCAAAAGCTTGTGAACCCTGACATTAACCTAGGCACCCCCGTTGAGCTTTCCATAAACGTTCTCTTTTACAACGCTACAAACTCCACAAAATAAGCCAGCCAATGATGAATAACCGACCCGGTGACCAAAGGAAGCAAGGAGCCCGACTTCCGAACAGCAACCTCACAAGTCCAAAGAGCAAAACCGCTACCAACATGATGAAATGATCCGTAAATGGTCCCAAAGTGACATAGGATTCCAATGGGCTAACATCAAAAACGACTCTCAAAGTTCAAAACCGGGAAACACAAGAACCCCGAGGGAAAAGAGATTCAAAGAAAGGCAAACCTAAAAAGCCTCAAAGAAATCCAAAATCATAAAAAGAGAGAAGGTGCAAGGAACAACTCAAAAATCCAGAGTTCCAAGCTCATAAGCGAAGTCATCACGAAGTAGCCAAACGACTTCAAGACAAAGAAAGCAAGTCCAGGAGAAGGTGCAAGTTGCAGCTTTGGTCACCCTTATAGCTCCACATATCCTAAACATTCTTCAATTGTCCTATTGTCATTCATCACACCCCATAGCCACGTTACAAGCTTAAAAGACTTCCGACTTAATGGTTGTGTATCCAATCTTGTGAAAGTAACAGGTTGAACGCGTAAATCTAACAAATGTCAAATTCAATGGTTGAGATGTCTTAACCAAAAGGAGAGCACGATTGCAAGTACTAAACACTTTGAGTGTAGGATAGAAAGCACCACATCAAGATAAACCCTGCCCTTGTGAGGATGAGATTTGTTTTTGCGCAATTAATCAAAGAAAATACTGGGGGCAATCGATCGTTCTGATCGATTGCCATAAAGTCCTAAAAACTCAGATCGCCTCAAGGGAAAATACATGGGGCAATTGTTGCTCCCAACAATTGCAACAACGACACCGACGAAGGCCCAAAAGCCCAAAACCCAAAGGTTTTAAAACCCATATCAAACATCCTCAGACCCGTCCTAAGCCCTTCGTCCACATTCAAACATTCACAGGCCCGTCCTAAGCCATACCTCCACATTCAAACATCCTCAGGCCCGTCCTAAGCCCTACCTCCACATCAAATTCCCTCAGGCCCGTCCTAAGCCCTTCCTTCACATTCAAACATCCACAGGCCCGTCCTAAGCCCTACCTCCACATTCAAACGTCCTCAGGCCCGTCCTAAGCCCTACCTCCACATCAAATTCCCTCAAGCCCGTCCTAAGCCCTTCCTTCACATTCAAACATCCACAGGCCCGTCCTAAGCCCTTCCTTCACGTTCAAACATCTACAGGCCCGTCCTAAGCCCTTCCTTCACTTTCAAACATCCACAGGCCCGACCTAAGCCCTTCCTTCACATTTAAACACCCACAGGCCCGTCATGAGCCCTACCATCTCCAGGGTTGCCATGAGCCTTAATCCTTCTACATTCATCATACACCCAACACATTTTCGCTTAGAACCAACCTTTAGGCTCGTCATAAGACTGAGATCCCATCTTTATGCTCGTCATAAGACCTAGAACCATCTTTAGGCTCGTCATAAGACCTAGAACCATCCTTAGGCTCGTCATAAGACCTAGAACCATTCCTTTAGGCTCATTATATATCCTAGTTGCATTCCTTCAGGCTCGTAATAAGACCTTTTAGCTTACCCACTCTCATCAACACATTGCATTCATCTCATTCATATAGGCTCGTCATAAGACCAAGTTGCATTATCCAGGCGCGTCACAAGACCTGGCGACAGAAAAGTTGGCGAGGTGATGGCAACAAATCCTCTTGTGTTATGTCAGCTTACTTTGGGATCAACGAATGGTGGGCAAAGGCAATAAGTCCCCAGGGTTTTTACCAGGAGTTATCCCTGCACACTGGCTTGGGGGGTTATGGCAATAAGTCCACATTGGGTCCAGCCAGGAGCATTGGCACGGGTTTCAGTCCCAGAAGCATCCGAGCATCATCAACATCATCAGCATCATCAGCATCATCATCAGCATCAGCATAATTAGCATCGTTAGCTTTTCAGCATTCTTGCATTTGCATACCACCAAATTTTCACATCCTAGGTATTCAACGCCTTAGAATCGCTTGACATTGCTTTATTTCATTTATTATAGGTAGTCAGCGCCCTAGAATAGCTTGACACATTTTCACTTATAGGTAGTCAGCGCCTTAGAATAGCTCACAACGTTTTATTGCTTAGGTAGTCAGCGCCTCCGAATAGCTGGACGTAGTCAACGCGGTTTCGGACAACATGGAGGATTCTGTGAAATCCAAAATTTTGGGGCATCACTCAAGCATCAACTAGACTTCTCACATCCGTTACAAAGTCTAGTTGACGGGGGGCAATCTGTTATTCCCAAAATTTTGACCCCCCAGGTTAGGGTCTACGAGGTTTTGGTGTTGTGAGGGGCATTTCAATCTGGTAATGAAAGATTCCGGCTCGATCGGTGCATTCCAGGGCATGGGGAGCAGTTTCGTCATTGTCAGGGGCGTTTTCGTAGTTTTTAAGGCTCCCGAGACCTCCTATAGGCTTTCTCTCTCCTCAAAGGATGCCTAAATCTGCTTGAAATGCTTTGGTATTTTAACCCATGATATAGGATGACATTTTAAGCATAATGGCGTTAGAATTTTGATTTTTCAATTCCCAATAATTTTCTAGCAATTTCTGACTGAATCTGACGGGAAATTGAATTTAAAAATATTCCAACATTTAAAAAATCCGATTCCACTTCCGATAAATCATAATTGTCATCCTTGACACGTGGTTAAAATTTCACAGTAAAATTATTTTGGGAAGTCATTTAATTAAAAAGCCAAAAAAAATCTTACTTTTACTAGATTTTCTTAATCTTTAAGAAAGTCTATATAAAGGGATAGGTCTTTTGATAAAAGAAAGAATCTCTCAAGCTCTTAGAACCCTAGGCAGTCAAAACTCTTCTCCATAGCCAGCCTCCCACGTTTTTGCACCCTCAACCACCAAAACAACACCGAAACATGGTTTTCAATTCCCAACACATCAAAAATCATCAAACATCAACCAAACCACCTCTAAAACGCGAAGAACACCTCCAACAATCAACAACCAAAGCTCGGGTCGAACTTAGTCCGGAACCGGCACCATCGGAGCCTCAGAAGAATCCCGACGTGAAGAATCCTCTTGAATTCGAAGGCAAAACAGGTTACAATTCTACTTTTCTAACTCCCCATGACCTTATTAACTCTCTGTTGAATTTTGGGTTCAAACTAACCTTTCTACGCTTCTGTATTGCTAATTGATTTTGCTTCTGCCTTGTTACTTGTTTGTCAAGTTTCGTGAGTAATTAGACTTCAAACTGCAATCTTTCAATTACTAACGTATTGTATATCTTTCAGGCTACACGTGCATAATTTTTTAGCCGAAAACATCGTCGGGAACCATCAGAAAACCATGTCTGTGGGTGGTCCGGGACCTCGGACCTATGGTCCGGGACCACGGACGGGTTGTCCGTGGCCACGGACACCCACGACGGCGGCAAATTTTTAAAATTTCAAAATTTAGGTTTTTCTAAATAATGTCCGGGCCTACAGATAGCTTGTCCGTGGCCCCGGACTTTTCAAATTTCATTTTTTCTAAAATTCGAATTTTCTGTATAATTAGGTTAACTGGGGTCCGTGGTCTCGGACATGGGGTCCATGGCTACGAACGTAAACAAAATTTGACCTAATTCTGCCTCCGAAACCCTAGTCTAGGTACTTTCAGTTTCCACTTTAATTTTCTGTCAAAAAATGTTAAAAATACAAAAAAAATCAGAAGCGCGCACTTAGGTTAAAACGACTCGTAATAACACGTAATTAAACTAAGTAGAGGAAAAACGACTTCTAGGGGTAATGAAAGTAATTGAACCCTAAATAAGTTGTATACCAAGCCCCCGAACCCGAACTCTCCTTTCCTAATTTGATCCAGGTAAAAATTAGGTGGCGACTCATAATAGGTTCCAGTGAGCTAACTTAGGATTTAATAATTAATGTTTTATGACATAGTTATTAATCTTAGGTTATAAGTGGACCTAGAACCCAACCGGATCCAAATCAACTCGAATCAACCTAGGATAGGGTTTAAAAATCGAGGCTCACAGACAGTCGACTCTGTTGGGGACCACTTCTTAATACTAACTTGTTTAATTTTAAGAAAGATGGCTTAACTCAAAAATTGTTTATGCTTATTACATTGTTTGTCTACTTTTTGTGCGCAATTTAAATTTCTGTACCTTTGCATCATCTGAGAGCGAGGGTCCACATAAACCAATTTCACCCCGGGACCCGTTTGAGGGTCCCCTGTCAGGGACTCTCACCTTCTAGGTGATGTGAATAAGTGGGGAAAAAGAGGAGGGTGTCGTCTAACCACACCCCCTTAATACCTGGGCTTTACCCCAAGCATTTTCCTGGCAGTACCCTTACCTAGCCCATTGTTTGGTCAGTTAAAGACCCGACCGTAGACGCACACCTTTAGGTGTGTGAAAAAAGTGGGGAAGCCCAATGAGAATAGCGTGCAAGCCCTTTTCCTTTGGGGTGACCTGGGCCCATGCCCCAAGCACCTCTGGATCGATCTGTACCCGTTGGACTGAGGCATTTTGTGAGGACATTTGCATTAACTCCCTATGCAAGACTCCTGTGTATATGTTTTTTCTTGGCCTCAGGCCCAATATCTGTATCAGTCCTTCAATCTCTTCTAGCCCAAATGAAACATTTAAAGGGTTTTGGTAGTCCAAATACTTCTATCACCCCAAAACAAAAAAACAAAAAAAATCCTTTAGGCTGATTCTTGTTACAAGCCCAATTCTTGTAATACCCACTCGTAAGACCAACGAATCTTGTAACCCAAAAGTTTAGTCCAGAGCAGACCCTTCCAAAATTTTAGAGTCCAGCATTCATTGCAGCGCACTAACTCTCGGCCTGTGTTTCCAAGTTTAGTCCCAGTCTCACTCCCGCAATGCTGACTTATCTTTTTGCTCAAAACAGGCAGCACCCCTCGCAACTAGGATGTCGTCTGGAGTTAACAATCCAAGTACTCATCTCGTTGAGCTTGTGGATTTGATAGGGAAACTAGCTGAGTTAGAATTTATCCACAGAGTGCCTTGGAAGAGTTAAGCTCAGGATTTGTGTCGGCCGCAAGGGAAGCGAGAGCTCTCATTCATGCTCTCGGAGAAATCATCCCTTTAGATCTGGCCCCCAATGAGGACGGGGTCAAGTCACTGAGAACCAGGAACCACAAGAAGAGCAGGCCGCACAGGTGCCCATCGTAGATCTGCAGCAGCCGCAGAGTCAGATTCTAAGAGTACTTCTAGGGCGGAGGTTAGTCCAACTCAAAGCCCCGCGGTTTCGCGGGCGGCATCTAGGGGCATATCCCGAGCAGTTCTGTCGTTTCCACCTACTCACGGCCTCTCCACAGGTAATTGTCGCAATTTGAGGTCTAAAATTTTGTTATTGGCCCAAGAAGGAAAAATCCAGATTGCAACCCCAGTACCGGAGCTTCCTCGCAAAGCCGAATGGGAATTCACACCCATTGGTTATCCCTTAAGCCAGGCCTTTGAGGAGCTGCTGGACGAAGGGCTAATACGACCGCTCATTCCTCGCCATGGAGAGACACGAAAGGGGAGTAGGCTCAGTCAATTTTGTAGGTACCATCAGCTAGTGGGACATGATACCAATGATTGCAAAGCGCCGAGACATCGGATCCAAGACCTCATCGATCAGGGATATCAGCGTTTGGATGACCTCGAGACTTCAGAGTCCGAAGTTCAGTGTGCTGCCTTTACTGTTTTCTGGGATGACAAAAAGCCGGCACGAGGGGCAGGACGGAAGCCCACATCCACGGTCAGCTTTGTCCCAGCAAATGCTCACATTACCCGGTCGGAAAAGCACTACGGATCACCAGAAAGGCCATCGCAAGGGGAGGAGCGAATGTTGTCTCCCCCGGTGGTTGAAGAAATTCCAGGTGAATGAGAACTGCTTCAGAAGCTGAAGGCAACAACCATCCCCATGGCAATATGGTCTTTGCTTACGATCTCACCAGAGCACCGACGGGTCATTGCCAACATTTAAAAATATTCCAACATTTAAAAAATCCGATTCCACTTCCGACAAATCATAATTGTCATCCTTGACACGTGGTTAAAATTTCACAGTAAAATTATTTTGGGAAGTCATTTAATTAAAAAGCCAAAAAAATCTTACTTTTACTAGATTTTCTTAATCTTTGAGAAAGTCTACATAAAGGGATAGGTCTTTTGATAAAAGAAAGAATCTCTCAAGCTCTTAGAACCCTAGCAGTCAAAACTCTTCTCCATAGCCAGCCTCCCACGTTTTTGCACCCTCAAGCACCAAAACAACACCGAAATCTCACCGAAATCAACACCGAAACACGTTTTTCAATTCCCAACACATCAAAAATCATCAAACATCAACCAAACCACCTCCAAACAATCAACAACCAGAAGCTCGGGTCGAACTCAGTCTGGAACCGGCACCATCGGAGCCTCCGAAGAATCCCGACGTGAAGAATCCTCTTGAATTTGAAGGCAAAACAGGTTACAATTCTACTTTTCTAACTCCCCATGACCTTATTAACTCTCTGTTGAATTTTGGGTTCAAAGTAACTTTCTACGCTTCTGTATTGCTAATTGCTTTTGCTTCTGCCTTGTTACTTGTTTGTCAAGTGCGTAATTGACTTCAAATTGCAATCTTTCAATACTAACGTATTGTATATCTTTCAGGCTACACGTGCATAATTTTTTAGCCGAAAACACCGTCGGGAACCATCAGAAAACCCCTGTCCGTGGGTGGCCCGGACCACAGACGGGTTGTCCGTGGCCACGGACACCCACGGACGGCGGCAGAATTTTTAAAATTTCAAAATTTAGGTTTTTCTAAATAATGTCCGGGCCCACGGACAGCTTGTCCGTGGCCCCGGACTTTTCAAAATTTTGTTTTTCTAAAATTCGACTTTTCTATATAATTAGGTTAACTAGGGTCCGTGGTCTTGGACATGGGGTCCGTGGCTACGGACGTAAACAAAATTTGATCTCATTCTGCCTCCGAAACCCTAGTCTAGGTACTTTCAGTTTCCACTTTAATTTTTGTCAAAAAATGTTAAAAATTCAAAAAAATCAGAAGTGCGCACTTAGGTAAAAACGACTCGTAATAAGCCGTAATTAAACTAAGTAGCGGAAAAACGAATTCTAGGGGTAATGAAAGTAATTGAACCCTAAATAAGTCATACCAAGCCTTCGAACCCGAACTCTCCTTTCCTAATTTGATCCAGGTAAAAATTAGGTGGCGACTCATAATAGGTTCCAGTGAGCTAACTTAGGATTTAATAATTAAGGTTTTATGACATAGTTATTAAGCTTAGGTTATAAGTGGACCTAGAACCCAACCGGATCCTAATCAACTCGAATCAACCTAGGATAGGTTTAAAAATCGAGGCCACAAGTGGGTATATGAAAGATTGAAACACTTAAACTAGACAACATGCTCGGGGTTGGTGGTGGCTAGGCTGTCGAAGTTGAGCTGTTGGGGCGATGGGGAGTGACCAATCGAGGTCGGGTCCCCATGTCAAGAGTCTTTCACATGCGTTGTAGTCACGTCGCGTGGTTGCTACGGTGGTCACTATTGTGAGAAATTCCAAAACAGTATGAACCTGAGAAAAAACAAGGAAAGTGCACCCAAATCACTGTAGTACAACATGGTCGTATCCACAATGAAATTGGTTTCTAATTCCGAGCTTCGGTATCTAGGTATTGAAATAAAGAGCGGTAAATATGGGTTTACCCGGAGGAAAGCTTGATGATTCGGTTCAATCAAATATAGAAAAACAAACGAACTAAATGGTGTTTGATGGATTGGATGGAAAAGTGCCCTAGGATAGTAAAGAATCACCTAAATCACCGGATTATACTCATAAACACACCTCAATTTAGTTGTCTATTAGAGCTAATATAAAGAATCCAAATCTTGAACCAATCAAATCATACCTAATCAATCACACCTCTTAATTCGAAGAAGGGTTAAGTCATTAGATAGCATTAATCACAAGCTCTTAGCAATAGCCTTAAGGTTTTACCCCCTGATTCTAGAGTTCAAAAGCTAGGGCTTGTCCATTCTTGGTCACAATTGTAACACCCCTCTCGATAAACACGTAACAATCCCTCACGTAGCATAATTGAAAACGTCTTACAGCAGAAGTACAAACAATAATATTAATTCTCACTCGGGTGTCACCTGCCATTACTCGCCCATGCGAGTAACAAAGCAGAAACTAAACCCAACAACAAATAAATAACGCTACTAAACCGCAGTGATAACGAGATAAATCCTATACATCATACTAAGTCCATAACCATAACCGATGACAAGTGAGCGTCTACCCAATCCTTATTATATACAATAATACCATCTTACAATCCAATGTCTAACACCATTATACAATTGAATTCCATGTGCGGTAAATAAAATAAAACCCTAACTACCCGGGTCCCGCACTTCGGCTTCGACGGTGATCAGCAACCTGCACAATGTTGTGAAGCTCAGTGATATACGGTGAGTATGCCGGGTTTGCATTCAGACCCTATAGGTCACTTAGTCATCTTAACCATCTTGATATTAGATTGGTTTCATGCTTTACCAGTTTACAGATATAATTAATATTGTAACAATCATGCACAAACACTGAGTTATCCATCCAATTAATACAGTCATTACATTTCCCAAACAGTAGTTGCATCAACGAACGTATCGAATAATTGCAATAAAGTGCATAGTCGCTCTTAGCGAATGGTTTCCATATTTATTAATATTTGGCCTTCAAGGCCCCATCCAACCAAACCATGTTTAATTATTTACCAGTTGGGCATCATGTTAGGACAACCCGAATCAACCTTACCAGTGGACAGTAGTCCTCCCGTACACACAAAGGTGCTCATGTTGCCAGATGTCCGGAGGCCCCTAGTCATTCACTTTGCCTCGTAAGGCGTCCATATAAAGGTTGTAGCCGTGTACCAACAGCAGGTACCATCTGACCCACGATCCAATTAGGGCTCGTTGGGAAATTTCCTGGAGCGGAACCCGATCGGGTATCCCCTCAGTGATCACAAATGCGCAACCAGGTAGTTCGTAAACTACACTGGATTCCGCCCCTCATCTCATACCAATTCTCTCATAGGATTAAATGTCTTAATCGTTTCCTAAGATATACTCTTAGTTTTATGGAGAATACAATTTATTACTTAGTTGCCCAATGGGTCTCACGCATTCCTAGAAATAATCTAGGTCGTATTCATGTTCGAGATCCATGCTCTAAAGACCGACAATGTTGTATCTCATACCTAAGTATTTTACTTAGGTTATTTAATTACATAATTATAATACTAGTGTATTATATTAATAACCATTCTTTTATCACATTGAACACATATGTATGTTTATATAAGTCAATCTATAGTCGACGTAATATTAACCCGATGGGCATTCGCGTACAGTAGTAGTAATGCGATAATGATAAACAGATATCCAGCTCAAGCACACATACATGCATATAAGCATTCATATAGAAATCTTATCACACCAAATAATATCTGGACCCGAGGGAAGACTCAGGACAATCAAGATCAAACCCCTTTACATACCGTACACCTTAGACCAAGGACGCGCAGTAGACCACTAAGCTTTTCCGGCGCCTCCGTCTAAAGTACGATCTAAATTGTAATAAAGCTATGAGTCAGTCTCCATGACTAACTAGATCTGGTATTTCCGAATAACATTGTAACCCCGACAGTTCATCCCCGGATTTCAACTGTTATTTGTTACGGGTTTCTCTAAACCAGTCGGCTTCGTTACTTAGACTCGTAGTGTGTCATAATTCGACTATTGAATGTAATTCATTATATTCATTTAATTTTGTTCTTCTTGAACTTAGGCATATAACATATAGTTGCATGCATACATGCATTATTTATCATATGGTATTATTATCCCACCATCCATTATAATACATTGTATTATATAATCCATTAATCTTGTAATAAACTACATTTGAGTTCAATACTTATAACTTATAGTTCATAAACTATATTCATATAATAACCTTCACTATTTTATTATATGGTTTCCAACCATAATATATATCCATCCTTATATATATAATTCTCGCATTTATATATATGTACCAATATAGGTAAGTTTCATGAATTATAAAACTCTTATATTATATGTCACATTTCATCATCTCATATGAGATGATTATTCCTATTAATTGTATTATATTATACAACTTATATTAAGAACATTATCTTAATATTATGTAACATTTTATGTTGTATAATTACAACTCCTAAGGTTTATTCAATATACACCTTGGTTTTGTAAATCTCATTTATTTATTGTTTGTCACATTATTTAATGTGAATATCCTTACTTATATTAATTCCATTTAAATCACGTTAATACCATATAATTGTTATAATATTTATAACATTGTAGACCATAGTCTAAAATTCATTTTCCAACCTTTATAAATTCGGTACAGCACTATCTTTTATTTTAATTTCATTTTGACCACATAACATTATGTAATGTTATAATACCATATACTAATATCATATAATATGATATTTTTATTTCATATAACTTATAACATATAGTTTTTATACAAAACTATTTTTAATGCCGAAAAGGCACATACTTATAATTTAATTTCATTATCTTACCATATCTTTATGTTTATTACAATATCACCCCATAATTTATACCATGTTATATATACCATATAATATAACATCTTTAACTTTATAACAAGGTATAACCTAAGGTTATTTTTATTTAATAACCGAACAAACCTTAAATCTGTTCTAATTCATTTCTCAACCCACCAACTTTCTATAATCATAATTTGACCCAATTTATAACATATAGTTTTATAATATCATTAAAACTATATTATACACATATCTTATTAAATACTCTTATATTATTCTAAAAATCACCAAATTCCACCAAAGGGTTATAAATATCATTCCTAACCCCTAAACTCTCGGTATTTACATTTCCACCCCCATTTACTTATCCAAAATGTAACAATGACATAATAACTATATATTATACAATATAGTTTATTTTAACTCCAAATTCCGCCCAATAAATTCCTAAATATAGCCCATGGGTGTTTAAAATACCATTTTACACCCCTATGTTTCGGAAATATCATATTTACCCCATATGTTATAAAAATGTTACAATTAAATACATAACTTACTATATAACCATAAATAAATTATTTAACTTATCTAATTTGGTCAAAGCCTACCATATGGTCAAGGTTAACCTCCTTAATATTGCCTTGACCATCATTTTCCTTTATTTATAGTTTCTACCCCCAATTTTCTAGAAATTACCATTTAACCCCAAAACTTTTAAAATCTTATAATTTTTATTTAAACTACTTTTTACACCTAATTTTCGGCTATATTAATATTTAGCCCCCAAATTTGATTTAAGTATGGTTTAGCCCCATTCCTTGCAGTAATATTTATATTACCTAAAGCTTAATTTAAACTTAAAATACATAATTAAAATGGCCTAAAGCACATGGCCTTATTACAAACATTAGCTTATAAAATAAATTACACATAAATGCTCCAAAATGCATATAAACTCTCGGCCTCACCATATTTTCCAATAATTACCAGTCTTCCACATAAAGTCTTAATTTGACATTTATGTTACTTAATCACTTAGATAAATTTACTAACTCCCTTCCTTAACCACCTTAGGTCAAAATCTGACCATTAAACCTATGTTCACTCACGGTAATTATTTAGCATAAGCTTAAACATATAATAACATATCAAAGATGAGATTTAAGTGTTTTATACCTTGTTTTAGCCAAGGTAAGGCCTTGTTTGGCCACGACAAGCTTAAGATAATTTCCACAGCTTGTTAAACATGTTTTAAACAGCAAATTAAGATATGATTAAACTCTAAGCATGAGTAATCATAGGAAGTGTTTTAATGCACAAATTCAAGGTAAAATTACCTTAGAAATGCAAGGGAACCAAGGGCTGTTCTTGACCTATTTTTACAGAAGCAAAAGAGTATCAAAAGGTATTCTAAATTAAGGATTAAAACCGTAACAACCCAGCCAAGAAGATGGCTAATTTTTACCTTGATTAAGATGCCAAAAATGGTGTTTTGGCATGGATTTGGCTATTCCTTGAAGATCTTGGTATACCAACTGAACAAGCATGTAAAGGAGAAGGAAATAAGCCTAGGAAGCCAATATTTCCAATCGGAAATGAAGTAGAAGAAGAAGATCATGCTTAAAGCATGTTTTATACCTAAAGAACAAACTAGCTTTGCTTCCTTCCTCCTCTGAATTTTCCACCAAAAAACACCTTGTATTCCAACTCCAACTCACACCAAATGGCTGGATAAAAATGGAAGTGGGTAAGCTCAATGGAAAGAGAAGAGAAAGATGAAGAGAATGAACATAAACTTGCCTTGGAAGCTTACCAAGATCAAGAGATCACACCAGCTGAACTTGGAGTCTCCTTATGGTCAAGGAGGTTGAAAGAGAGGGTATGAAGCTAAGGTGCAGGACTGGAGGAGGAAGTAATGAGGAAGGGAGGAAAGAGAAGAAAAATAAGCTTATAAGGTAAGGTTTGATACTTTAGTGAATAGTCATTAGATGACTCATTAGTAGATATTTTGTTGGCTAATGGATAAGGATGACTATCCAAATGGGCGGTAATGGGTGATCAAGTCAAAGGATGACCATTGACCATGGTTTAGTTTAGAATTTAAATTATTTTGGGTACTTTCACCCAAAATCACCCATTTTGATTTTTTTAACTTGATTAGACTTATAATATAGTCTATCATGTCACATTAATGTTATAAAGAATGTAATCTAGGTCTAAAATGACAAAAAGTCAATATCTTAGAGCTCATACATAAAACGTGCTTTAAGGTGTTTTAGTGCACATTTTGTGTCCCAAGGTGTTTCTGAGCTTGGATTTCTTTTAGAATGGTTTTATTATGTTCATTACATGATTATTGAACTTATAAATCCAATTTGGAATCAAATGGAGGCCAAAAGACCTTTATGGTTTTTAGAGCACCTTTTTGCCCTAAGTGACTTTAAGCATGTTAATGCTTGTTACTGATGTTGGAGTGTTGTCCAATAATTTTAATACGTTCATTTATGTTATTATGCTTATGACAAAGTTTTAGGTCCTAAGGAGTTCATTTGGGCATATATTTGCCCTAAATGGTCAAAGGATGCTATATTTGATCAATGTTGACCATTATTGTTTTTAAATTGATTTTAAGGCATGTTTAGGCCTTAATTCATTTGATTAGATGTTTAATAAATTTTTATTAGTTAGGGGTATTTCAATCTACCCCCCTTAAAAAGACTTTGTCCCCAAGTCGCTTCCTCAAATAGGTATGTTAATAACTACCCATGTAAACCCATAATGTATATCTATGTGATATATCATCTACATACATTATTGTGATTAGACAGCACATATCCCTCATTTGTGGCGTTAATTCAAACATATGGATATAGGCGATCCATCAGCACCATTTTTCCTATCAATTCTACAAACCCTAACAACCTCCCCGAGGTGTCCATACCATACCATCATTCCACATTCCATATCTAATGATTCATTTCGTATCTAGGCGATACCATATGTAATCAATCCACAAGGTAAATATATATATATATATATATATATATATATATATAGATTTAATAGATATATATATATATATATATAATATATATATATATATATATATATATATCACAAGTATCATAAAAAGGTACTACACACATGGGTGTATACACATCATTCAAACAGGTATCTCATAGGATACATACATATAAGTGCACACTACACACAAACAAATCAACAACGTACACCTCACATACCAAACATCACCAACAAAATATCGTATGCCCCGCATACCCCAATTCACTGTATGCCCCGCATACGAAACAAACAAACAAACATCGTATGCCCCGCATACCAACAAATTACTATATGCCCCGCATACGAAACAACAAAACTTAGTGCACACACGTCCACAACCAAGGGGCTCTACCCCCCTTAAAAAGGGTTATGCCCCCGTACCCCACAAGTATACAACAACCGCTCAACAAGGAGCGCTGGATACTTGGCTCTCATAGAGTTCTCCAACTCTCGTGTGGCATCTCCCACCTTTGGAGTGGATTATCCTCATATCAAAGAGACGGGTATGACTCTAGCCCTCCCGGGCTCCAAAATATATATGAAATACCCCAAACCTAGTTATGTTGTTTAAACACCTAAATATGGTATATTAAGACTAAAAAGAGTCTTAGAAACATTAGTAAACAATTTAAACCATAAAGAACACAATTAAATACCTTAAGGTCAATATGGGCTAAAAATGCGCTCTAAGCTTGGAATAAGCTTGGGTAAGACCTAATGAACTTACCAAGACCTCATCATTTATACTAATGAACATATTAAATCAATTACCAAAGAAAACCAAGCTTGAAAACAAGTTTAAACACAAAATGTGCTTTAAGGAGTCTTAAAGCACATTTTTGAAAAATTGTCTTGTAAATGAGTTTTAAGTGGCTAAATGTCCATCATTACTCTTAAATATATATTTGTACTATATAGTATCACATTTTGATGTCTATATCAATGGAAAATCAAAAATTTCACTTCTATGTGCCTTGTTTTCATGAATAGTGATTTTAATAAGCTATTTTGTAACATATGTTGTATTAAGTAATTAAATATTCAACAAAGACTAAAATACCCTCATATTACTATTGGGGGCCGGTTTTTAAGGTTGGTGACTCACCACCCTTGTTAGCTCATTAGTTAAATAAAGAAGACTACTTAAGTTACCTTTTTACTTTATAAAGCATAAATATCTTCTAAAAGCAAGTTTATCTCATTCTCTCATTTCCCTCCTTCATTTCACACGGTTCCAACTTCTTCTTCCTCCCTTCTTGCTGTTCTCTCACGGTAATATCACCACCACCATTAAAACTCAAGCTTTGACCTCTTGTAAATCCAAGCTCACTTAACCAAATCAAAAACAAACACCACCAATCTCTTCCTCTCATCAAGCTCTTCATTCCTATCTTCTCAAAACTTCAAGAGCCCCATTTCGGTGCCATGGAGTTCCACCATTGAAGGAGCTTGAGCTTGTATTTCTACATATTATTACTCTCCTTTGCTTCTAGGTAAGGAATCTCAAATAAAAACTACATTTCCTTCATGTTTTTGTGGTGACCGAAAACACCCATTGAAGGTGCTCTTTGTATGGCTTTGTTTTAGCTTCATTCCAACCTTTCAAGGACTAGGTGGAGTCCTCTCTTCATAGATATCCAAACTCTCTTCAAAGACCAAGGTAAAACAACTACATTAATGTTTTTGAAATAATGTAAAAACTAGGGTTTACAATGAGTTAAAGCTTGGAGCTTGTATACTCATTTCAATGTTTGTATATTGTTTAGTAGTTGACAAGGAACCAAGTACCTAGCCGATTTTAAACAAGAAAGGAGTTGTGTGGAAAAGAGGTAAAAATACTAACCTAATGTAGTTTAATGCCTTAGGAGAAATGAGCTTATAATGCTTGCTAAAACTACCTAAAGAGCAAATGGTGAATGACTTAGTAAAGTGTTCTCAGGAGACTAGTAAAAGGCATATGTGTTGTTGAGTGTATTTGCAGGTCAAAGGCAAATATATTGTGGAGATTCAGTGTTTAAGATTTATGCACTTTAAGGGCCTAAGAGCCATGCATTTTAAGGGCCTAAGTGCCATGCAATTTAAATTATGCACTATATTGTGATGTAGTGCTTTATGAGTGAAGTTTGTGTATAATAAAGTGCTTGATGGATTTTTAGTGTTTTGTGTTTTAATGGTGAAAACAATGTGCTTTGGTGTGACAAAATGCTAGGAGAACCTATGTCGAAATTTAGGAAATGCATATGGAGTTCAAGATGTTTTAAAGGAATTTTGATGAACTAGGAAGTGCTCTAGAGTGTAACAAGGACTTAGGCATGATCTTGAGGTTTTAGTATGTACCAAAGTCATTTTGGACTTAGGTAAAGACTTAGGCAAGCTTTGGTAAAATAAGAAGAAAGTGTGAACTTGAAAAAGGATTTCAAGAAATGACATAAGGAGTTGATGGTAAGAAATGATGCTTGAAAGATGATGTTAAAATGAAGAGAAAGTATTTTGAGATAGTAGTTATCATAGGTATGAAACACCACTTGGAGACTAGGAGAAAACATTGTAAGTGTTAGGAATTTTGTGAAGATATAAGTAAAGGCTTAAGGAATTAGAAAATGAGTTTATGAGTGTTTAAGGATGTCTTAAGGTGTGTTTGAAGTGCCCAAATGAGGTTAGGGGGTACTAGGTTATATGGGGTGAAGTTTGGAGTAGAATGTAAAAAGGAAAACAAGGGTCTGGGGCAGACCGAACTTGCGACCGAACTTGCAAGTTCGGTCGAGCCCAGATTACCCTGCGAGAATTGGCTTCTGGAATGGACCGACCTTGGGGACCGGACTTGCAAGGTCGGTCGGGCTTGTATTTTGTGTACGGATTGAGTTACTGGAATCGACCGAACATGGGACCGGACTTGGCAAGTTCGGTCGGGCTAAATTTTCAAAAGGGAAGAAACTCTCGGGAATAGACCGAACATGCGACCGAACTTACAAGGTCGGTCGGAGTAGAAAATTTTGACGGAAATGTGTTCTGGAATCGACCGAACTTGGGTAAGTTCGGTCGGTAAGGTCGGTCGGACCAAAACTTGTAAAAAAAAAACAGATAAGAATGTGACTTATGTAGTTAACCCTAGGGTGTATAATGAAGGTAACCTAGGGTAAGGTAGACATTAAAACATGTCATACAATCATGTTAAATACTTAGTAAGTTTGAAGTTAAATAAATAATTAACCGACATTATTAACTATGTATAGGAGTGACCTACGGAGGAAACCAATCGAGGCAAGGACCAAGGTATGGTTTTCTTGCAGTCTGTTGCCTACCGGTTTACACCGGCTTGTGTGTTGATTGTTTTTCTGTGTGTTTATGACTTTGTAAGATTAAACCATGTAAAGAGTTTACAATTGTTAATATTATTATGTTGTTAAGTATGACTCCTCTTCTCTTGTGTGTGTCTAACAAGACTTGACCTATTATTGTGAATTGTGTATTGAGTTCAATGATGAACTGCTAACAAGTGCTAACGGGGAAGTGAGGAGTCCGGTCTGTTCCGGCCACGCGTGTGAGTATGGGAGTCGATGTCATAACCGGTTCGATTCTCTTTGTATGTTATGGTTGTTTTCCAATTTGGTTTCCAACCTTCCCTTTAGCTTAACCAAGGCTATTTTACTGACTCACGTCGGGCCACAGGGGCATACTATGTGTTATTTCGGTGTGCTTGGATCACTATATCCGAGGCACCTTGTGTTAAGTTATTCGTTCAATCTAACAGGACGGTAACGAGTTATGTAACGAGCTTAGCATGAGCATGGCAACATTCTCTAGGCTCTCAATGGGGACTAACTGTGTTGGTTCTCTTCCTAAAAGGAACTGTATGTGTGTGATGTGTGTGATGTTGTGTACAATACCCATGTTATGATATATATGTATAAGTTGTGTGATTTAAAATGAATGCCATGTCATCATGACAATTGGTTGCGCGTATCCCGGTAGCCGATGGGCTGCGCGTTAACCATACCAGCCAAGGGTTGCTGACCCCCTCGGGGGATCCATATTTCTTATGCTACAGGATGAGGATCGAAGAAGCGGAGTGGCTTTAGATCCTAGGATGCAGGTTTACTTTTGGTACTTTTGGAGGTAGGCCCGGGATGCGCATGTGCTCCCGTGGCGTGATATATATTTGGTTATGACGGTTACAGTGATGTTTTACAGTGAAGGATATATGTAAACACTCGGTATTTTGTTAATGTATATATGTGGTTGTTAGTTCTATGCTCGGGAGTCTGATCATCAGACCGGTACACTTGTATTTATTCAGCCTTGTTAACCACATGGGTGGTTGACGGCGTTGTAGCACCGAAGCGTTAGTTACTGTAGTTAGTTTAGTATTATTTCCGCTGCGATTTCATGTAGTTGTGAAGTACGTTGTAGGGGGTTACAATATAAAGGGCGAGGCACGCAACTATTTGTGCTCTCTCCCGCATTCGTTCTAATGGGCCCACTCGCTCTGTACTGAGGTGCAGACCAATGAACATAGGCTCAGTTGCCTCTTTTTCCTTTGTATATCCTATCGTTTGGATTACTAGCGTACATGCGCGTATCTTCCTGACTAACTTTCAGTTTTAGGTGTAATATGACATTGGCTATTGTTAGTACTTAGTGTTCTTTGCACTTGTCTCTGTAATACTGAGACGTACTAGCCTTTATGTCAGGAGATAAGGCTTGTCATCCGTGTCTCCAAGTGGTTTTGCTCGGGGTGATACATTGTCATAGTCCTTTGCTACTTCCTTCCCGTTTGGTAGGTTCCTTCTGGATGGCAAAAATTGCTTGATCCTTATGAGGGTTCTACATATTATTCGCCCATGTAATGGGTTTTCCATGTTTCCATCCTTAGCTTTCACGTCTTCGAAAGGTTTCCTCTGTCTTCACTGTATACTGTCTGCTACTCTGTGTTGAAGGTTCTTGGTTTCTCTAGCCCGTTGGTTTAACTGCGGCTCTTCTCGTCCATCTTCGAGGTATCTAGTTGCACTGGTCTGGATTTGCATCACTAACCTTGGCACAGAGTTGACTACTTCTTGTGTTCCTAACACTACTTGTCTACATACATGGGGTACCGTACTGATACATTACTACTTACCTGACTAACTTATAAATAAGTTTGTCAAGCCCACAAGCTCCTATTGGAGTGCGGTCGTCCCATGTCTCGTTTTAAACTGGTAATGTCTGTCACACAGTTATTGTGAAGTATTCTATTGTCCACCTCCTTTTTTATGGATGTCCTTGTTGCAGTTTGATGTTAATTAGTTCATATTGTCGGTTATCTTGTCGTAGGTGCTATTGCCCTAGTGGCATTGTGGTAAAGTGGTTGAAGATAATAGTTTTGCTCCCCGGACTCGTGTCCTTCTAGTAATATATTGCATATGGCACTCCTATCTAAAGGTAGTACTTTGGTTGTCGATCAGTTAAACATTTAATATTAATTCACCTTTACGGCTACAATCGGTTTAAGTAAGTTCGTGTTGGTTTAGCAACATTGGTTCTCTTGTCTCGGTCTCATTGAGCATTATACATATTCTTTTCCTCCTGGTTTAATCATGATCACATCTCATCTATAATTCCCGATATGGTGTGGGGGTGAGTTCTCACATTTGAGTATTCATATATGTTCCCTCATCCGTTTAATTGAATGTATTGCAGATTTCATAACAGCTCGAGCAACTCGGATCTTCGCCACCCAACCATCCTCAATGACGGTGGTGTATCTACAAAGGGTATGCCATTTCGCACAAGGTCATGCTTGCCTTTAAGAACAAAACATTCATCACTATTAGTGACTAGCATTCAATGCTTGTATACACTTCGGTTGAAATACCCCGACCTAAGTATGATAAGTAAACATAAATTATGATGTAATAAGGCTAAAACATGCCTTAGGAAGATTGGTAGACAATCTAAACCAAAGAAAACACAAGAAAACGCCATAAGGGTAATTTAAGCAAAAATGTGCTCTAAGCTTGGAGTAACTTTGATTAGCACACAAATATCATTCTAAGACCTTATTAACATGCTAATGGACATGTTAAATCAATTACCAAAGAAAACCAAGCTCAAAAACAAGCTTAAACACAAATTGTGCTTTAAGGACTCTTAAAGCACATCTTTGAAAAATTGTCTTATAAATGGGTTTTGAGTGGCTAAATGCCTATGATTACATCTTAATCAACATGTGTACTAATTAGTATCACATTAGGAAGCCTAAATCAATGAGAAACCAACAATTTCACAAATATGTGCACTAATTGTGAATAGTGCCCAAATAGTAACATTTTAAGTAATAAACTCTCTTGTTTGGTCAATGGTCAAATGACCATCTCTAATTGACTAAGGGTGGCCGGTTTTGTAAGGGGGATGAGTCACCACTTAAGTAACTAGCAATTGCTAGGAAAGAAGGGGGAAAAAAAGAAGGCACGATTTGCTTTTATAACAAATATCTCCTTTTAGCTCACCTCTCTCCTCTTCTTCCACCGATTTCTCTTCTTCTTCCCTGCTCCAAACCGTGAGTGAATGCCTCCATTTATGCTCCATCTTCCTTTGATCTCTACTCACCGATTTTAGCTCCAAATTAAAAACTAAACACATATTATTCTTAGTTAGCTCAAGCTCTAGCTTCTATCTTTTCAAAATTTTAAAAGCTTCATTTTGGAGCCATGGGAAATCATCATTGAAGGGGGAAAAACTAGCTTGAGATGTTCATTGCCTTCTCCATTCATTCAAGGTAAGGAAAATGTAAGAAAATAATGTTTCCATCACTTCCTCACCATGACCGAAAATTACCTTCTCATGGAGCCTTGTTTTATCCCTTGTTCTAGCTTGATTCTATTCTCCAAGGGCTAGAGGAGGTCCTACTTGATTCATATCCAAGCTTGTTTTGAGAATCCAAGGTAAAGCATTCAATTTAATACCTTAAAAACATTTTCAACCTAGGTTTACTCCTTGAGGTTAGTGTATTATTTAGCACTCATGAGAGTCATTGTGTATTGATTAGAACATTGGCAAGGGAAGTTAAGATGGTGGCCGAGATTCCCAAGGGAAAAAGGTCTAAGGAGGAAGTTAAGATAAGCTTGAGAAAACAAGGTAAATTGCTTACCTAATGATGGTTTAAGGTTTAAGGAATGAGTTTTAGATGAGTACCAATGTAGCCTAGGGCTTACATTAGGTAATGGGTTATATAACCTAGGAAAAAGAATTTAAACAAGCTTGTGAACTTGTGACTAAGGAGCCAATGGGAATGAGTTAGTAATATAAGTTTAAGATGGATTTTAAGAGCATTATAACTACTATGAGATTGATGGGTGTATTTGCAGGTTGAAAGCTTTTATATGTGGGAAATTCAGTGTTTAAGTTTAAGTCATTTAAGGGCCTAAGAGCCATGTCATTTAAGAGCCTTAATGTTGTGCAATTTAAGATTATTGCAATATATTGAGTTTGTTGTGAATGAGTTGGTTTGGGTGATGAAATATGATGAGAAAGAACTTGATGTGTGTGAGATGGTTGAATGAGGAAAACAATGCATTTGGGCATGACAATATACTAGAGAAGCTATGGCGAAATTTGAGTAGAAAACAAAGTGTTTAGGTGGTAGTGGTGAGTTAAGATGCCCTAGGATTTACTTGGAATCATTAAAAAGGGATTTGAGTGGAAATGAGTTAACTAAGGAGTTCTTTAGGTTTAGAATGACCTAGAGTTGTCTATGAGGAAATTAGAGTTCAAAAGGGTGTATTGAACACACCAGAGTCATGGAAAGAGGAATGGTGAGACTTGTGCATAAATTTGAAGGAGAAGGTGTATAATGCTTAAGGTGATTTAGGTATGAACTAGGGAATATATCAATGAAAGTCTTGGGAAGCTTGTGTAAGTAGTGATGATGCTAGTAGTGGAACAATAAGGTTTTAGTTTAGATGGTAATGAGTGGACTTAGGTGATGGGAGTGAAGATTGAAGGAGAATGTTGTAGATTGACTAGGAATGTATAAGAGTGTAAGGTCATGAGAATGGTGAGTAATTGAGTAAAAGAAATGTAGATTTCTAAGGAGGGTGTAGGAAGGTCAAGGTAAAGAAGAACAAGGTTAAGGTGCTAAGAGGATGGGAAGAAATGTTTAGGTATGTCCAAGAGTTTAGGAATGATGAGTAACAAATGGAAAAGAGAGAAATTGGTGCATGGATATGCAAGGTGACTTGAGGAAGTTTTGGTAAGGTTACAAGTTGGGAATGTAAGGAAATAAGTGCTAAGTGTTAGGAGTTTTAAAAGAATTGAGTGAATGTTTAAAAAGATCTTTGGAAATTGTTTTGGAGAGTTTGGTGGAAGTTCTAAGGTGAGTTTAAGTGCCAAAGTGGTGTTAGGACACATGGGGGAACTCGTGGAGAAGTTTGGAGTTAAATGGGAATTTAGAAACAAGGTTATGGAGCCGACCGACCTTAGGGACCGGACCTGCAAGGTCGGTCGAGCTCAGTTTACACTACCGGAAAGAGTTTCTGGAATCGACCGAACTTGGGGACCGGACTTACAAGTTCGGTCGGGCTTGTATTTTGTGTACGAATTGAGTCTCTGGAATGGACCGAACTTGGGACCGACCTTGACAAGGTTGGTCGGGCTTAAATATTCCACGGGGAAACTCTCGGGAATGGACCGACCTTGGGGACCGACTTGCAAGGTCGGTCGGGGTAAAATTTTCAAACGGTAATAAGTCTGGAATGGACCGACCTTGGGTAAGGTCGGTCGGTAAGGTCGGTCGACCCTAAAGATGAAAAAAAGAGAGAAACCCTAAGGAAGTTTAGTGGTATTAATGGTACCCCATTAAGAGGGCAATGATGAATAGAGGTATAAAGGCCTAAGAGATTAAGATAAGTATAAACTTAAAAGTTTAAGGTTAAGTTGTAAGATTAAGTGGTAAAACTTAAGAGGTGTTAGGTGGGAATCATTATGGGTTAAGTAAGTTAAATAAGTTGAATTAAGTTAAGTGATTAATAACCTAAAACTGAATGAATGTTTTAGGGCTTGAGTATTTGGACTCCGGAAGAGAGTAAGCAACCGAACAACCAACGGTGAACGGTATAATTCTTCTTGTGACCTGCTTGCTAATGAGGTGTCCCTCGGCTTGTGTGCTATTTGTTTTTGTGTGCCCACTAAACAAGATAAAGCATGCAACCGGAACATTATGTTTATTGTATTGTTGTGTGATGTTTGAAAACTAACACAACTTACCGTGAGAACTTACTAACCAACGTTTAGTAAAGAATTGAGTGAGACTAAGGAACGCTCCCTAATATTAGTTTGTTATAAACCGAAAGAGGTTAACCAACAAACATTGTCTTGAGACTTCTACTAACTGGAACTTAAGGGGGGAGTGAGGAACCTGGGACTGACTCCGGTCATGCATGCTAAGGAAAAGGGGGTCGGTATCTAAAGCAGATCCGACTTCCGTTTAAGGACTTGTCTTCGGACTTGTTGCCTAGGGTCGGTTGCCGGCTCAGCTACATTGGACATACATTCCAAGGTAGGAGGCATTAAGATGGTGCGGTAGGATCACCTAAATCCTAAATTATAAGATAAGTTGTTTATTCAACCAATGGAGTTAATAGCTCATTGGCTAGGGTTGCTTTTGACCCGACAAAAATAAACATTGAGGTAAGATACAATCATTTCTATTTGAAGAGTGGTTTGTATTTTAAGATTAAGATAAGGTTGAGATAAGTTGCAACCATTCCTTTTTAAAGGATGGTTTGTATTATAAGACTAAGATAAGCTACATTCATTCCTTTTTAAAGGATGGTTGTTTCTAAGGCTAAGATAAGACTAAGATTGAGGTAAGATAAGGATGGACTAAGATTAAGAGGAAACATAACTTAAGGAGTTAAATAATTAACTCTCTAATTAAGGGAACGCATTTAAGTCGTTCATTATGTTTGAACTTTGATTGTTCATATTTGGATTGTTGTTTACTGCACTTTCTATTATGTTGTGCATCTAGTCAACCTCCATGCTATCGACAATTAGTCGTCGTAGCCACGTTAGCTTGGGGGTCATGAGAGGATCGTACCAGCATTCGTGCTGACCCCCTTTGGGGGCTGTTTTTACTACACAGGTAACGTCAGAAGGCGGCCGTCACGAGTAAGATGGGGTACAAGCGTTACGAGTTAAGTGTGGCCTACGAGTTGTGCATGTACACTCGTATGGAATTTTGAGTTAGTAAGATGTATAGGATGTGAGGGGATTGTAAGAAGGATATGTATTTGGTTAAGATTGGTATATACTAATGTTCGGTATATTCTGTAGTCAGACCGTGGCAAGGTCCTAGAATGTATTTGAATCCGCTGCAGAGTTTGTATATATGGTGTTAAGTTTGTGATAACCACGATTGGATCGAGATGGGTGTGTTACAGGAACGGTTTTTGAAGTGGTGACTCACCACATGTGCCAGCAAGTAAGGAAAAATAAGAGGGAAAGTTAGTAAATAGTACTATTTGTTTTTAAAGACAAAATATCTTTACTTTAGCCTACCTCTCTCTCTCTTCTTCATTTTCTTCCCCACCGATTTTCCTTCCTCTTCTCTGCTCCAAAACCATGAGAGCTCCATCCATGACACCTCCACCTTCAATTGTCCACAAATACACAATATTGCTCTGATAAGTGTCCAAATGAGCATGATTTATAGGTGTTTCATATATAATATTAGCACTTTTCTTGCTCATTTCTCCACTTCGGTTAGTTTTCCTCTAGTTTATGTTTTATTATTATCTCACAAATTTATTGGTTAAACATGATGAAAACCAAGCTGGGAATAAAGTAGACAAAGAGACAAACGCATAGACGCAAACGGCTCAGAAAACGGGGTCCAAACGAAGAATCTAGAGCCGGTCAAAGTTTGAAGGAAAATAGGTCACAGTCAAGCTTACAACCGCCTAAGGAACCGCCTGGATTGGGGCGGACTCCACACACACAACCGCCTAGCGGACATGCATAAGGCAACCGCCTATATTAGGGCGGTCAAGACACAAGGCAACCGCCTGACTTTAGGCGGACAACACTGAGAGGCAACCGCCTATTTAGAGGCGGACGTGAGAGGCGGACAACAGAGAGGACCGCATGAAATGAAGCGGACAACAAGCGGACGCGTGTTAATGTTTAGATAATTAACGGGAGCTTATCTTCTTCGCCGATTGTCTGCAACTCGCCCGCTCCAACTCGTCCACTGTCTCCAACTTGCCTTCGCCGACTGTCTGCAACTCGGCCACTGCAACTCGTCCACTGTCTTCAGCCATATCCATTAACAGTCGTCGGCGCCTACCTTAATTCACTCACGCGTTGTCTCTGTCCCCTGCAATCAGTGAGCAATCAATGAGTTGCGCTGCCTCTTCCTTTCTCTATATAAACACGTACCTTCTCTTTCAAAAAGACATCCATCCATCCACGACCCAACATCCACTTCGCCACACATCATCCCATTTCTCTTCTCCCGCCTTCTCCATTTTATTTATTTCTACATTCCACCATATCCACCTCTAGTCCTACGTATAGAAAATAGCAGAGCGAATGCAGGAGTGACTACAGATGATTTCTATTACTCTTGTTTCTGTTTATCTATTTAATATGTTAGGCTAGAATATTTATACTCTGGGAATGGTTGTTATGTGTTTGTATTAATTATGCTTTTTACTGGTTTTATTTAAATACAGTTGTTACGTTTTAAAGCTTATCTCTCGCCTTTTTAATAAATGTCATGAGTTTATTAAATTGCTTGCTAAGTCTATTTTGATCAGACCAGGTGATAAATAGATAGGTTAATTAAGCCGTAAATTTGGAGAAAGCTTATTATGATTTAATAAGTTAGTATTTTCAGATGCATAAATAATTTCTCATATCTAAACCGTCCGTTTACACGTATTGTGCTTGAACCTTGATTAGAACCTTGCATTTTCAGGTAAACGAGTTCTTTTGAGGCTATGATTTAGTCCTTAAGATAATAAGAGAAATTTTGCCAAACAAATTATTAAACCAGTAGAGATAGCATAATAAGCAGATTATATTAACCTGAACCAGAGTCCCGTTTAATTTATTTATTAACTTAGTTTATTTTATCTTTCCTTTTTATTTATAATACAAGTCAATTAATCCCCCCTTTTTGTGACACGCTTAGGTACTATTATTTGTATATTAGTCCCACGGTTCGATCCGGTCGCTTACAATTCACTATACTACCACGACCGGGATTGTTTGCAGCCCGACGTTTTTTTGAGTTTTTAATTTCTTTTCTTTTAATTTTACACCAGTTTAACCACTCACCAGTGAGTACATTACTAAACCGCTTATATATATATATATATATATATATACATTGCTTACTAAATCGCGCATATATATATGAATACATTGCCTATAAATCGTTTGTGTATATATGTATACAAGCTTAGATCGCTTATATATATATATATATATACGTTGCTTACGTATATGTATACCTTGCATGTCAAATCGATTAGTATATGTATATAGGCTGCTTCATTATTTAGTTTTATCCATTATTATTATTATATCTAGCTATTGGTAAAAGTGACCGACTGTAATATTAAACGTGTCATTGTTATAGTGACATGTTAAATTTATATTACCGATTGTAATGTTAAAATGTGTTATTATTACAGTAACATGTTAAGTTTATATTACCGGTTGTAGTATAATAATTAACTAGTTTATTTTTCTAGACATAATAATGATATTGGATAACTAATCAATTGTTTTTTTTAGATATAGTCGGCGCACATTACCATAGCAGTATGGATAAGGATTAACTATCATTGAAATTGATATATACGTTCATTCCATTAGCAATAATTACTAATATCTCTTTGATGTCTTGAATTTAAAGTAGCCAGCACAATAGGGTAGTGTTGTCGTTTTTCAATCTTGTAACAATTAAGTGATTAATATATTGTCACTATGTAATCATTTCAGCCATACAAATCTCTTCCAGCTTGATATAGCCGACTTACCCTACTTAGTCACAACAATTCTTTAATTCATTTATTAGCCAACAACCATGGCCAATAGGAATTGAACAGCAAGAACAATAGGTGTCATGACATTGTTTAATTACTCGGCTGAAAGGAAATTTCTTTCCTTTTCTACGTTGCTGTTGTCGGGTTGCTTTCACTTCGATTGGAGCTCATCGTCTTCATCCTCTTCACCAGCGTACAACGATACTTTTCATTCTAAGCCTCGATTCATTCCCTTCCTCAACGAATAACATACGTACTCTGCATACCCTTGAAGTTTTTCATTAACGGTAATTTACAAGTAGCCGGTTGAATAAGGAGCAGGTATGCTCCACCATATCTCTCATTCCTGTCGAACAAGGAACACTAATATTCAACTGCCTTCTTCTTTCTCCTCGCTAATGAAATAAGGAACAAAGCTTTGCACATCATATATTATCTATCTTCCTCATGGTATTTACTACCCAAACTGGTGAACAAAGGATATATATCCCTGCCCTCTTTTCATCTCAAAACTCACGTTAAATTTTAACAAATACCTGCGAATAAGGAAATACATGCTCTGAGCCTTCATTCATCTCTGCACCTAATTCTTCTTTCATTAAAGTCTTTGCAACCTTACTCACAAAAAGGAGCATCAGCTCCACCGTTCCTCATTATCTTCACGCTCTTTCCAACCTAACTGGCGAACGATGAACTTTACACCCCTTCCTTTATCTCTGCTCATGACCGGCAAACAAAAGGAGCATATATCTCCTTCTGTCTTCTTTCTCTTCCTCACGGTTTTACAACCCACGTGGTGAACATGAACATACTGCTCACGCCTCTTCTATTCTCGTCACTCTGGGTTATCTGCAAACTCAACTAGCAAGCAATTGTAGCCCTGCACCTCTTGTCATTCTCTGCACTCCCAGTCAATCTCAAAGCTACTGCTCACAAGCTGAAGTGGAGTAAAACCGACTCAAGCTTTGGGACCGTACCACACGTATAAGGCTGAAGGCATGAGCTATTTGCTCCATTCTCGTCTTTTGTTGGTGCATCTGTAGGCCATTAGGAACCTTCTTGACAACATACTCTCGGGATCTTCAATCTCCTATGCTGGCAGCCTAGCACCTCCTTCATTCTCTGTGATAAATCATTGAAGCTATTGCAGCACTTACCTTCTCTGCACTCTTTTCATTATCTTCCCATTCACTCACACCAGATTGGAGAAGGGAAGAAAAAAAACATTTCATCCCAGAAACGATTAGAGAAGGGCAGAAAACATTTTCATTCCAGAACAGACAGAGAGCATTTAGTGGAATATTGTTGATCTTTGCGCAAGGAACAAAGAAAGAAATCAGGTGCTAATGCTGGAGTACTTATGAAGAAGAGGAAGGGACATAAAGCTGTAGGAATATTAGAGAAAACTAGCAAGAAATGACAGAAAGAACAAGGTAACAACCTTGATCAACAAGTTTGCAAAATCTGATTTTCTTTAGTGCAGTTTTGTGATTTTGATGGGATTGACTTCTTGTTGTTTTTCCTTTGTTGAATGAACCTGTAACTAGCTGATTTTTGGAGGTTTAATTCTCCTATTTAACTAGCAAAATTCGTGGCTATGCAAATGAAGTAAGCTAGACAAGTTAGAACAAGTTTAATGACAAAATGTGCTAAAAACTGCTGCTGTGTATGTTCTGTATAACAGAGTTTTGAGTTGATTTTCTCTGTTTTTGAACGGAAGCTGAGGAAAATATGCTACATAGGTGTATGAACATCCATGAAGAGTGGGAAGCAAAATTGATGGGTTTCATAGGTTAGAAAAGCAAGAGAATTCAGATCTGTCCAATTGCTGTCCTAACAGAATTCGGTTCTGTATATTGGAGTTTTGAATTATTTTTCTGTGAGCTTTTAGCTTGAATTGCTTGGGAAAGGAATCTTATTAGGTGTATAAACATCCATGTAAAAGTGGGAAACAAGTTTGATGAGTTTCTTAGGCTAAAATGACAAGAAAACTTACATCTGTCCAAGAATGTTGTAATTTGTGTTCTAGATGAAACCGGTTGGGTTGTGTGGGTGTATAGGTTATTTTTCTTGGATTTTATAGACCAATGAGGTTATTCTGTCTTATATTGAGCAAGGAGAGCAATTATACTTGTTATATCTAATGTAATTACCAAGATATGCTAAGATGTACAAAGTTGTCCAAAATGTAAAAGTTATTGTTGTTGTTGTTGTAACCGAAATGAATGGTGGTGGTGGGAATTGTTTTTTTTTCTGAATTTAGTGAATAAATGAGGTTCATATAGTCTAGATAAGGTTATGTGACCACTTAGCTAAGGTAAACTAAGTTAGACGACATGGTTACACAAATTGTAAAATGGAAAGTTGTTAAAGTACAAGATTGTTGTTAAATAACAATGGATAGTTTTATTGCTGTTTGGATCAGTAGCTTGGTGTATGTTAGCCTTGATTAAAAGGTGGTTCATTAACATATATTAGGTGAGTATAAAAGGAAAAAAAGGATGGCTAAAAACCATAGGTAAATCACCTAAGAAATTGACTGTTAATTGTCATTGTTATCGTTGTTATTTTGTACAGTAAAGTGTAAAGGTATTTGTATGAGTTGAATCTCTTGTGTTTTAGAGATCATTGGGTGTTATGTTAATTATATGAAGCTGTTTAACAGCTTAGTTCAGGTTAACCTCAGTAAAATTTGTTGGATGCACATAAGTGCACGAATTGTTACAATGGTTGTAATTGTCATTGTCACTGTTGTTTGTACAGTCAAGTGTGGGAATTTTATATGAGTTGGTTTTTTCTGTGTATTAGAGATTAATTAAGTTTATATTGATTATAAGAAGCTGGTTGATAGCTTGGTTCAAGTGAACCTTAGTGAAAATGCTTGGATGCACAAAAGTGCACAAATTGTTACAACGGTAAATTGTAAATGTTGTCTTGTGTTATTTCTGTCCAACAGTTGCTATGTCTGGTTATATTGATCTTGGTGATGCTATAACTTGTGCTATGCTGATATGGAAGTGTGGGGTGAGGCAAGTAAGTGCCCAACCATTGGTTAAAGTGAATGTTGATTAGTTACCTTGGAAATTGACTGTAACAATATAACTATTTATCATTGTTGCTATGTTTGACCGAGAAGGGTGTGTTTGTGTGTGGATTGATTTTCTTGTGTCATAAAGACCATCGTGGTTTATATTGGTTGAATGAAGCTAGATGATTACTTGGCTTAATGAATTTGGTGCTCCTGTTGAGATGTACATAAGTGTACAGGTGTTTACCGTGGATAACAATGTTTACTGTTGTGATGCTATTTCTGTCCAGCAGTTACTATGGTGCTTATATTGACTTTATGTGTTGATTTATCTTGTGTTTATGTATATTAAAGTGAGGGGTAAGGCAAGGTTGTGCCTAAGCCAAGTGGTAATGTGTTTATGAAATATTACTCCTACCAATGTATTGGAGTTTACTGAGACTGCCCCTACCAGTGTATTGGGGTCTTTTATTATTTGCTCCTACCAATGTATTGGAGCTAAGCCATCATGATCTACTCTATGGACTGATGATTCATAGGGGGTGTGCACACTTAAGGACATGGGGTGAGGTGAAAAATTATCCGAGGGGTCGAGAGTGTTAGTGCTCTATGTCGAAAGACCGATTGCCCGAGGACATGTGTAAATTGTATCGTGGTGTTGAATGTTATACTCAGTGGATCTTGACATTGACTATATTGCCTGCTGATTGATATTGATTATTTGGATGAATGATACTTGTTAGAATGTTGAATGATCATTTATGCACCTTATGTTAAGGTAAGCAACAGGTGGTGCTAATTTATGGTTTTATGTGTTAACCCTATTGTGATTGTGCTATGCTATTATCCTGATGTCATGGTTGTAGTGTTCCACTACCTTTGTTGCTAGGTTTATGTAATCTTGGAGTTTTACAAGTAAAAGGTATTTTACATGTTGCGATGGGAGTTACTCAGCGTTGCTGATTTTGGCGTTATGCCCTGTGGTCTTTTCTTTGTGATTGTATGACTGACCACAGGTACATGAAGGGATGGTGTTTTTTTCCCTAGTCGTGAAGTTGCATGAGAGAGTGGAGCTAAAGAGGAATAGATATTGAAGTTAGAGGGCGTTGTAATTATTCCCACAAAGTACTTATGTATTAGGGTTAAAATTTTGTATAAATTAGTAATGTTGTTGTAAGTCTATATAAGTTGTGGTTACATTATGAATATACATGGTTTAAAAGTATAACTTAATTTGGAAGTGATAGTGGTAGTTAGCCTTAGCACTCACTAGTGAGTGAGTGTGGCGGTAGCACCCCGGGTTGAGTTTGTGGCAAGACTTCCGCTGTATTGTTCAAAAAAAAAATTGGAGCTAGAAAAATTGGGGTATTACACAGATCATCTGAACGATATTACCATGAAACACGGTATTACATCTAGGATGTAACCTAACGGTTGCGAGAATTCAAAGAACCAGGACCTTGTGAGAATAACATATAGATAAGTAACAGTACGACAGTGAACCGAGCACCGACTCTCACTTAAGAAAATTAAGCACTAAGAACCGATGAGCCAAGGATGTTAACCACAACAGAGCCGAGGCATAAGAAGGCATAAGAGGGCTTATCTAAGCCACGGATGAACTACAATTCGTAAATATGAACGGTTACAAAACCTGTAAGTTAATTGTGGAAGATATTGCCAAATGGGCACCAATGAGAAATTGAGCTAATGCTATTGATAGGGGCGGAGAAGGAACCATTCCTTTTAGGGTGGGGATACCTCTCATTGTTGTGGGGCCGTGAGTGGGAATAAACCCCTCAAAAAGGGCTTTCACTTATTAGAGATAGGATACTTTTGTTAGAGAATGGAAACTGTAAACCTTGAGATTACCTTAGAACGTACCAGATACACTTGAGTAATAAGGAAGGCTGCATAGATAGACCTCATATCCAACACCTGGGAGTTAAGAATCAGTAATCGTCAGAGATAAACGTTGTTTGTGCACAATATGGCACGTCAAGTGACCAACGCTCAGAAGAGCTTGTGACTCAACGGATGAATTTTTCAGTAACCAGTTAAATTACATGGTAAATAACATCATAAGGGATGGAAGAACGTGAGAGAGACTGACCTACATATGAAACCGAAATTGAAGCGAAACACCTTCATACTAAGAGAACAATTTTATGACACGGTACAGTAATCGCCATACACCCAGAATTGGGAACCCCCAGTGTGTTTACACCAAGAAGGGATTGAGTATAAGATGTTAGATTAAGGGATTTAGGAGTTGCACCATCAATGGGCAACAGAGAAAGACGAGCTACCATGGTAGTAGAAGCCAAAGAACAATACCTATATAAGTGGATTAAGTCATGGTGCGTAGTAAAGCGACCATTATGTATAAGCCGTCAAATATTGACACTGGGGCAATTAGATTTATGAGCAGAAACCAATATGATTAAGAAAATAAGATGAAAGATGAACTATGCATTGACGCCACTAGTCTAGGCCATGCGAGGTAAGATTTCATAGGAAGCACACTACTCATTCCTTAAGGAACTGGAAGTGCATTCCCAGTAATCAAAATATGAGAAACAAGATAAGAGGCTCTATAGAAAGAGACCTCAGTTACTAAGAGATCGAGTCAGTATGGAATACAGAAAGGAGCTAGAGCATACCATACCCAAGAACACAGTAAATGGATTTCTCTTGATTAAGTTCAAGAAGAACAATAAGTGTTATCATGGAACGATGAAGAGGAGATCGACAATAGAATGCTTCATAATTAGCAATAGCTAAACGTGTGACGGACACTACGAGTTTACTAAAACGAGACATGGGACGACTGCCCCCACAGGGGCTTGCAGGCCTGACAGGCTCATTTGTGAGTTAGTGGGGTAAGTAGTAATGTATCAGTAAGGTACCCCATGCATGTAGACGAGTGGTGTAAGGAACACGGGAAGTAGTCGACTCCATACCACAGTCAACGACGCAAGATCAGACAAGAGTAGCTACTACCACAACAGTTGAAGATAAGAAACTCAGTTGAACCAATGACACAAAGGAATAGAGAACTCATCAAAGACAGAAAAATAATTGAGAATTATGAAGTACGATGAGCACAGATTATTAAGTGCAGACATAGAACATGTCTTAAGAGTTAGAGGAAACTGTAAAGGGCAATAAGCACTAAACAGTAATTTCATATCAAGTACCATCCTTAGACCAAAGTTCAGTTGGAAATAACGATTTAGACACTTGAGAGAACACTAAGAGTATGAACGTTAGATCTCCAGAGAGACTGGATAGACGAGCTACAACTCATTAAGGCCGTGAATATAAAGATAACACATGTCCATTGAGAGACCTTTAGTACAAAAATATAAGCATGCAGAAGAAGGATATACAATATTGTGAAAGGATAAGAAAGGCAAACTAAGCCTAAGGCTATCAAAGTCGCGCAACGGAAGCTAGCAGACTGGTACCTTAAAAGTTTCATATATCTAATTAACGGGAAAGGAAAGATGTACCACACATCTTCCAGTTGGATAAATATATGACTTTTCGACCGAATGATTTAGAACCTTTGAGGCTAGGCCAAACTAAGTTGTGGAAATGGTATAAATACCAATAAGAATCCTGGATACAGAGACTAAGCCATTAATACGGATAAGACCCTCTGATCGGATCATAATGTGAGGATAGATGACATGGAAGCTGGAATGCTTAGTGAGAATTAGACATCTTGAACCTATGTTCAAGGATGATATAATGTTGATTACGTGGGCGTAATCCATTTTAAGGGGGGTTAGAGCGAAAAACCGCTTAGTGTATGTTTATGTACTGAGTACGTAACTACGGTGTGCATAGCACAAAAGAATTGAGAATTTTTTACATATACATATGTATATATATCCTGAGATTAATTATGGTTATTGCGCACAAAATATGCGAATACCATATGTATTAAGTATCTATCTTGTTAACTCCGGTGTAAGTACAAGTTAAGAGAATTAGTGAAGATAATTAAAGAGACTTAAGGAATATATGAGATATGAGTCGGTATGAAACTACATGTGAGATAAGAATAAGATAACACTATGAGATATCATTCATATGAGTATGAGGAAGGAAATAGTAATGCTCTGAGGTATAAGATGGTGAGAATTGGTATGAGACTGATATAGAACTTAGTAGGAATTAGAGTCCTGAGGTAATTACTAAGAGATGAATTGGGAATGATGATGGACTGAGTCCACACCTTGGAGATGTATTGATTACGACTAGAAAGACTAAAAAGAAGAAAATTGGAAATGAGTTAATTATTTGATGTTTGAAAATGACGTGGGAGGTGGAACTTGATTTTCTAGGGATCAAGGGAAACCAAACACAAATTGGCATGGAAGGATAGTTCAACACTGATGCTGATCACATCAGGGTCGGACGATTCCTGAAACTCCCTACAAGTGGTCACAATTAAATCATCGCTAAGGATAGAGGCATTAGGATAAAACAAAATTGGAGTTGATTGTATTTTCAAATAGAGGGAATTATCCCTCACTTGACCTCGTAAAAAGGACTTCCTTTTACTGAGTCTCGCCCATGAAGCTGAGGACGCATGAGCATTTGTCTTCAGACTGGTGACATGGGGAGAACAGAGTAGTTTTGTATTCTAGCCCATGAAGGCGAGGACGAATGTGCCTTTGTCTTCGGACTGATGACATGGGAGAATACGACAAAGTATATGACAGTTTTAATTTTCCAACGGACCGCGGACCAGAGAGCGTAAGTGTCCAATAGTGGTACCTGCAAGCGATATCTTGCATTACTAGCCCATGAAGCCGAGGACCTGTGAGCTTTCGTCTTCTGACCGGTGACATGGGGAGGATGCAACAAGGGGAATTTTGAGTGCTATACATGCTTAAGCATGTTGTGTGATATTTGAGTATAAGTATATGACAGACCTAATGATTCAATAAGTTTAAGTACATATCAGCATGATCTATATGATCTATGGAATGAGATAAACCGTGTAATCTAATAAAATAAGATGCATGGGAACTTTGGGGACAAAGTTCATTTAAGGGGGGTAAATTGAAATACCCCAAACCTAAGTATGATAAGTAAACATCAACTTATGATGTAATAAGACTATTACATGCCTTAGGATATTGGTAGATAGTCTAAACCAAAGAAAACACAAGAAAACGCCATAAGGGCAATTTAAGCAAAAATGTGCTCTAAGCTTGGAGTAACTTTGATTAGCACCCAAATATCATTATAAGACCTTATTAACATGCTAATGGAAATGTTAAATCAATTACCAAAGAAAACCAAGCTCAAAAACAAGCTTAAACACAAATTGTGCTTTTAGAACTCTTAAAGCACATTTTTGAAAAATTATCTTAGAAATGGGTTTTGAGTGGCTAAATGCCTATGATTACATATTAATCAAAATGTGTACTAATTAGTATCACATTAGGAAGCCTAAATCAATGAGAAACCAAAAATTTCACAAATATGTGCACTAATTGTGAATAGTAACCAAATAGTGCCCAAATCAGCCTTTAGTCAACTCTACTTAATTAATTGGTCAAAAAGACCATAAATATCTTATTAATGAAGGGGGGAACGGTTTTTGAAGTGGTGACTCACCACATGTGCCAGAAAGTAAGGAAAATAAGAGGGAAAGTAAATAGTACTATTTGCTTTTAAAGACAAAATATTTTTACTTTAGCCTTCCTCTCTCCTCTCTTCTTCATTTCACTTCTTCCCCACCGATTTTCCTTCCTCTTCTCTGCTCCAAAACCGTGAGAGCTCCATCCATGTCACCTCCACCTTCAATTGTCCACCAAATACACATATTGCTCCAAATCAAAAAGTAAGCATAGATTTCTCATAGTTAGATCAAGGCCTTTCTTTTCATCTTTTCAAACTGGAAAAGCTCCATTTCGGTGCCAAGAGAAAACTCCATTGAAGGAGAAAATCAAGTTTGAAGATCCCATTTGGTTCTCATTCATTCAAGGAAAGGAAACTTAATGAAAAATTAACTTTTCATCACTTTTCAGCCATGTCCGAAAATTACCTTCTCATGGGGTCTTGTTTATGCCTTGAACTAGCTTGTTTCCATTATCTAAAGGGCTAGAAGAGGTACTCCTTGATTCATACCCAAGCCTATCTTAAGACTTCAAAGGTAAATATTCATTTTAATACCTTACAACACATTTTTGACCTAAGATTGGATTCCACGAGTTTAGGCATGATGCTTATTACTCATTAGATTATTTGGATGTGGATTAGAACATTGGAAAGAGAATTGAAGTCCTTGGCCAAGAATCATCCAAGAAAACCTAAGGAGGAAGTTGAGAGAAAGTTTGGAAAACAAGGTAAATAACTTACCTTAAGGTGATTTATTGTTTAAGGGGTGATATTTAGATAAGTACTAAATGTAGCTTAAAGCTTACATTGTGACATGGGTTGTATAACCTAGGAAAAGAATATGAACAAGTTTGTGAACTTGTGATTAAGGAGCCAATGGAAAATGATTTAGTAAGATAAGCTTAAGGTGAATTATGAGAAAACTTATATTGCTATGGGAGCATTGTTGTGTGTACTTGCAGGTTGAAACCTTTTATATGTGGGAGATTCAGTGTTTAAGTTTAAGTCATTTAAGAGCCTAAGAGCCATGTTATTTAAGAGTCTTATTGCTATGCAATTTAAGATTGCACTATATTGAGTTTGTTATGAATGGGTTGATTTAGGTGAGAAATATGATGAGAAAAGATTTGATGTGTGTGAGAAGATTGAATGAGAAAAACCAAGCATATGGGCATGATAATATACTAGAGGAGCTATGGCAAAATTTGAGTAGAAAACAAGTGTTTAAGTGGTTGTTGTGAATTAATATGACCTAGGATTTACTATGAGTCATTCAAGGAATTTGAGTGGAAATGAGTTAACAAAAGTGTTCCTGAGGTTTAGGAAGTCTTAGGGCCGTTCGCCCATTAGCTTCAAAAAGCTACTATGAGTAGCTTTTTTATTAATCTACCCCTAGTTAACCTATTGTAACTTGACACATCTGTATTGGGTTAAATTTTAACAAATAACTAACTGACACGTGGCAAGCAAAAAGTAAAAAAATGAGCTTAATGTCCCATTCGCCATGAAAGAACGGGGCCTTAGTGTTTATTAGGAAGAGTTTGAGGTTCAATGGGTGGATTAAACACACCACGGTTGAGATATAAGATATGTATTGGATGGAGCAAATTTTGTAGGAGAATGTTGTAAAAATGTTTTGAGAGGTTTAGGTATGGACTAGTGAGTATAACCTTGATGGTAATGAGAGGACTTGGATGTTGGAGATTGAAGTGTTTAGAGAGACCTAGAGTGGTCAAGATGAAGGAGAAAAGATGTAAGTGTTAAGAGAATGTTAGTAATGCATGTATATAAGTTCAAGTTGGGAATGTTGAGGAGAAAGTGTAAAGGGAAGGAAATTATGCATGGAGATGCAATGTGACTTTGGGAACTTTGAGAAGTTAGAGTAAAGGAAATGGGTATGCATAAAGATGCTTGAGGAGTAATTAAGACGGTTGTGAAGAAACATTTTGGTTAGTTAAAGTCTTAGGCAAAATCACAAGTTGGAAGTGTAAGGAATCAAGTGTTAAGTGTAAGAATTTAGTAAGAATTTGAGTAAATGTTTAAGGAGATTGTTTGATGGTTTAAGAGGGTTTTGCGGTGCTAAAATGATGTTAAAACATGTGGGGAACATGTGGAATGATTAGGAAAAGATTGGGGTGAATTTGGAGTTCAAAAGAGAAGAAAAACACTTTGAAAAATAGGTTTTGCTGTGGGCCCTGGACCGCCCCTGCGGGGAGGTCCAGTGAAATTCTGCAGCATACATTGCTTCTGTTGCGGACCGCCCCTGGGACCTCCCCAGAGGGGCGGTCCAGTGCAGAGAAAGAAAAAAAAATTTCTTTAAGGCTTCTAATGATGGGGGATTGGATGGTGAAGGTTTTAGATGATGTTTAGGCCTTGTTTGGTGACATGTAAAGGCCTTAAAAGTGTAAACAAGTGTTGGTTGGATGTGAGAGTTGTGAACCTAAGATCACAAGAGTAAAATTAAGTATAACGGGATGACGGGGTTAACTATGGGCACATTAGTCGTTAAAAAATCATATTACCCCGATGTTAATGGAAGCAATTGTAATGTTACCAGTTGTTCGAGAATTATTCGACGAACATAAGAGGACACAATAGAGTGGACCTTGGTGACAGGTATGGTTTTCTTATAGCCTGCTTGCTAACGAGGTGTCCCTCGGCTTGTGTGCTATTTGTTAATGTGTGCCGACTAAACAAGATAAAGCATGCAACCGGAATATTATGTTTGTTGTGTGATTGTGATGCACTAACACAACTTACCTTGAGAACTTACTAACAATGTTTAGTAAAGAATTGTGTGAGAATAAGGAACACTCCCAAATATTGTTTTCTTAGTAACCGAAAGAGGTTAACTAACAAACATTGACTTTGAGACTTCTACTAACTAGAACTTGGGGGAGTGAGGAATCGGGAATGGTTCGGTCATGCATGTGTTAAGGGGAGGTTGGTATCCTTATCAGGTTCCGACTTCCAAATATGACTTGTCTTCGGACTCGTCGCCTAGGGTCGCATACAGACTCGGTCACCTCGATTTCTGTTCGAGGTGGGAGGCATTATTAAGATGGTGTGGTGGGATCTACCTAAATCCCAAATTTAAGAAATTTTTTATTTAATCCAATGGAGCTGATAACTCATTGGCTAGGGTTACTTTTGACCCGACAAAGATAAACAATGAATTAAGGAACAACCAAATCTAATTAAAGAACGGTTTTTGTGTTTGAGATATGAGGAGGTATGAGAACCAAATGTTCTGAATGTAAGGAGTTAAAAATCTAACTCATTTACTTGAGGAACACTTCTAAGTTGTTCAATGTGTGTGAACTTTCATATGTGGCTTGTTGTTTATTTCACTTCTTATTTATGTTGTGTATCTAATCAACTTCATGCTATCGACAATTAGTCGTCGTAGCCCCGTTAGCTTGGGGGCTATAAGAGAATCGTACCAGCAAAGGTGCTGACCCCCTCGGGGGCAACTGTTTATTTTGCAGGTGAATAGTAGAAGACGATCATCCTGAGAGTAGGATCGGGTAGAAGTACTTCGGGTTGTTTTCCTTTTTGTTATACGAGTTGTGCATGTACACTTGTTTAGTAAATGGATGAGATGTTAGTATGATGTATTAGGATATGAGATACTTGGATTAAGAACATGTACTTGGTTAAGATTTTAGTATACTAATGTTCGGTATATTCGGGTCCATCAGACCGTAGCTAGATCTTGGGTATTTAGTATGCCTAGTTAGTCACGTGGGTGACTAACGGCAGTAACACCAACTGTTGTAAGGATTCCGCAGTAATGTTGAGTTAAGTAAATGGCGGTTTATCAGATGACTATGTATTTATGAGTTGGGGTGTTATATCGGTATTTGGCTAATAAGCCATGTCTGAAAATTCTCAAACAAATATACTGGTGTGGTTTACAATGGCTATATAATTCCTTCAGTTGTAGTGGTCGGACCAATAGGTCTTCCCGAGGTTTCATAGGCTTCTAATCTTAAAGGGTACAAAAAATTGTATGAAAATTTTGGTATTTATTGGTAGATTAAAATTTAGTGGTAGCTGCAGCACTTGCTGTAGCAAGTGCGTAAGGCAGATGGAAATTTCAGTGTATTGATTGTCATAGCTTGCAGTAGCAAGTGCGTCATGCAGGTTGAGATGTCGGTTCAGTAATTACTGGTCTCGTTGACTCTTTCATCATTGAGTATGGGCTACATGATAATGTAAGCATTAAAATTCTGTCCATATATATACATGGTCCGTCAAGGTTCCAAGGTTACTCGTTTCTAGTACACATAACTAGTCCCAAAAGTCATACACAAAAGGCGAGTGGTCACTGACACACTCCCACATACTTACGGCATATTTCTCTCTCAATTCAAAGCTAAGTATATATATCAAAATAAACAAAAGTCTTCCACCAGCTGTCTTTCAGAGTTCAGGGTACTCATGCCCTGTTGACTCCCTTCCCCTTCTGAGCTCGAGCATCAGTAGATGTCTGGCCCTCCTGACCGCCTCGTGGTACTCCAAATCCTCTAGCTGAGGTCTTCTGGGTATTTTTGGTGGCCGGTAGTTACGGCCCTCAGGGTTCATCCAACACTCGAACTCACAGTGGCCCTCTTTCTTGCAGTACCGGCACTTCACTTTGCGGCCACTACAGTCGACCCCAGTGAAACGATGTATTCATCCTTATCTAGTTCGATCTTCCTTGCTGTCCTATGTTACCTAGTTTCGTTCTTAAGTTCGACGAGAGAGAAAGGGAGAATGAGAGCCTTTTGCTAGAATCAAGTTAAGTCTGATTGCCAATAATAGCGTATCTTATTTCATGGGGGTACACCCCTATTTATAGGGTTTTCGTATCCGATCTTATGCCACCAGCCGTCTTTTACATGTATAAGTACAATTTTACCCTCCCTAAGCGGCTTTGGCCGGTCACAGGCGACCGGCCACATTATGTTTTACCCTACCTGGGCTCTATTTACATCCGGCTTAGAGATGGTCGGATGCCTTATGTATCTCTATTTTCATCCGGCTAGAGGTGGCCGGATGCTCCACATGTCTCTTTGGCTTGGTACCATTTCTTCACTTCTCATCAGTCACAAAAGTTCTGTCTTTTTGAATTTTGATGAAGAAAGTAGAACTTCTATGTCTTAGTTCTTGAGGAAAAAATTTGCGTTGCGGACATCCCTGAGGTTTCTTGCCCCATCCGTGCTCTGTCCTTTCCTCATCCTAGTCCCACAAGTTCTTTTTCTTCTTATTTAGAGAGAAATAACTTTTTAAAGGTCATGTGCAAGGCTTGTGCCGCCTTTTTCGAATCTTTTCACCTGTTTTCGATGTAGAATACGTAAGGTCCCCTTTTCGGCTGATGTCAGAATCGTCTTTAGGAAGCGTGTAGCCTTCCATCTTTTTCCTGCAAAAGGTGATTTTTGTCTGCGCATATATATATATTTTTACTAATTTGGGCGGGAAAAAAAACTTCTCTTTAAAGTCTGAATTTTTGGGCTTCCTTCTCTGCCCTTTTGCCTTCGCTGTCTTCTCTTTCGTTTCTCTGCTGTCGTACCCTTGTTCTTGCTTTCATCGCCGTCTCTCTCAATTCCGTGCTAAATTTCTCCAATGTCTTCTTCCGCCGCAAAGAAAAGCAAGGCTGCTGCAAGCTTTTCACCAGCCGTTGAAGCGATTCAAGGTTCTCGCTCCTCTGGTGGCTTTCGCCCCACTTTCCTGAAATTCTCAAAGCCCTTCTTGGCTGGTCACGAGCCCTCTCCTTCTTCTCTTGACTTTTCCTCCCTTTCCAACTGTCTGAGAGGCGTCGAAGTCCCACCTGGCACCCAAATTTATCTACCATCCTCTGACTCCCATCCTTACGACGATTTCGGCTCTGGGTACGTAGTTTACGCTGATTTCTTTCCTTCCGGCTTGACCGTTCCCCCACACCCTTTAGCGTTGGGCTTTTTGCTTCGTCATTTTTTTTCTCTTGCTCACTTGCACCCAAAGGCCATCTCGTACCTCTATGCTTTTGTCGCTCACTGCGAAGAAAACAAAATTCGGCCGGAGGGTACCGAGTTCGCTCGATTCTTTACGGTTAGGGTTGATCCCGACAGCCTAACCATCATTGCGAGGGCCGGATATTCTCTTTTTTACTACAAGAAGGTACATGGGTGGGGCTCACGGTGGTTCGTCATCGTTCCCCCATCCGGCCGTTACCTGGGTGTCCCGTACTGCTCGGAGGTTATCAAAGGCCAGCTAGTCTGCCCCGCTACTCCTCCGACTGAGCTGCCTATCTCGAAGATTTTGAAGGCACGAAGCCGCGAACCATTGACCGTCGAGGCGTTTTTCACCAAAGCGCGCTTATCTTCGCTGAAGACTTACTACAGTAAGTGTTGATTTTTGGTATAAATTTTATTCTCCATTGGTTCCCTTATTGTTTTGGTGTGTTGCATGTAGATTTCTTCCGGAAGGGAGACAAAATTGGTCCTTTCAATAGTTGGAATTTCGTCAACTTCAAGAGTGGAGACGAAAGGATCAATTATTATGATTCAATAGATGCGGTCGTCGGTGCGGCTGAGCAACTCTTGGGAGATACAACTCCCTCTAAAAAGCGCCAGACAAGGAGTAGAAGATGACCAAGCTGGGCAATCAAAGAAAAAGAAAAGCTTGGAATCCCCCGAACGCCCCAACCCCGGATTGCTAGGTACATGGCACATGAGTATAGAGTCTGGGCATCATGTCTTTCTTCCCCTCACCCTGGTTCGGGTTTAGACCTTAGTTCTCGCCCGGAGCGGGAGTCTGGTCATCCGACCCCGATTTGCGAACAGTTTCCTGACTTGTCAGGCTACTTTCTTCAGATCCTGCCCAAGAAAATACTTTGGAAGCCATAGGGCTCTGTGCCGATCCTCCGGCCAAACAAGGTTTTGACCGGTCCTCTTTTCCCTTTACCACCTTTTCCTTTTAAATAGCGCTCCTCTTGTCTCTGGCTCTGTATATGTTTTATTAATTTTCCTGATAATGAGATGTGCCTCTTTGATTATTGTCGCAGTCCTTGTCCCTGGTAAACTTAAACTGAAAAAGAAAACCACGTCAAAACCAAAGGCTCCACCGCTAGAGGCATCAGGAGAAGAACAAACCTCCATCAACCCTGAGGCCTCCGCCTCGTATGATATTGCTGGTGCCAAGGATGCGGTGCGGCAACGGGTAATGGAATACCGGCAGGTGCCGAGGATCCTGAATTCGCAGTAAGCAAAAGGATGATACTATGGCCTCCTGCCTTCTCCTCCTCCCCCGCTCAGGAGTCCTACACCGGTCCCTCCCAGAAGTAAGATGGTTTTACCATCGTGGCCATCCCCTTCCTTTAATATCCTGTGAATCTGTCAAGTACTCTGCCGTCTAGAAAGAGGCAATAAAGAGGTCCGGCCTTCCGAATGGGATTTTCGCCCCTCCGGCAACTACCACTACAATTAAAGAGAAGTTGCGGATGGGAGACGGGGGATCGGATGCCATTATGCGGCATTCCCTTCCCATAAAAGACGTGTTCGACTTTATGTGGAGGGCATCTTTGGTTGGCTTATATTCCCTTGATTTTTGATAATTCATCTGTATCTGGATTCTCTTCTTTGCTTGTTTTTTTTTATTTTGGTGATATGTGCTGCCGCTTTAGGTGATGTCCATGGCCCAGAGTGCTGAGGTTCACTCCGGCAACCTCCATACCAGGCTCTACTATAAGGAGAGCCGAGCCAACAATGCTATGAAGGAACTAAAGCGGACTCGCTCCACTCATGATGCCTACATTGACCAGATTCACTATGAGACTGACCTCAAAGTGAAGGAAAGGACTGAGGCGATAAATAAAGAGTTGTGGTTGTCCCGGCAGGAATGTGTCTGTCAGCGCGATGAGATGAGTATGAATTACAACTGAAGGGCCTCCGGGAGGAGAATTTTTCCCTTAAAAGCCGGATTCTTCATGCTGACGACACTTTAATAGAGGTACGAAACCGTCTTGCTTTTAGAAAAGATGAGCTGGCTCGGGCTTTCTCTTACCTAGACGTTTTGCTAAATCAGGTGCAGTCTGCTCACTGGAAAGAGGTGGCCACCCTCCAATCTGACAAGTCTTTCCTTTTCAACGAGAAGAATTCTTTCAAGCAGGAGGTCGAGGCACTCGAGCTGGAGAAGCAGGCCCTTGTTCGAGAAAATAAGGCCCTTGTAGAGAAAAAGGGAAAGCTTATCCAGGAACTCAACTACTTGCCGGAAGAAAAGGCCGCACTGGAAGAGTAGTCAAGAACTTATTTTGAACAGAGAAGCAATCTCTGCTTCAGGGTTGCTCCGCTTTAGAAGAGGAGAAGAAGGTTCTTGCTGCAGAAAAAGCTGCCCTGATAAGCGAGAAGGCTAGGCTGGAAGAGAGGGTGAAAGACTTGGAAAATGCCATGTCTCGCCTCCAAATCGAGAATACTGAGCTGTCGAACAAAGGTAAGCCTCTGGATTTTGATTTTTTGTTACTTTCTTTTCCTGTCCTCATTCTTTGCCCTTTTGTGTTCCGGCTAGGCCCGTGTTCCGACAATCTCTTGAAGCACATCCGGAAGCTAAACGATCGAGTGAATAGCGTTAATGAGGAGCTATCTTTGGCAACACTCAACGCGACAAGTATCGGGCTCAGGTCTAGACTCTTGAGACCCAAGTGGCTATGCTCACGTCGTTCTCACGACAGTCTCAGGAGGAAATACAAAAGCAAGGCACCATCAACGCTCATCTCAAGGAGTCTTTTTCCTCTCAGTGCCACAGGATAGCTATCTCTGCCGCCAAGTTGTCTTAGAGCACTTCCTGGAGAAAGGGGAGGTGCTGGATGATGATCTATACAATGGGCTAGAATTCAAAGTTGTCGCCCCGAAGTCTAACTTCTTCGAGGAACTTGAGAGTTTCGGCCGCTGCCCCGGCGAGACGTGCTTTGGTCCCGGTCAAGCCTCCTTTCTTCCGGCCGGGAGCAACGTCCAGCCATCTGCTGGAGGAGTACAGCATGGTACGTGGAGGTCCAGGTCTATAGAAAGTGTTGCCAATAGCAGTGATAAATTAGCCATAGAAAAATATGAGGGTTGTTTTTAGGGGGGTTTTTTTTGGCATGTATCTTCGGCGGACATCTAACTTTTGTAATGGTCATACTCTTGTAATTGACTTTACCCCATTTTTGGGAGGAATATAAGCTTAATCTTTTACTGCTTTTGTCAACCTTTTGCCGGACTGACCGGTCTCCTTTTGTTCTTTTGTCTCCATTTTCTTTTAGCCAATTTGCCCATTTCCGGGGTATTTCTTTCTTAAGCGGCGCTTTTGGGCATAGTGCTTTGTTACGTGGTTATCCTATGTAAGTTTCGTTAGCCGGGTGCCTATCCTTACGATATGGAAAGCTTGCGGCTTATTGACCGGATTTTTATTTTAAAGACATTTAAAGCCTGCGGCCTGTTAGCCAGACCTTTTCTTTCAAGGCATGACACCCTGCGGCTTTTTGTCCGGGTTTTACTTTCAAGGCATGATAGCCTGCGGCTCGTTGTCCGGTGCTTACTTTCAAGGCGTGATAGCCTGCGACTCACTAGCTGGTGCTTACTTTCAAGGCATGATAGCCTGCGGCTCGCTGGCCGGTGCTTACTTTCAAGGCATGATAGCCTGCGGCTCATTGGCCAGTGCTTACTTTCAAGGCATGATAGCCTGTGGCTCGTTGGCCGGTTCTTACTTTCAAGACGTGATAGCTTGCGGCTCACTGGCCGATACTTACTTTCAAGGCATGATAGCCTGCGGCTCGCTGGCCGGTGCTTACTTTCAAGGCATGATAGCCTGCGGCTCGCTGGCCGGTGCTTACTTTCAAGGCATGATAGCCTGCGGCTCGCTGGCCGGTGCTTACTTTCAAGGCATGATAGCCTACGGCTCACTGGCCGGTGCTTACTTTCAAGGCATGATAGCCTGCGGCTCGCTGGCCGGTGCTTACTTTCAAGGCATGATAGCCTGTGGCTCACTGGTCGGTGCTTACTTTCAAGGCATGATAGCCTGCAGCTTGTCGGCCGATTATTGCCTCTTCTATTCATTTCTAAAAATAGTACCTCTTTATTAATGAATCGCAAATTTTACACATAGAACTTTTTCAAACACTCCCCATGCCAAGAATACGGCAATTCGAACCCTTCACTATTTTTTAATCGGTATGAAGCTCGTTCAGTCTTCTGGTGTATGATGTATGGTCCTTCCCATTGGGGCTCCAGCTTCTTAGGCTATTTGACTTCACGGAGAACCAACTCTCCTGGGGCAAAACTCCGCTCTTTTATTCTTCGGTTGAAATACCGCTCTACTTGGGATTTATCTTTCGTCATTCTTACTTTGGTGGCGACCCTGGTTTCTTCAAGGAGGTCTAGATGATCCTGTATTCCCTGATTGTTGATTTTTTCGTCATATGACTCCCATCTTACCGATGGTACCACAATTTTCGCCGGAATGACAGCCTCTAATCCATACGTTAGCCTGTAGGGTGTTTCCCCTGTCGGCCCCCTTTCTGTTGTCCTGTATGACCAGTGGACCTGAGGCAACAATTCTGCCCACTTTCCCTTTCTTTCATCGAGCTTTCTCTTTATTGCCTTCACTATCTGACCATTCACATTCTCGACTTGTCCATTTGCCTGGGGGTGAGCCACCGATGGGAATCTTAAGTCGATTTTCCATTCTTCCAGAATGCTCGAAAGCTCTCGCAATTGAATTGTGCCCCGTTATCTGTTATTATTGTCTTTGGGATGCCAAATCTGCATATCACATATTTCCAAGTGAATTCTTGTGACTTTCTAGCTGTGATAGAGATAGTGGGCATCGCCTCGACCCATTTTGTGAAATAGTCGATGACGACATACATGAACTTATGTTTCCCAGGTGATGCTTCCGGGAATGGCCCCACAATATCTAATCCCCACATAGCAAAGGGGATTGGGCAGAGGATAGAGTTTTGTTCTGCCGGAGGATTATGTATTATGTTTCCGTGTTCTTGGCACTTGAGGCACTTTTGTATATACTCCTTGCAATGTTCCATCTTTTTTGGCCAAAAGTATCCGAGCCTCAAGATTTTGTGCATCGTGGTTCTTTCTCCAAGATGGTTTCCACAGGGTCCGTCATGTACTTCTTTTATAAGCTCAGCTCCTTCGGCTATGGTAACACATTTCAGCACTGGTCTTGCGAAAGATCGCTTGTATAGCTGGTTATTCTCAATGAAAAAGGACACGGCCCTTCTTTTTATTACTCTAGCTTCTTTTTCTTCTTCTGGCAACTTTCCTTGGCGTATATACTCTATAATCGGAGTCATCCAAGATTCTGCCTCTGTGCTTGGCTCCATAGTAAATACTTGTGTTTCATCTATACTTGACATAGTTTTGATTTCCAGCCATATTTCGTTGGACACTCTTTCGGCCATACTTGCCAATTTTGCCAAGGCATCAGCCTCGACATTCTCTTCGCGAGGAAGGTGCTTTAATTCGCATCTTAGGAAGTTCGCTTTTAGTTCTTGGACTTTAAGCAAATACCTCCATAGCTTATCCTCTTTGACCTCATAGATGTTGTCATTTTGTCTTGCTACCAACATAGAATCCGAGTACACTTCTAATTCTGTTGCCCCTAGGGCGGTGGCCACTTCTAAACCCTGGATAAGAGCTTCGTATTCAGCTTCGTTGTTGGTGATGTCAAAGTCTAGCCGGAAGGCGTAGTTTAAGCTTTGTCCATCCGGCGCCTATACTACTATTTCGGCTCCTACCCTAGTTTTGCATCGGGCCCGTCAACTAAGACAATATATGGATTCTGGGGCTGTCTCTCTTCTTTTGCAAAGTTTGTTTCTGTTATGAAATCTGCCAAGGCTTGGGCCTTAATTGATGTTCTGGGCAAGAAGTGAATTTCATACTGCGTTAACTCTACTGTCCAGCTCAACATTCTGCCGGAAGCATTTGGGTTGTTCGCTATTTGTTTGAGTGGCCAATTGGTTCTGACGAAGATTCGATGTGACTGAAAATAGGGCCGTAATTTCCTTGATGCCACCACCAATGCGAACAAAATCTTCTCTATGTTTGTATACCGTCCTTTTGTTGGGTTCAAAATTTTGCCGGTATAATAGACTGGAATTTCTCTTTTCTCCTCCATGATCAGGACAGCCGCCATTGCCCAATCTGTCGCTGATAAGTAAAGGTAGAGGTCCTGACCAGGGTCAGGTACACCAAACTTGGGTAGATCCCGGAGCATCTCTTTGATTTTTTCGAATGCATCTATACACTCTTGTCCCCATTGGAATTTGCTGTTCTTCCTTAAGATATTTAAGAATGGAATTGATTTTTCCTGAAGCTTGGAGCAAAATCTGCTTAACGTGTGAGTCTCCCATTCAGCGCCTGAACATCCATGATATTTTTGGGTGGGGAAAGGTTGAGGATTGCCTGACTTTTTTCTGGGTCAACTTCGATACCTCGCTGCCCGACAATGAAGCCAAGAAACTTTCCCTTAGTCACACCGAAAACACACTTCTCCGGATTTAGCTTGATTTGATATTTGTCCAAAGTATCGAACGTTTCTTACAAATCTTTCATGTGTTCTCTTTCGATGGGCTTTTTATGAGTATATCGTCCACATAAGCTTCTACATTTCGAGCAAGTTGTTGACCAAACACTCTATCAATCATTCACTGAAAGGTAGCCCCAGCGTTTTTCAGGCCAAAAGGCATTACTTTGTAGCAGAACATTCCGGCTGAAGTGATAAAAGACGTTTTTTCTGAATCTTCCTTGTTCATTCTAATCTGATTATAACCGGAGAATGCATCTAGAAAACTTAACACAGAACTCTGAGCAGTTGAAATCACCAGTCTGTCTATTGATGGCAGGGGATAGAAATCTTTAGGACATGCTTTATTCAAATCCGTGAAATCCACGCACATTCTCCATTTCCCATTTGCTTTCTTTACCATTACAATATTAGCCAGCCATCGAGGGTAAGTTACCTCCCCGATAAATCCGGCTTTGAGGAGCTTTTGGACCTCGGCTCGAGCTGCCAAATCCCTTTCCTACCCTATTACTCTTTTCCTTTGCCTGACCGTCGGGTGCTTCGGGTCTACTCTGAGTTCATTCCGGATAACGTTTGGGTCTATCCCAGGCATTTCGTCCGTGCTCCAAGCGAATGTTGTCCTTCTTTTTTCAAGGAACCACATTAAGTGAGTTTGTTCTCCGCTGTCAAATGCAGTTCCTATTTTAAAAAACTTAGAAGGGTCAGATTTTAGATATACCTCTTTGGGGGGATCCTGAGTCGCTTGGTGCTCTCCTTTTCCTTGACTTGACTCTGGAGGAAGCGGCAATTTCCCATTGAATTCCTTTTCCGATCCCACAGTTTTGACCACTTCTTCATTGGGAAGACTGTTCATAATGCGGACTTCACATATCCGAGCCATTTTTTGGCTTCCCCTTATCGTAACCAGTTTCCCGCTTTTGGTTAGATACTTCAGCTTTAAATGATGGGTACTACATATAGCTTTGAAAGCACTGATCTCTGGTCTTCCAAGATACATGTTATATCCAGAGAGGCCTGGCACAATGAAAGCTGTGAGTTTTTCTGTCCTTCTTTCATCTCCTTGACCTAAAGTTACCGTAAAATCTATACTGCCGGAAGATGTGGTGGAAACTCCTACTATAAATCCTCCCAAAATTACCGAATACGGCTTGATCTGGTCCTCCGGCACTTCTAGCTTTCTAACTGCATTTGCTGATATGACATTTGCCCTGGCTCCACTGTCAATCAGGATGCCTTCCATCATTCGATCATTTACTTGCGCACGAATGACAAGTGGATCATTGTGTGGCTACAGCACTCCATCTTCATCTTCATCGGAGAAGAAAATTGGAGGGAAGCTTTCTCTTTTGGTGATCTTTTTCTCTGGAAGCTCCTGATGCACCTCATGCATGTGCCTTTTTCTTTCATTAGGAGTTAGAGGTCCGACCTCTGAAAAAAGCCCTATGAGTTTTCTTAGAAAGGATTTTCGTTAGCCTTTTTGAGGGGAAAATCTACTGTTTTCAAGAAATATAGTATGAAATGAAATGCTATTGATCTTTTTATTCCTTAATGTGATGTTTTAGCAGAGCTTATTCTCATACATTTTTTTCCTTCTTTTTTTTAAAAAAAAAGGTGATCTATAACGAATTTTATTCTTAGGACACCCGTTGCTGGAAAGAAGGCTTTACTTCTCTTTCTTACAGACCTGTAATCATACCAACAGATTTGCTATGGTCGAGCTTAGGGTGGACCTCTTCTTCTTGACGGCCTCGAGGTGTATACTGACTGTTGTTTTGGGAAGGATTTTGATTGTCGTACTGTTTCTGCAATCCGGCCTGCTGCTTTCCCTTCTTCTTATTCTCCTCAATGACTCTGAGCTCATTAGCTAATGTAGCACAGTTTACTGTTCGGTGACTCCGATTTCCGTTATATTCACAAAATGCCACTGGGATTTCTCCCTGGGGCGGCTTCCTAGGATGGGGGAGATATCCTTCTCTTACTGCGGCTGCATATTTTCCCGGGAAGATGATCCAGGCACTGCCCTATAATTCGGTCAGTACCTCGACCCCCCTCCTGACGAACCTCCGCGCTTCCACCTTGACCTCCTTTTTTCTCTGATGCAGCCGAATTCTTGAAGCCATCCGCCAGCTCTTTGGCCTTATTTTCTGCTATTTCGGATTTCAGAAAGTCATGGATCATTTCAGCCAATTCTCCATGGGTTTTTGGTGCTTTGGTTGCAATTTTTCCAGCAAGTTGAGGCTGCGCCAAGCCATTGCCAAAAGCTTTAATCAAAATCTTCTCGTCAATGTCGTCAATCTCCGCAACTTTCTTGTGGAAGCGCTCACTGTACTCCTTCACAGTTTCCCCTTTCGCTGCTTGACATCCATTAACTCTATTGTCTCTTTCTTGACCCTCTTGCTTGCAGCAAAATATTGTTGAAATTCTTCGTTAGCTGCTTGAAACTGGTGATGGATTGTGGAGGCCTTGTGGAGATCCATCCCAATGCTCTCTTTGAAAGCGTTCCCAGAAATAGGCTGCAGAGAGCGAGGGAACTAATCCCTTGAGTATTCATGGCGAACATGAATTTTTTTATATGTTGGGCGGGATCCCCCGTTTCGTCCTACTTCTCGACCGCCGGAGCAACGAAGTGCGGCGGAAGTTTCACTCTCCTTATCTTTTCTGAGAAGGGATAAAGGCTCATGTCTATGTGATCGTCTTCTTCTGTCTCCTCCTTGATAACGATCGTAGAGTTCTTCCGGTCCTTGCTCTCTTTGCCATTACTTCCTTTTGAATCTCTGTTCTTCAATAGCTCTATAGCCTCAGTCATTTCATCCCACCTTCTTTGATATTCCTCGTCTCTTTGCATCAGTTCCTGCTGTAGAGTCTCATTTCCTTCCACGATCTTCTCATCGATCAATCTGACCAATCCTTTCAGCATGTCCTCGAGATTTTTTTAGAGATAACTTCTGGCATTTCGGAATTTACTTCCTCTTCGACACGATTATTCTCCTCGGCGGTGCTCTTCGGTTTTTCTTAGATCTTGGAGCCATCTTCCATGCTTAGATCCTGCAAAAAATATGATTAGTTATTTTAGACTTTCCCTTACCGACATCAAAGAATACTTCTCTGCTTCTACGTGGTTTCGTGGTTGCTTCTAGCTGTTCGATTCCCACATACGGCGCCAAATGAAACGATGTATTCATCCTTATCTAGTTCGATCATCCTTGCTGTCCTATGTTACCTGGTTTCATTCTCAAGTTCAATGAGAGAGAAAAGGAGAATGAGAGCCTTTTTTGCTAGAATCGAGTTAAGTCTGATTGCCAATAATAGCGTATTTTGTTTCATGGGGGTACACCCCTATTTATAGTGTTTTAGTACCCGATCTTATGCCGCCAGCCCGTCTTTTACATGCATAAGTACAATTTTACCCACCCTAAGCGGCTTTGGCCGGTCACAGGCGACCGGTCGCATTATGTTTTACCCTACCTGGGCTCTATTTACATCCGGCTTAGAGATGGCCGGATGCCTTATGTATCTCTATTTTCATTCGGCTAGAGGTGACCGGATGCTCCACATGTCTCTTTGGCTTGGTACCATTTCTTCCCTTCTCACCCAGGATGGTCCTTCCCGCAACGCTTGCAATTGAAATGGCGCTGGGGCTGTCCGGTGCCTAATGGTGGCATTTAGTTTGAGTTAATATCTGACGGTATCAAGGTTAAGGTTACAATTTAATTTAAGAGGAAGGTGTTCTCACCCTTAGGAGGCGTAGATCTCAAAGGTTGTGCATCTATAGCTGGGCCGGTCAACCGAGGGACGGACTCTTTCCCTTAGCTCCCTGGTGACCGTGCTGCCCTTTCTTCTGAAAGAATTTCCTGTTTAAGGTTTCAGGTCAGCATTCAAAAAGGTGTTTAATAAGGTAAACAATTTAGAACGGGATAAGTCCTTACTTTTCCTTCTTCTAGGCATCGCCTAGAGACGCTCCTCCACCCTTAGACTCTCCCTCTGGGTTCTTTCTCTTCTTCGTCCCGAGAGTCTCTTCCCGAGTCTGGAGCAGTAGTTCCGTCCTCAAGGCAGCGTCATAGCACTCCTGGAATCTCATTGGTAAGTCCTCACAAAGTTAATTGGTAATGTAGTAAGTAAAGAATTAATGGTATTCATGATTATACCTGGATGGTGGTGTAGAGGGTAGCACTCATCGCCATCTGGATGTGAAACAACAATCCCCCCCGGAACTTCTCGACCTTCACGGTCTCTGAGTAGTCGACTCCGGGGATGAAGTCCAGCAGGCCGATGAATCGAGCGTAGTACTCATCCACGGTCAGACCTCCCTGGGAGAGTGTCTCGAACTCGCGGCGCTTCTTCTGCTTGAGATGCGCCAGGTAGTACTTCCCCTCAGCAACTCAACAAAGGCAGCCCACGTAAAGTCGGGCATAGCCAAGTGATGGTCCTTGACCAACCTCCACCAAGTGCTGGCTGCATCCTTTAGATGGAAAGCAGCAATGACGACCCTCTTGTCGGCAGGTACTTGCAAGGCTTCGTAGGTGTAACACCTTATCCGCTAATCTCATAATTACCTCATAAACTATCACAATTGCCCATAACATTGCAGCGGAACTCTAGTACAACGGAGGGTGGTACAATGCCGTTAGCCACCCACGTGGCTAACCAGGCCTAACTCAACTACTGCATCGGTCTGATGGACCGGAATAACCGAGTACTCCAATACAAATACATTACTCATTCATTACTAACCGAGTCACATATACAAATCTCAATTCCATTCTTTACTATACCGAGTCTACAACATACGGATGCCGATAACACTTAAGTTCTTACACCTCATTCAAATACACAAGTAATTAAATCTAACTACCCTTTCTAACCACCGTCCCCGTCCTAATCTCGAACGGTATCATCTTCGGTGTACCTGAAAATAAAAACAATGCCCCTAGGGGCTCAGCTTAGCGCTGCATATGAAATTTGCATACCCAGCATGCTTACCGGGGTATGCTGACTGCTTTTGTCGAGAGCATGGAGTTCATTTTAATTCAATCAATATGCATATAGTAATACGTCATATATGTACACTACACAAGGATTCGACAATCAATCATGGGATACAATCCCTAACTAACATAACAAGGTTGTTAGTGTATCAATTTACTCTTAGGCCTTGAGGGTTATACCTCACTATGCCTTGGTTACTTATTCAATAACTCACCCGCTCTCTCGGGTTACTTATTCTTAATCCCTCCCATTCTCTAGGTTTACTCATTCTTAAACTCACCCATTCTCTTGGGTTACTCATACTTTATCTCACCCACACTCTTGGGTTACTAATACTCAAGCTCTTGTAGTTCTCGAGACGCTACAGGGCTCCTACGACACGCTTGTTTCTCTTAATACTTTCTTAAGCCAAACACATGGCTCTCGAGCATAGTCATACTTCCCCGGTTTCGACCCTACTCTGGGTTTAGCATGGTGGGAAGGTTCAACTAGCTCCCAGAACTCTCTCTTAGTTCCTACTACTTTTACATAGGTCCGACTACTCTCGTACTTCTCACATTCCCATACACTCCTCGCTCGGAGTTATAATATAATTATGTATATTAGTCTAGAAGCATCACTCTCGATGTTTCTAACAACTTTGGGAACTTTTCTTAAGTTTGGGTATTCTTAAGTTTAAGGGTTACCCCAACGTTTCAAATATTCATACTTTCGGTTATTTTCTCATACCGAATACAATCCTCATATAGGAGGTTGACCATGTCTCAAGGGAGTTAATGGTCCTTTAGGTCCTTTACTTTTCTTACAAGTTCACATCTTTGAACTATCTACAATCCTCTAGATAGAGGTTCATGTACCTTTCCACATTTATCTATTTCGTGGACTGTTTTAATTTGGTTTATAACCGTTATTGGGCGTTTACTAAACCCATACAACCCCTCACATGCTAGTGAGTTCATAAGTTTATGATATCGTTGTTCTTAAATCGATAGTTTGTGTGTTTGCATGTTTTCGTTATTTTATGATACGACATGATCTACGAGTCTCTAGCCAATCGTCACTCATCTATGAGTCGGTCTATACTCTAAGTTAGACCTCACCGGCATTCAAGTATGTTAGCTCATACAATATACAAGAAGGCATACATAATCAAGCAATGGATCATTTTCATGCTTTAGTCTTGATTAAGCCGGCACACAAACATACAAATCAACGTAACACGGTTAGCATACGGGGCATGAGAAAATCATACCTTTCACCGGGGTTTACTTTTACCGTGTCATCTCACCATGCTCGGTTCACACACACGTTCCTCTGATAATGTTCCAAACATTATTATTAATACTAAGCTCATAAGGTACATAATTAAATGCTACTCCCGTACTTACCCCATTATCCCGTTATCTCGGTTCTACTCTTGTTAATTTGAGTTCTCATTTCTCACTCTCTTCTAACACTTTCTTACACTTATTAGGGCCTTTACAAGTCACCAAACAAGGCCTTAACATCATTAACATTCAAACCCCCATCATTAGAAGGCTTTAAAACACTCACAAACAATTCTGGGGGTGGTCCGGGACTTGGTCCTTACCCTAAGTCCCGGACCAATGCAAGGCACTAACTCTCGGCTGAAATAATGACATGGTCTGGGACCTTGTACCTAGAGCAAGTCCCAGACCAGCTGCTTCTAGCAACTCTCGGCAGGAAATTAAGGGTTGTCCGGGACTTTGTCCAAGGACCAAGTCCCAGACCCTGCTAAAAACCTGCTCCAAACTTAATTTTTCAACCCCTAATCAACCTTAATCCACACTTAATCTTTCCCTAATCTTTCCACAAGTTTTCTACATGTTTAAACACCTTAAAACATGCCCTAAACCTCTTCAAAACTTAGGTTTAATCCTTACTCAATTTCTTGCTCAAATTCACCCATTTGCATCCTCATTTTGCTCCAATGCACACTTGTGCATTTTCTAACCTCTCTTGGCACTTACATTATTGTTCTCACTCTATTTGACCATTCCAAATACACCAGACAATCACTTCTCATGCCAAGGTTCATGCCTCACTCTTAAAGCCTTAAATCTTCTTTGTTTCCTAAAACTCCTAAGGCACTTCAATAACTCTTTTTGCTACAGATTTTTGCACAAATCTCCCCTCTTTGAACAAGTATTCCCATGGTGATTTTCTAAGCCAAATCAATCTCCATCCACACATAGCTAACCCTAGGTTATTCTTCACTCAAACCACCACTTAAATCACTAGATTTCTACCGGAATTTCGTCATATTCCGGCTACTTTTCTAACATTGCCCAAAGCTCTTACCACCATTTAAATCAACCTACAACTATCCAAACCCACAAGGGTTCTACCAGCACACATATAAATCCATCAGTACTCACCAAATCTCACCTAGCACCATATAAAGCAATAACTCAATTCATCAAAGGCATAGCTCTTAAATCAAACACTATACTTCACAAATGTTTTCTCACTTGCATTACTACTATACAAGCACGTTACTACCACAACTAAAGTGGGGCTCATTCATTTAATTATCCCTTCCCAAATCCTAAAACATATAGGATAACACTAGGGTAGGTTTCTTACCTTAAATTTTTACATATTTCTCCTTTGCTCCCCTTCCTTCTCCTCTCTTGATTTTCGGTCAAGTTGGTCAAGACACTTGTCAACCTCCAAGTCAATACACAAATGGGGAATTAGACACCAATCAATAAAACTATGCTTATTAATTAAGCTAGGGGCAAAGAAAGTGCTTAGAGCCCAAAATGGAGATTTACCTTGAAACTTTTGGATGCCCTTTTGGTTATGAATCAAAGGATGACTCCCCGTGAGCTTTTGAAGCTTGAATATGGCTCATTCAAGGAAGGAAAAACAAGGGAAATTGGGGAGTCAAAAACCGGCCACCAAGGAATGAAGGAAAGGATGAAATTTTGTGGTTTTCTTACCTTAAACCAACAAGGAGGCTCCAAGCTCCAAGAAAATGTGGTTTACTCTTCAAATGCCCAAAATCCATGAAGATTAAACTCCTCCATTTTAAATTCCAAAAAGAGGGGATGATAGGGCTTGATGAGAGGAGTTCAAATATATAATTTATTTACCTTTGGAGCTTAAATGAAGCTTGGGCATGAGGTAGAAGTGGAGTTGCCATGGGAGCTCTTGTTGCAGCTCAAAATCACCCAAGGAAAAAGGAGGAGGGGAGGAAACGGATGAGAGAGGTGAGGGATTTCAAATGGGGAAGAAAGGAAATGAGGAAAGAGAAGAAAGAAAGGTAATTAAGTACCTTTTTCACTATTCCCCTTTTTTGACTTTTCAACCCTTCTTTTCCTTTTGTTATTTAGCTAATAGAGAGGGGGCTGACTCGTCTAATAAAACTGGCCCCACATACTACTTAAACTAGAGCGTTTTTCGTCTTTTACAGAAAACGATCGTTACTATACCCGGTTTGGCACTATTCACTAACCGGGCCCGTTTTTCAGATTTTTCTCGTTTCTTTATGTTTATTAAGCTTCCATTAATACTTAATTATAGTTATATAGTCAACCATAATTTTTACGGGTCTGTTTGACCACTTAAAGTCACGTTTTTGGGTTTTCTCGAAAAACGTGCTTTAAAACTCCGTTAGCGTTTTAATCCATTATTTGGATCCGTTTTCTTCGGGAATCATTCCCATATACTAATTAGGCCTAAATAAGCCTTAGGAATCCATCTCGGACCCTAACGAGGTCATATACCTCCTATTCTCATTTAATGCGCGTTTTAGCGTTTTTCGCGTTTTACGCATTTTATCTTTTCTTATGGTTTCATTATCTTTACCAACACTTCTTAAGCACTAATAGGCCTCTAAAAATCATATTAGAATAATTTAATCACCATTTTTAGGTCCGGGGTATTAAAATCTACCCCCCTTAAGGAACTTTGCCCTCAAAGTTGGTGAATCTAATATGGTTAGTCTCATGGCATACTATGCCAAGGTTATAATACACATATAACCTTACATACTCCATAAGTCAATCTCATTTCACACTACACATACCACACACATATCACAGCATGTATAGCAACCAAAAATACTCTTGTACTCTCTTCATGGAATCGGTCCGAAGACAAGAAGGCGCTACAGTCCTCGAATTCATATCGAGTAATACATTACTGATCCCTCAGGTACCGGTCACGTTGAACACTTACGCTTTCTAGTTCATGGCCGTTTCATGACAAATGGGCACTTACTCACTCTGGCCCACGGTCCCTTCGGTTCTGATCAAAACGTTACACATATACATATCCTCAGGCACTCTGGTTGACTCACTCAACACAGGACATTCTCAGGGTACTCTCCCCGTCCCGCTGCCTTTGGAAAAATCACACACTGTCACCGCCCCCAACCGGTCACTTAGGACCGCCGCACGTGCGGTGCAATGGTTTCAAAACCATTTTTCGCCTTCATGCTCGAAGGAAGATCCTTTTTCAATTTATGTTTGAAAATTCTTTTTAACACATCACACAACTCCAAATCCGGTTTATGGTAGCTGAATCTTTTCTTAGCGTGATTACTTGTGACCACTTATAGGAAGCTTCAAGAATCATCCAACCCTGATGTGATCAGCATCAATGTTGAACTACCCTTCCACCCCAATTTGTGTTCGGATTCCCTTGATCGCTAGCAGACCAAGTTCCACCTCCCACGTCAGTTTCAGCCAATCAGATAGTCAAACATTTTCGTTTTCTATCTTTTACTCTTTCTAGTCATATTCATACAACAATCCATTTTCATTTATCTCTAATTCCTAGAACTTAGGTCATCCGTCATTCTCAAATTTTTTTCTTCACTTACTTTACCTAGACATGCCATACTTATGACCTCATTAATCAAATTGTTACTCAATTAAAACATTCATCATACAACTCCAAAGGATGGAACTCACTCTATCAGTCATTCTCAATTAAAACCTTCCAAGGAAACTCACTTCCCACTAGGTTACACATCGGTTTCATACCGATTCATACTCATCATACTCATGTCTAATCTCAATAGACATATACTATAGGGATTCTCACTCCCCAGGAGTTTCTATACTCCCCTTTTCATAAATATTACATACTCGTTACTTGCATCTCTCATGAGCAATAACCAAAATTACACAATGAATGGGTATACATGTTTATGTAACATGAGTTCCAATCATTAAAACAATTCTTTGTGCTATGCACATAGTAGTTTACGCATCTATACGTAAAACATACTCTAAGCGGTTTCTTGCCCTACCCCCCTTAAAAGGGGTTACGCCCGCGTAATCGACCATATGTTATCCCTGAAGATTGGTGTCACTAATTCGGGCATCATGAAGTACTTAGCTTCAATGCAGTTAATTAACTCATTACGGGTTCGGTTCAAGCCTCAAAGGCTTCAAGGCGTTTATGATTAGCCATTTACTCACATTTGACAAGTATACTTAACCTTTGAATTACGGCCTGCTAGCTTCTGTTGCGTGACCTGATAACTAGAGCTTAATTCGCCCTTTTGGTATTCTCAATGTATTACCCACTCCCTTTTATCCCCTTTTTGTCTTGGGAATAAAGGTTTTTTGCAACGTCGTGTGGTATCTTTTACCGTATGCGAATTCGATGAGTTATAGATTTTCTCTCCAGTTCTCTGGAAATCTATTTCGTATCTCACTGTATACCTTCGTGATTATTCACTTACTCTTCCCGACTTACTGTCGGTTGAGGTCAAGCTACTACTCAGTATGTAGTGCTTCCTCGTTTAATCGTGGCTTCTGAATTATGTTTGTTTACTTGTTTATGTATAAGAATTATTTCATTTGTACTATCTTGCGTTTATTATGCCTTGGTCCTGGGGCATGTGGGTTATGGCCCACGTTCTTCGTGCATCTTTTGCCAACGGCTGCACGATTATTTCTCTAGATTTCGCTCAACATGCTTGCGCCATGTCTGTTGACATCTCTCAAATTCCTAGCTCTCCCACTAGATCATTACTGCACAAGTGCAATACCAAAACACTCAGTCCTGCAGAGTGCAGAGGCGTAAACCCTTGGCAGTAAATCTCTTATGTGATCGCAATAGGAATGAACATTGTTTTCTTATTGTCCGGTCTATCTTCCATCCTTATTCATCAACATCATATCATTATCTGGCTATACTCTTACAACGGTCGCTTGCTGCGTATCATGTTGTTACTCATTAAACAACATTTGTTTACATGGCATCCGCTACTACTTTAGCTTCCACTCAAGTACTCCCGCCATTTATACTATGGCTTGCCATTCACTTGGCTCAATAGAATATACTACTCTTTAAACTTCCTCTGCGCTTCTTGCGCATTGTTAACTCTACAATTCATATTGCACACGTACTGCGTTTACTACTCAAACGATTACTCTCTCGGTTTCCTTCCACTGCTATCAAAGCCTTTCTCACATACTATTTATGTTCGAATTACTCCTTGGCAAAAAAACATGCTCATGTTTCACTATACCACTCTAGAGGTTTCACATTACATTCTTAGGTGGTAGCCTTTCTCTAGGGGAATTCACGCGATTGCCGCTTCCTAGGCCCCACGATAACGAGGGGTATCCCCACTGTAAGGTAGTGGTTCATTCTCCACGATTCCTCTTATGCTTTTATGCATAGGTTTTACAATGTTTGGATCTACACATTGTAGTTGGTTTACCGGCGTACAAGCCACATTGTCTCGAGCCATGCTTTTAGCGGGCTGCTACACAAGTTTCTTCTTCTCCGTATACCATTAAATGGTTTGGAGATATTACTGGGCTCTTGATATGGTTGTTTCATCATGCTTCCATACATGGAAGGTCCTTTTCTAGTATCTCAACATTAATCTATGCCCGTTGGCAATCTAGAGTGATCCCTTATTACGTGGGATCCCTTCGGGGTTCTACCCGAGTGTTCGCTTTACACTTGTGTTCTCAACACGATATCTCGTTCAACTACTGTTGATTCTGGCACCCTTCATGGATTGCTCCTGGGTGTTACTGAGTTGCGCCATTACATCTAGCTTGAACTCATGGGTATGTTTATATACTTTGACTATCCCGTTTAGGGTTGTAACGTCTCCCGTTATTGGGTAGATCATTGGTACTTTTCTTTTACCTTTTGGTCAGGTCGTTATTCTCTTCATTGAGGTATACTGTGGGAATTCTATCCCGTTTAGCGAACGTTAATATGTTCATTTTAGGCATTCTCCATATTGCTTACGCTGGTATTCATTCTAGTTACGTAATACTCTGTGCTTCCCACACTTCTTAACGCTATATTCTTAGGTCTGTCATCTTACTGGGTTCTTGACTCCTTTAGCTTTGTAAGCTTCTCTGTGTTCTTCGATCATCTGAGGTATCCAATTGTTGTGGTTTGAACTCATCTTATGGTCCGTAGTATGGAGTCGACTACTTCCCGTGTTCCGTACTCTACTTGTATACATACATGGACTATCTTATTGATACGTTACCACTTACCCGACTAACTCATAATTGGTCTGTCAGGCCCGTAAGCTCCATCGGAGTGCAGTCGCCCCATGTCTCGTTTTTGTACACTGTAGTGTCGGTCACACTCCTAGGTGAATTATTCTATTGCCAACTCCTCTTATATCGTCCTATGATAACTTACTGTGGTTCTCTGGTTTGTTTTAAAATTTGGGGGTTTTTGGAAATTCTGCGTTTTGAAAGAAAAATTTGAGTTTTGAAAATAAAAACTTCACGGCATTTCAATGCCGGTTGCTTCTTACCAGATCTAGCTTCTCACCGACTGGTATGTTTTTCAATACAGTGGTCAGGCCGTTGGGACTTTCCAAGGTTTCATTTCAGAATTCTTAGGGTTTGTGGTGCTATATTGGCTATGTATTGTAACCTCTTCGGGTGTGGCAGGGTGGGTGTACCTACTCTTGACTAGCTTCTTAGTCGATTAGTATACCGTTGGTGGTATTATTTAACTATGGCGGTCTGTAGACATGTGTCCCAGTTTTCATTACTTCTCATGAATCCGCCTTGTTGCAAGGTTGGTGTTTTCCTTCTTGCTGCTTATTGGCCAGCCGGGTTCCCTCGACTACTAAGCATGTCGCCCCATGCTTCCGCAGATTTCAGTCTCCTAGGCTTGGGATCTCTTAATCTCCCGCCGTTAAGTGCGGCCATGGTCATTCAGACAGGAACCGTCTCCGAGATTTCCGTCTCTAGATTCTACCGTATGGCAGGTTCTGGTTCATAAGGAAATATTTAACAACTGCCAGATCGGGTCTCCCCGCCTCTCTGGTGTTCTTTCCCGAGCTTTTAGCACGGGGGTTATGGAGGGCGGGTGTGGTATTGTAGGTATCCAGATCATACTGGAAGTTCCTAACTAGCCCATCTCTCACGCTACCACTCAACCAACCTGTAGCCCTAAGTCTCTAATTCCTAACTCGATATTTCCAAAGCTCGGTATTTCCAGTCATCAGAGTGATACTTCGCTCTGATACCATTTTTGTAACACCCCATCCGTTAATCTCATAATTACCTCATAAACTATCACAATTGCCCATAACATTGCAGCGGAACTCTAATACAACGGAGGGTGGTACAATGCCGTTAGCCACCCACGTGGCTAACCAGGCCTAACTCAACTACTGCATTGGTCTGATGGACCGGAATAACCGAGTACTCCAATACAAATACATTACTCATTCATTACAAACCGAGTCACATATACAAATCTCAATTCCATTCTTTACTATACCGAGTCTACAACATACGGATGCCGATAACACTTTCGGTCTACACACCTCATTCAAATGCACAAGTAATTACATCTAACTACCCTTGCTAACCACCGTCCCCGTCCTAATCTCGAACGGTATCATCTTCGTGTACCTGAAAATAAAAATGATGCCTCTAGGGGCTTAGTTTAACGCTGCATATGAAATCCGCATACCCCGCGTGCTAACCGGGGTACACCGACTGCTTTTGTCGAGAGCATGGAGTTCATTTTAATTCAATCAACATGCATATAGTAATACGGTATATATGTACACTACACAAGGATTCGACAATCAATCATGGGATACAATCCCTAACTAACATAACAAGGTTGTTAGTTGTATCAATTTACTCTTAGGCCTTGAGGGTTATACCTCACTATGCCTTGGTTACTTATTCAATAACTCACCCACTATCTCGGGTTACTTATTCTTAATCTCTCCCATTCTCTAGGGTTACTCATTCTTAAACTCGCCCATTCTCTTGGGTTACTCATACTTTATCTCACCCACACTCTTGGGTCACTAATACTCAAGCTCTTGTAGTTCTCGAGACACTACAGGTCTCCTACGACATGCTTGTTTCTCTTAATACTTTCTTAAGCCAAACACATGGCTCTCGAGCATAGTCATACTTCCCCGGTTTCGACCCTACTCTGGGTCTAGCATGGTGGAAAGTTCAACTAGCTCCCAGAACTCTCTCTTAGTTCCTACTACTTTTACATAGGTCCTACTACTCTCGGACTTCTCACATTCCCATACACTCCTCTCTCGGAGTTATAATATAATTATGTATATTAGTCTAGAAGCATCACTCTCGATGTTTCTAATGACTTTGGGAACTTATCTTAAGTTTGGGTATTCTTAAGTTTAACGGTTACCCCAACGTTTCAAATATTCATACTTTCAGTTATTTTCTCATAACGAATATAATCCTCATATAGGAGGTTGACCATGTCTCAAGAGAGTTAATGGTCCTTTAGGTCTCCTTTACTTTTCTTACAAGTTCACATCTTTGAACTATCTACAATCCTCTAGATGGAGGTTCCTGTACCTTTCCACATTTATCTATTTTGTGGATTGTTTTAATTTGGTTTTCTAACCGTTACCGGGCGTTTACTAAACCCGTACAACCCCCTCACATGCTAGTGAGTTCATAAGTTTACGATATCGTTGTTCTTAAATCGATAGTTTTGTGTGTTTGCACGTTTTCGTTATTTTACGATACGACCCGATCTACGAGTCTCTAGCCAATCGTCACTCATCTATGAGTCTGTCTATACTCTAAGTTAGACCTCACCGGCCTTCTAGTATGTTACCTCATACAATATACAACAAGGCATACATAATCAAGCAATGGATCATTTATGCTTTAGTCTTGATTAAGCCGGCACACAAACACACAAATCAACGTAACACGGTTAGCATACGGGGCATGAGAAAATCATACCTTTCACCGGGGTTTTACTTTTACCGTGTCATCTCACCATGCTCGGTTCACACACATGTTCCTCTGATAATGTTCCAAACATTATTATTAATACTAAGCTCATACGGTACAGAATAAAATGCTACTCCCGTACTTACCCCGTTATCCCGTTATCTCGGTTTTACTCTTGTTAATTTGAGTTCTCATTTCTCACTCTCTTCAAACACTTTCTTACACTTATTAGGGCCTTTACAAGTCACCAAACAAGGCCTTAACATCATCTAACATCATTAATATTCAAACCCCCATCATTAGGAGGCTTTAAAACACTCACGGAACAATTCTAGGGGTGGTCCGGGACTTGGTCCTTACCCTAAGTCCCGGACCAATGCAAGGCACTAACTCTCGGCTGAAATAATGACATGGTCCGGGACCTTGTACCTAGAGCAAGTCCCGGACCAGCTGCTTTCAGCAACTCTCAGCAGGAAATTAAGGGTGGTCCGGGACTTTGTCCGAGGACCAAGTCCCGGACCCTGCTAAAACCTGCTCCAAACTTAATTTTTCAACCCCTAATCAACCACCTAATCCACACTTAATCTTTCCCTAATCTTTCCACAAGTTTTCTATATGTTTAAACACCTTATAACATGCCTTAAACCTCTTCGAAACTTAGGTTTAATCCTTACTCAAATTCTTGCTCAAATTCACCCATTTGCATCCTCATTTTGCTCCAATGCACACTTGTGCATTTTCTAAACTCTCTTGGCACTTGCATTATTGTTCTCACTCTATTTGACCATTCCAAATACACCAAGCAAATGCACTTCTCATGCCAAGGTTCATGCCTCACTCTAAAAGCCTTAAATCTTCTTTGTTTCCTAAAACTCCTAAGGCACTTCAATAACTATTTTTGCTACAAATTTTTGCACAAATCTCCCCTCTTTGAACAAGTATTCCCATGGTGATTTTCTAAGCCAAATAAATCTCCATCCACACCTAGCTAACCCTAGGTTATTTTTCACTCAAACCACCACTTAAATCACTAGATTTCTACCGGAATTTCGCCATAGTCCGGCTACTTTTCTAACATTGCCCAGACCTCTTACCACCATTTAAATCAACCTAAAACTAGCCAAACCCACAAGGGTTCTACCAGCACACATATAAATCCATCAATACTCACCAAATCTCACCTAGCACCATATAAAGCAATAACTCAATTCATCAAAGGCAAAGCTCTTAAATCAAACACTATATTTCACAAATGTTTTCTCACTAGCATTATTACTATACAAGCACGTTACTACCACAACTCAAGTGGGGCTCATTCATTTAATTATCCCTTCCCAAATCCTAAAACATATAGGATAACACTAGGGTAGGTTTTCTTACCTTAAATTTTACATATTTCTCCTTTGCTCCCCTTCCTTCTCCTCTCTTGATTTTCGGTCAAGTTTGTCAACACACTTGTCACCTCCAAGTCCAATACCCAAATGGGGAAGTAGACACCAATCAATACACCTATGCTTATTAATTAAGCTAGGTGTAACACCCCTACTGCTAATACTGTCATTACCGTCCAATCTCCTCATACTTCCAGATTCACGCAGCGGTACATACTTACATACGATGGGTGATACAATGCCGTTAGTCACCCACGTGACTAACAAGGCTACTGCTACTACATACAGCATCGGTCTGATGGACCGGAATATCCGAGTACTACACAATGTGAGTCTTACTACAATTACGAATCAAATACTACAATTCCCATTTCATACAATCCACAAGTTCAGTACAGTACCATGTCATTCACCGAGTTTACTAGGATCCTTATACAAGAATAACACCTCTTCCAAACTCGTTCATACTCACTAGGAGTCTACCCACTACCCATTCCTCACAACTACTTGCTTCCTGAATACAAGGGTGTGCCACCGGTCTCTTGCCTTGACCAAAACCGCTTCGGGTACCTACACACTAAAAACGTTCCCCCTAGGGGGTCAGCTTTCGCTGCGCATGATAACCGCATACCCCGCGTACTAGTGAGGGTACGCCGACCACTTGTTCGAATACATGCGATTGATTTCATTCAAACATACATGCATGCATGCTCTTATACATAATATTACAATACATTACGCAAGGAATACATACATACACGTCAATACACACTCTTCAATACATACATGGTAACCCATACAAGCCATCAAATATATTCTTACCTTTCCGGGATCCGTGTTACACAATACATATACATACATACGCAATACATACATAATACACATCCTTGTTAGCTCATGTTGGTCCACCCGGGTTAATCGGGTGGAGATTACTCTTTTACTCGTTCCACAGTACTTACACATACATACTCATACTCATACATACTTACTACTTACTTACTCTTACTCATGTTAAGTCATCGGGACCTCCGGCCCGGGACTACTCCGTCCCACCACCGGGATTACTTGACTCACCAATCCGGGATGCTACCCATTTAAGGGATTTGGGCCGCGGACCAGTTTAAGAGTCAAGAATCGGATCCAACCTCTTGTGTCTCCTCATCCTCACGCGTGGCCGAAGCTATATCGGACTTCTACTCATTCCAATTTATTCCTTACTTATGTTAGGAGTTAGGTAGTTAGGAATTAGCAGAAGTCATTCATTCAAGCCACATACACAATACATTGTACATATACACATCCATACAAAATCCATTACATATACAAGTACACTACGAAATACAATACACTCCATCATCATTCATACATTTCATGAATTATACAAACTATTGTTCAAGACAATATCAAGAACAATGTAAACAAGCACAAGTAAGTGCAAAATAGTCCGATTCATGCATTTATCTTATTAGGTGATCAAATAAGCACACAAATCGGGGTAACCAGATTAGGATACATGGCATGAAGAAATCATACCTTTTTCTGCAATTTATGTTACCGGTGTCTTCTTGTTCCTTATCCTTATTTGTTCCTCGAGTCCTATTCTTGAACCCCGCGGCTACATGCCAAACGGTTCAATCAGTACTACGCATTACATTACATACATAATTGCTACTCCCGTACTTACCCCGTCGTCCCGTTGTTTCGGTTTCACGTACTGTTCTTATACTTACACATTGTTTACTTTCTTTAAGTTTGTTTCCTTACTTAACACTGGTTTACTCACATATACGTACATATGTATATGTGGGTATACATATATATACATATATATTATTATTATTTAACTTAAATTTTTTTTTTGTATGACTCGACCGACCTTACCCAGGTCGGACCCAAGGTCGGTCGAAGTCAGTAGGGTACTCACGCTGGGAATTACAGGGCCGACCGACCTTGCCAAGTCCGGTCCCAAGGTCGGTCCATTCCAGTGAGTTTCGGTTTCGAAATTCTGGAGTCGACCGACCTTGCATGTCCGGTCCCAAGGTCGGTCCATTCCAGTAAGTTACATTACAGGCGAGTTTTTAGGCCGACCGACCTTGCAAGTCCGGTCCCCAAGGTCGGTCCTTTCCAGAAGCTTTCCGCCCTTTGTAAATCTGGGCTCGACCGACCTTGCAAGTCCGGTCCCAAGGTCGGTCCGGCCCAGTATTTGCATTTTATTTCTGTTTTCAGCCCCTCTTCTTACCCATTACTTCCTCAATCTTCCTACATGTAATCCCACATGTTTTAGTGCCATTTAGGCTTCCTAATATACCTCAATCCATCCATCAATCCCATTACTAAATCCATCAATCAACTTACACAATTCCTCACTTCTTTTCCCACAAATGTAACAGTTTTTGTTTTATTATGCTACAGATTTTTAAACCATCTTCTACCATTCTTAACTTCCCCTACTAATGTCACTTCTAGCATCCCAAATACATTTCCAAGTCATTACACTACCTATACCCAAGTCCAACTCTCCATTCTTACCAAATCTTGCACACTAATTCTTCCTAGTTCCACAATGCATTTTGATGCCTCTTTGCTACAGATTTTTACATCATTATATCCTCATACCATACTACCATTCCATGGTTACTAAATCTCCTTACTCATCCCAATACATACCTTGGTTCTCCCATTCACCAAGTCATTCTTAAATGTACATATTCCTACCAAAATCTTGCCATAGCTTACCTACTTTTCTTACTTCTCCACATACACACTTTTCATCCAATTCATTCCTAATCTAGCCACACCCATACAAGGGTCCTACCAGTAATCAATACAATATAAACTCCTCAATACTTTCTCAATCCACAATTCCAATACACATACACATCACATTTGGCTCCAAAGCCTACAATTCAAATACTTGCTCTTAAATACTCAAACTTCACAATCCCCAATACTAGTACAAGGTTTTGGGTTCTTTAAATATTTTACCCATTCTCATTACTCTAATGCAATAGAATTTAACATTAGGAAGGAGCTCTTACCTCGGGCTTATACTTCATTCTTTCTTTCTCAGTTTTCCTCCTTCTTCCTTTCTTGCCTCAAAATCGGTATGTGGGGAATGGAGTTTCCAAACTCCATTCCCATCACCCAATGAACACAAAAGAATTACAATTAATATACTAACCCTTAAATTAATGCTAGTTCAATGAAATGTTTAGAGCAAGATTTCTAGGGTTTACCTTTGGAGTGTTTTAGAAGGGGTTTTAGCCCTTGGTTCAAGAAGGTGAATCCACCACCATTGCAAGGTTGATATTATGCTCCAAAGAGAGAGAAAAATAGAGCATTACAAATGGGGCAAAAATCGGTTATGAAGGAAGGTGAAGAAAACATGAGTTTTTCATGTAGATTTTTACCTTAATGGAGAGAGGAGACTCCAAGCTACCCATTGATGCTATTTTCTCTTTGAATGGGAAAACCCATGGAGATTAACTTCCGCATTTTTGGATTTTGAAAAGAGGGAAGTGTAAAGAATGATGAGGGGAGTTCAAATATGTAATTATTTTTACATTTGGAGCTCAAATGAAGGTGGAGCATGCAAGAGAAAGGAGGGAAGCCATTAGAGCTTCTTGAAGCTCTCCAAAATCGCCCAACCATAATGGAGAAAAGAGAGAAATCGTGGAGGGGGAAGACGGTAGGAGAGATGAGAGAAATGAGAGAGTGAGGTGAGAGAAGAGGGTAAAGTAGCTTTTTACTTTACTCTTTTGCTTTTTGATTCTCCTTATTTAACTAGCTAGTCACATGTGTGTGAGAGGGGTTGCTTGACTGATTAAAAACCGGCCCCCTACAGTTACACTAGTTGGAGCATTTTTCGTCTTTTACATAAAATGCTCGTTATTTTACCCAGTTTAGGTACTATTCACTAACCGGGCCCGTTTTCCGGAATTTTCTCGTTTCTTTATTTTTATTGGTTATTAAGCTTCCATAAATACTTAATAATATTTATTTAATGATTTATAATTTTTACGGGTCTGTTTGACCACTTAAAGTCACGTTTCCGGGTTTTCTCGAAAAACGTGTGTTAAAGCTCTATTAGCGTTTTAATACATTATTTGGATCCGTTTTCTTTGGGAGTTGTTCCCATATATTATTTAGGTCTTATTAAACCTTTGGAATCCATATAATACGCTATCCGGGGTCTCATACCCCCTATGGTTATTTAACGCTTATTTAGCGTTTTTTCGCTTCTTAAGCGTTTCTTTATTTCTTTTGGATTTATTTTTCCTCATGAATACTACTTAAGCATTATTAGGCTCTTAAATACCTATTAGGATAATTTAATCGGCATATTTAAGTTCGGGGTATTTCAATCTACCCCCCTTAAGAACTTTGTCCTCAAAGTTGTTCGAGGTTATAGGTTTACAACGCTTACTCATTCTTACATGCCTAATACCAAAGTCACACATTCTTCCTCCTTACAATTCCCCGAATCCATTACTCATGGTCTCTACATTCCATACCATACCAATGTACTATAATTACTACAATCCACATTACTACCCATCATTGGTTCCACCTTATCAGGTTTTCACATATATATACAATGCAAAGCTATCCCCAAGGCAATGCAATACACATACAGTCCCGCAGGCACTCAGGTCATCTAGACACAGGACTCCTCTATGTCCCGCTGCCCTTGGAATAATACCATATGCTACACTACTATCTTTTCCGGTATAAGCTTCTAACCAAATCCTTATTCTCAGTCTAAGGAAAATCCTTCCCAACAGCTAATTAGAAATCCTTCTAAAGCATACAACTCCAATTCCAATTTATATTCATTATTTTTATCCTATAGTGATTCTTGTGACCACTTGAGGGGAGCTTCAAGAATCATTCAACCCTGATGTGATCAGCGTCAGTGTTGAAGTATCTTCCCACCCCAATTTGTGTTCAGTCTCCCTTGATCTGATCAGGATCAAGTTCGACTTCCCACATCAGTTTCAAACAACCAATAATTTAATTGTTTTCATTCTATCTTTTTACTCTTTCTAGTCATGATTACGAATTCATACATCTCCAAAGGATGGAATCGGTCCATCAATCATCCTCACTCTACTTCCCAAATGCTTTACTACTCCGTGCTTCAATACCTAATGCTCCTTTCTTCAACCTTCACTGCTTTCATCCATCACTCTCCAATACTCTAACTAGGGATTACCATACTTGTAAAAAAAAATTTTGTGTCCTCAATTTACTTCCAATCATTTACCTAGGTATACACTACCCCTAGACTTCATTCATCTGCTACTCTTATTCATTTCGTACTACTTCTTCCAAGGCTACGATACTTGTGGAGCTCCGTCCACTACTCATTACTCTTCTTTTACAAATACACTTACATGTGTTACAAGGTAGGTATATCCATCCTATGGTATTTGCATCTCTCATGCTTACTTACCACAATTTCAATATGAATGAATACTTATGTTTATTTAACATAGGCATCAATCATCAATTCGTTTCTCATTTGTGCTATGCACACTATAGTTTATGTGTTTTATTTATAAAATTCACATTGTGCGATTTTCGCTCTATCCCCCTTAAAAGGGATTACGCCCATGTAATCTACCATATGTTATTATATTAAACATTGGTTTACTCAATTCGGGCAATCTGAAGCGTTTTAGCTTCTTTACGGTTTATTACATAATATACCCTTGTCAATGTTTTAGTCTTTGCAGCAAGGATTCCTATATGAGTTTATTTAACTCATAATTAATTTGGTTCTAGCCTAACCGGCTTCAAGGCATTAATAGCCATTCTATATACTCACTAGGTATATTAATCTCCTAGCTAGGGCCCACTAGCTTCTGCTGCACGACCCTGATAACTTGGGTTATTCACCCTTCTTGTTATCCTTAATGTGCCATACATCACCTTCGTATCCGTCTATTATGGGAATAAGGTTTACTAAACAAATGTGGTATTCTTTTACCGTGTTTGAACTTAATGAGTTTAAGATTTACAACCAGCTCTCTGGTAATCTACTGCACATGCTATTTATGCTTCCACGATTATTCATTGAGTTCCTCCGACTTGTTGTCGGTGAGGTTAAGTCACTATTCAGTTGTAGTGCTTCCTCTATTGTCAATAGCTTCTGAATTATACCAGTTCTTCTGGTTCAGTACAAGTGTCCTTTACTTGTATGACCTTGCATTTCTATTCGTCGGTCCTAGTGACTGTTTTTAAGTTTCTTTTCACTATTTACTCCACTGGAATTCACATCTTGTGATTGTTAGTGTGTTTTACACTCTTCGTGTTTCTTTGGCCTTAGGCCGCACGGTCTGTTGCTAAGCTTGGTTAACTGGCTTGTGCCACATTCATTGGTGAAAAGAAGGGTTTACTACGGTTTTCATTCTCCATATCCCTAGCCATCCCATAGGTCAATAGCTGCACAAGTGCAATGCCAAAACACTCAGTCATACAGAGTGCAGAGGCGTAAACGCTTGACAGTAAGTCACTTATGTGATCGGAAAGAATATTTCTGACTGTCCTCCATACTTATTCTCCATGTCATTATCTACTACTTCCTCATAGCGGGCGCTTGTTGCGTACCGTGTTCTTACTCATTGTACAACATTGTTTTTATTGTCCATGTTACTGTGGTAGTTCCTCTTCACTTATTGCCATTGTCATTGGCACCATTTCCTTATGGTGTAAATACACTAGGAGGTTCCTAGTTCATGTGTATGACGGTTGTCGTAGTATACCGCAATACTATTATCTTCCCATTGTGGGATGTTTTATTTCAATTTAGGTTTCATGTGCAGGTTAGCTTACCTCACATTACTTCCTCATTCATGATATAGTTTGCCAATAACTTGGTTGACCAAAGATGAAATGGTTTATCGGGTTACAAGCTCTCTTGAGCGTAGGTCATGAAATAGTAAGTTCCTAATTCCCTGACCTCCTATCCTAATCTCTAATCTGATTCTCATTCTGCTACTAGACCTTTTACCCTTTATCGAGTTACCTTTCTACTTCGCAGCTGAGCTTTTTGAGAGAGGGAATCGCAAAGGCAGTGCAGCAGTGTATATTTTCGAGTGTGAAAAGCGTATCTTTTACCGTGGGGCTGAACCCCTATTTATAGTGTTTACACTGCTAGATTGAGAGTTGCCAGCCTGTACTTCTTTTTAATTGCCAGGCTGGCGTTTACATATAAGCAGGATATTAAATTTACTCATCCGGCCGGAATATTCTCCGACCCGGCGACATTCCCTGTTCTAAGCTGTTCCTTCTAGTCACATAGGACCGGATGTTCTACCTTTCCTTATTCTCGACTTTTCCCTCTTCATCAGTCCACAAGTTCTACTTTTGATCTTTTTTAAACGTAAAAAGTAGAACTTTTTAGCGCATCCCCTTGTTTGTTTTCTTCATTTTTTGACGTTATGGCCTTTCGCTCTTCCGGCTGAGGCCTTCGCTCTTCCGGCTGAGGCCTTTGTTCTTCCGGCCACTGGCTCCCCCTAGTCCCACAAGTTCTCTCTTTTCTTTTTAAAAAAAAAAGGAAAGAAACTTTCTTTTCGCATTATGCTCCTGCCCGTGCTTAGCCCGTGCCTGCGCCTTTTCGATGTGCCTGTGCTTAGCCCGTGCCTGCGCCTTTTCGATGCAGGGTTTGCAGTCGTTTTGTGTCAGCGTTCTATTTCCAGGAAGGTGCAGAGTCTCCTTTTACTTTTCATTAACTGGGCGGGAACCGCTTTCCCTCAAAGCTTTAGTTTCGAACTTCTTGAGATACCCTCTCTCTTCGTTTGCCCAGACTCTCTCGCCTCTTCCCCTGTGTCCTGTTTTCGAATCTTTCCTCTGTTTCGCCTCGTCTTTGCCTTTCGTTTTCTTGATGGCCTCGTCTAGCTCGAAGAAGAATAAGGCAGCCGCGAATTTCGTCCCTGCTCAAGAGGCGATTCAAGGTACTTTCTCGCCCCAAGGGTTTCGCCCAACTTTTCTGGAATCTACCGCGCCTTTTTCTGCTAATCGGGAGCCTTCTCCATCCTCCCTGGACATCCCCTCCCTTCTCTCCTGTTTAAAAGACGTCGAAGTCCCACTGGGCACTTGCATATATCTTCCTTCTTCCGACTCCCATCCCCATGATAACTTTGGACTTGGGTATGCCGTTTATGCGGATTTCTTCTCTTGCGGCCTGACTGTGCCTCCTCACCCATTCGTTCTGGGTTTCCTGATTCGGCGTTGTTGGTGCTTGCCCATCTACACCCAAGGCAATTTCCTATCTCCACGCCTATGTTCTCCTTTGCGAGGAGAACAAAATTCGGGTGGAAGCGACCGAGTTCGCCCACTTTTACTCCACAAGGGACGATCCTGACAGCCTGACTATCAAGGCGAAGGCTGGCTATTCTCTCTTTGATTACAAGAAAGCGTCTTCCGGGTGGAACTCCCGATGGTTTGTTATTGTCCCTCCACCAGGCCGATTTTTGGGAGTTCCCTACTGTCCCGCGATCCCGAAAGGCCAATTTAGCTGTCCTCCTTCCCCGGTGCAAGAAATGCCTATCTCAAAGATCCTGAAGTTGGTAAGCAGAAAACAACCTACGGTCTCCGGATTTTTTACTCCGGCGCGCCTGTACTCGCTGAAGAAATATCACAGTAAGTCCTATTTAGTCAATCTTACTTAATTTTACCTTTTACCGTATACCGTTTTCTTACACTCATATCGTTCCGGCAGACTTCTTTTCTAGAGGAGATAAGGTGGGGCCCTTCAATAGCTGGAATTTTTGTCAGTTTCAAGTCGGGGGATGAGCAAGTCGACTACTATGCGTCTGTTGATGCGGCTATTGATGCGGCCACAAAGCTTCTCGGGATGCCCCTCTTCCAAGAAGAGGCAAAGAGGTGATAATGACAAGGATCATCCCGGCCAGAAAAAGAGAATCGCTGGGTCTCCAGCCAATCGAGCGGTGATTTGCCAGGTATTTGGTACGCGAGCCCAGGTTCTGGGCGCCGCGTCTCTCTCCCTCCTACCCCTGATTCAGCCAGGGGCCCTGTCTCTCGTCCAGGGTAGGGGTCTGGTCACCCAACCCCTATTTGTGAACTGTTTCCTGACTTGGCAGGATATTTTTCTTCCGATCCGGCCTACGGTGCTGTCTTGGAAGATACTAACCTACGTATTGCTCTTTTACTTGAAGGAAACTTTTGCCCTTCCGTTTCTGTACTCTCTGTTGACCCTTCCTTTTCTTAGGCTCTCAAGGCGCACCCATAACCGTTACTGATAACGAGGTTGCCTGCGGTCCGCCCCCCTACATCCGCTGTCCCGGCTTCCGGCACTCAAAGATTTCGGAAGAAAACTGTATCCAAGCCGAAGGCTGTTTTATCAGAGGTTTCTGAGACTGAACGGGACCGCGAGACTCTTGACACCTCTGTCCCTCATGATATTCTTGGAGTTAGCGAACCAGCACCCGAAGGGGTGAAAGAATACCGACCTGTGCCCGAGAATCCAGAGCTCCGAAGTAAACAGAGGGAAGACAGGCAGGGAGGACGTTGCTGCTCAAAGGGAGGACGTTGCTGCTTCCTCCTCCTCTCCACCTCCTCCTGCTCTGGGGGGGGTTCACCGTCCTTCCCAGAAGGAGGGGTGGTTCTACCATCTTGGGCAACCTTTACGTAAGATCCCCTTTGATGCGGCTCGATACTCCGACGCCTGGAAGGAAGCGATAAGACTGTCTGACCATCCGGACGGGATCTTCGCTCCTCCATCCATTGTTACTGCTACCAAGAAAAACTGAGGGCCGGGGTTGGAGCAGCCGATGCTATCATGCGTCATTCCATCCCCGGGGATGTCTTCAACCTGATGTGGCAAAGCATTTTCCGAGTAAGTACCGTCTTCCTCCCATTCTCCCATATCTTCTTGATATTCCTTGAGCCTCTTGTGCTTCATTTTTTTTAGATTATGTCGATGGCCCAAAGTGCCGAAGTCCAGACTCGGGACCTTCAACTTTACCTGCAATGTGAAAAAAGTCGTGCTGACAATATCGAGGCCGAGTTGAAGCAGACTCGTTCCAATTATGATTCTTACATGGATCACATAAACTATGAGATTGACCGCAAGGTGAAAGATAGGACAGATACTCTAAATAAGGAGTTGCGGTCATCTCGCCATGAGTCTGTTCGCCTTCAAGATGAGTATGAGTTGAAGTTGAAGAACCTGCGGGAGGAAATGTTCGCTCTGAGAAACCAGAACCTCCATACAGAGAACATCTTGAAGCAGGTACGCCGCAAACCTTCCGGCGAAAAGGATGTCTTGATATCAGAGCACGCTTTGTCTGACTTAGAAGTTTTGTTGCGGCAGGTACAAGCCGCTCATAAAAGGGACGTGGATTCTCTTACTTCTGATAAGGTTTCCCTTGCGGGCCTGAATGCTGCCCTTGAGAAAGAAGTTGTGTCCCTTGAGGCGGACAAAAAGGCTTTGGCTGGGCAGAGTGAGGCTTTAGTGGAGGACAAGCCAAACTCATTCAAGAGCTTACCGAACTGACCGAGGAAAAGAATGCTCTGGATGAGCAAACCCGGGCCGCCTTTGACCAAGAAAAACAGTTCTTGATAGAAGAAACACGACTCTCTCTGCCGGTAAAGCTGCCCTTGCGGCCGAGAAAGCCTCTCTGGAAGAAAAGGTGAAAGCTTTGGAGGAGGCTATGGCCCTCCCCCGACCCGAGAGTACTAAGGTCCCGGCTAAGGGTGAGTCTTATCGATTTCTTTACTGCTTTTTTGTCTTTATACTTTATTCTTACCGATCCTGCTCTTTTTTCTGCTACAAAACAGATTCTGAAAATCTTTTAAGGCATGTGGAGAAGCTTAGCGACCGTGTAGACAAGCTGAATGAGGAACTTTCTGCCGCCGCGGTTCTGACCGCGATCTCTACCTACCCTCGCGCCCAAGTTTTACAGCTTGAGGAGGACGTTGCCAAGCATACAGCCTACGCCGCCGGACCCAAGAGGAGTTGAAGAAGCAAGGAACTATCATTGCCCACCTAAAAAAGGCTTTCGGCTCTCAGAGCCGGAGATTGCCACATTTGTCGCCAAACGATCTCCAAGTACTTTCTGAAGCGGGGAAGTACTAGATGACGATCTGTACAATGAGCTGAGTTTGAGAATGTGCCCGAAGAGCAACTTTTTGTCTCGAAGATTTTGAAAAGTTCGGTCGTCTTCCTGGTGAGACAGTCTTTGGCCCTGATCAAGCTTCTTTTCTTCCTCCCGATAGCGGTATGCGCCAGGGGGCCGCCGGCGCTTGTCAAGCCGTTGGAAAATCTAACTCTGCAGAGAGCGCGTCCAATCCGGTCGGAAGGCCTGCTGCAAAGGAGCCTGCTAAAGAATAGATGCTTTCAGATAGCGATTTCTTTAGTGTAGGGATCTTGTATAGTCGTTTTTTTTGGATTACTGTTTCTAGTAATGTTTTAGTGTTTTGCCCTCAACACTTCCTTTGTATTCTTAATTGCTTTAAGTAATTTTCCTGCGAATTAGCTTTATACTTCTCATTTGGCCTTATCCGGAGCGACCGGATTTCCAAATGCTTTATAAATCCCCCTTTATTTTCATGGATGGTTTTTACACCTTCGTTCAAATCTTTTAAGTAATTTTTAGATATTATAGGCACGCTGGCCGGATGTTACATTTCAAGGCGTGATAGCCTGTAGGCACGCTGGCCGGATGGTACATTTCAAGGCATGATAGCCTGTAGGCACGCTGGCCGGATGTTACATTTCAAGGCGTGATAGCCTGTAGGCACGCTGGCCGGATGGTACATTTCAAGGCATGATAGCCTGTAGGCACGCTGGCCGGATGGTACATTTCAAGGCATGATAGCCTGTAGGCACGCTGGCCGGATGGTACATTTCAAGGCATGATAGCCTGTAGGCACGCTGGCCGGATGGTACATTTCAAGGCATGATAGCCTGTAGGCACGCTGGCCGGATGGTACATTTCAAGGCATGATAGCCTGTAGGCACGCTGGCCGGATGGTACATTTCAAGGCATGATAGCCTGTAGGCACGCTGGCCGGATGGTACATTTCAAGGCATGATAGCCTGTAGGCACGCTGGCCGGATGGTACATTTCAAGGCATGATAGCCTGTAGGCACGCTGGCCGGATGGTACATTTTAAAAAACTTTGTTTCAAAAGAATACCTCATTTTATTGCTTTTGTAAGAAATGTTTTTACACATAAAACTTTTTAAGGCATTCAGCATGCCAGGAGTGAGGCAATTCGTATCCTTCACTATTTTTCAGGCGATATGAAGCTTGCCCTGTTCGCCGTTGTACTATAAATGGTCCTTCCCATTGGGGCTCTAACTTCTTTGGCTGCTTTACCTCCCGAAGGACCAGTTCACCCGGAGCGAAACCTCTTTCCCTTGTTCTTTGGTTAAAATATCTTTCCACCCTTGCTTTATCCCTTTCCATCCTGACTTGGGCCATAGTCCTGGTTTCTTCAAGCAGGTCAAGGCTGTCCTTCATTCCTTCACTGTTGCTTTCTTCATCAAAGGATTTCCATCTAACTGATGGGACTATAATCTCAGCCGGAACAATTGCTTCCAGACCGTAGGTCAACCTGTATGGAGTTTCTCCTGTTGGTCCCTTTTCGGTTGTTCTGTAAGACCAGAGAACCTGAGGTAGCAATTCCGCCCATCTCCCTTTTTTGCTGTCCAATTTCCTTTTTATAGCTTTGACAATTTGTCCATTCGCATTTTCTACCTGGCCGTTTGCTTGCGGGTGGGCGACCGATGCGAATCTCAGGTCAATTTTCCACTCTTCACAGAATGCCCGGAAGCTGTTACAGTTGAACTGAGCTCCATTGTCTGTTATTATTACCTTCGGGATCCCAAACCTGCAAACCACATACTTCCAGATGAAATCCTGTGACTTTCTTGCGGTAATGGATACCGTTGGCATGGCTTCCACCCATTTGGTGAAGTAGTCAATGGCCACATAAATGAATCTATATCTTCCGGGAGATGCTTCCGGGAAAGGTCCAACGATATCCAATCCCCACATGGCGAATGGGATTGGGGACAGTATGGTTTTCAATGTGGATGGAGGACTGTGTATTTTGTGGCCGTGTTCCTGACATTTAATGCACTTTTGTATGTATTCTTTCGAATGTTCCGTCATTCTTGGCCAATAGTATCCCAGCCTCAGGATTTTGTGAACTACTGCCCTTTCCCCTTGGTGGTTCCCACAGGTTCCCTCATGCAGTTCCTCTATGAGCCTTGCTCCCTCTTCCACGGTAACGCACTGAAGTGCTGGTCTTGCGAATGATCTTTTGTAGAGTTGCCCCTGCTCTAAAAAGAAAGATGCAGCCCTTCGTCTTGTTCGTGCCGCTTCTTTCTCATCTTGTGGCAAGTTTCCGCTTTGTATGTACTCAACAATGGGTGCCATCCAAGACTTGGCTATTGTGTCTGATTCAATAGTGCATACCTGGATCTCCTCCAAACTTGAGTTTGCCTTTATTTCCATCCAGACTTTGCTGGGCATTCTTTCGGCCATACTGGCCAACTTAGCCAATGCATCGGCTTCTATGTTCTCTGCTCGGGGAAGATGTCTTAATTCACATCTCTGAAAATTTGCCTTCGTCTCTTGGACTTTGGCCAAGTATTTCCCAAGCTTTTCCTCCTTGACCTCGTAAATGTTATCGTTTTGTCGCGCCACCAACATTGAATCTGAGTATATTTCCAACTCTGCATAACAATCAAAGAGGTAAACCCCATTTTCCCCTCTTTTGGAGGTATGTAAAAAATTTTAAGGACACAAGAGAGAACTACTGAGAACTACTGTCTTATTATAAGGAAGAACCTGTTGCCCCTAAGGCAGTGGCGACCTCCAAACCCTGTATGAGGGCTTCATACTCTGCTTCATTATTTGTTACTTCAAACTCTAGCCGGAACGCAAAGTTAAGGGTTCTTCCATCCGGCGTTTGGACCACTATTCCGGCTCCTGCTCCCGTCTTACATCGAGCTCCATCGACTAAGATTATGTATGGGTTGGTTGATTCTCTTTGTTCTTGGGCAAAGGTTGTTTCGGTTATAAAGTCCGCCAAGGCCTGCGCCTTTATGGCTGTTCGAGGAAGGAAGTGGATTTCGTACTGTGTGAGTTCGACAGTCCAACTGACCATTCGCCCGGATGCATTTGGATTGTTTGCTATCTGTTTCAGTGGCCAATTCGTTCTAACGAATACTCGGTGCGACTGAAAATAAGGTCGAAGCTTTCGAGATGCAACGACTAATGCAAACAATATTTTTTCGATGTTGGTGTAACGGCTTTCTGCCGGAGTTAGGATTTTTCCGGTGTAATATACTGGTATCTCTTTTTTCTCCTCCTCCATTATTAACACAGCCGCTACCGCCCAATCCGTGGCAGACAGGTAGAGATACAAGTCCTGACCAGGTGCCGGAACACCTAGTTTTGGCAGTTCTTTGAGCATCTCCTTGATCCTTTCAAAGGCATCTACACATTCTTGATTCCACTGGAATCTCTTGTTCTTCCGTAGAGTACTGAAAAAAGGTATTGACTTTTCTTGGAGTTTTGAACAGAATCTGGCTAAAGCTGTGAGCCTTCCGTTCAATGCTTGCACATCTTTAATGTTCTTTGGTGGCGATAGATCGAGGATTGCCTGGGTTTTTTCGGGATCTACTTCAATCCCTCTTTGCCCAACGATGAAGCCTAAGAACTTCCCCTTTGTAACTCCAAATACACATTTTTCCGGATTCAGCTTGATCTGGAACCTGTCCAGGGTGTCAAAGGTTTCTCTTAGATCTTCCATGTGCTGCGCCCAGGAATTACTTCTTACCACGATATCATCGACATATGCTTCTACATTCCGGGCCAACTGTTGCCTGAACACTTTGTCTATCATTCTTTGGAAGGTTGCACCCGCATTTTTTAATCCGAAAGGCATCACCTTATAGCAAAAGGTTCCGGCCGAGGTAATAAAAGATGTTTTTTCTGAATCCTCTTCATTCATTCTTATTTGATTATATCCTGAAAACGCATCCAAAAAACTTAAGACAGAACTTTGAGCCGTTGAAGCAACCAATCTATCTATTGATGGTAATGGATAAAAGTCTTTAGGACATGCTTTATTCAGATCTGTGAAGTCCACACACATTCTCCATTTGCCATTTGATTTTTAACCATCACGACATTGGCCAGCCACTTGGGATAGGACACCTCTCTGATGAATCCGGCTTTGAGCAGTTTTTGCACCTCAGCACGTGCCGCAAGGTCTCTTTCCTCTCCTATTATCCTTCTCCTTTGCCGGATGGCTGGGTGCTTTGGATCCACTCGTAGGTCATGCTGGATAACGCTTGGGTCTACTCCTGGCATTTCGTCCGTACTCCAGGCGAAAGTTGTCCTTCTTTTTTCCAGGAATCTCATTAGGTGAGTTTGTTCTCCACTGCCGAACGCATTTCCTATTTTAAAAAATTTAGAAGGGTCAGTTCTTAAGTGTACCTCTCTTGGTGGTTCCTTAGAGGTTCCACAGTCTTCTGTTCTTTGATCCGGCTCCGGCGGGAAAGGAAGCTTTCCCTTGAATTCCTTTTCCGACCCCACCGTTTTGACCATCTCTTCTTCCGGCATTCCCTCCATGATGCGGACCTCACACACTCGAGCCATCTTTTGACTCCCTTTTATGGTTACCACCTTTCCAGCCCTGGTTAGATACTTCATCTTCAGGTGGTGAGTGCTGCAAATTGCTTTGAAAGCATTAATCCCTGGCCGGCCGAGATACATATTGTACCCGGAAAGTCCTGGTACAATGAAGGCTGTGAGCTTTTCAGTTCTTCGTTCGTCTCCCAATCCTAATGTTATGGTGAAGTCTATGCTCCCCGAAGACTTGGTAGAAACGCCCCCAACAAAGCCTCCAAGAACCGCCGAATACGGCTTAATCTTACTTTCTGGGATTTCCAACCTTTTACTGCCTCAGCAGATATGACATTCGCTCCAGCCCCGCTATCTATCAGGATTCCTTCCATCATCCTGTCATTCACTTGCGCCCGAATGACCAGCGGATCATTGTGAGGGTATAACACCCCTTCTTCATCTTCGTCTGTAAAGAAAATCTGGGGAAGGTTTTCTCGCTTGGCGATTTTTCTTTCCGGTAGTTCTTGATGTACCGCATGAATATGTCTTTTTCTTTCGTTTGGGGTCAACGGTCCTACCTCTGAAAAGAGACCTGAGAATTTGCTTAAGAGAAAAAGGTTATTAGGCTTTTTATTTTTTCCGGAAAAGACTTACCGGAAGATTCCGGTAGATTTTTACAACATGTGTTTTTTTTCTGAAAAGAAGAGAAAAAAGTCCAATTACACAGCCCTCGCCTTTTTACTAATCATGGCAGGGCCTACCTAATACCAGAGAAACAAAAACTTCTCCTCCTTCTTACAAACCTGAGATCATACCGACTGTTTTGCCGTGATTCAGCTCAGGGTGGATCTCTTCTTGCTGGTGATTTCGAGAGGTGGACTGATTTTGCCTGCCATATTGCTTCTGCTGGCCTACCACCTGTTTTCCCTTGCTCTTCTTGTCTTCTTCGATGATCCTCAATTCTTTGGCCAGAGTGGCGCAATTTGGTTCTATGGCTTTTGCAGCCATGATATTCACAGAAGGCTACCGGAATCTCCCCTGGGTAAGGCTTCTTTGGTGGAGGCAATATCCCTCTTTAACCGCCGCCGCATACCTGCCTGGATCAATCTGAACGGCAACCCGGGCGTTCTGATACTGAGGTGCCTGGGATGGGCTTTGTAGTAAGGCTTGTATCTTGAGCCTCCCCCGGACGAACTTCCTGAAGCGTTGCCGGAAGAGCCATTCCCATTCGGTCCTCCCTTCTTGTCGTTGATCGTTTTGAAGCTATTTGCCAAATCTCTGGCCTTATTTTCCGCCACTTCTGACTTTAGAAATTCATGAATCATTTCGGCCAGCTCTCCATGGGTTTTTGGGGCTTTTGTCGCGATTTTCCCGGCAAGCCTGGGCTGTGCCAGCCCGTTTCCGAAAGCCTTGATTAGAATCTTCTCATCAATGTCATCGATTTCGGCTACCTGCTTATGAAACCTTTCACTGAACTCTTTCACCGTCTCCCCCTTCCTCTGTTTGAGATCCATTAGTTCTATCGTTTCCTTCTTGATTTTCTTGCTTGCAGCAAAGTACTGCTGGAACTCCTCAGTTAGTTGCTTAAAACTTGAGATCGACTGCGGGGGCCTTGTTGAGATCCAACCGAGCGCTCTTTTAGATAATGTTCCCGGAAACAGATTGCAGAGGGCGAGCGAACTTATCCCTTGCGTGTTCATTGCGAACATAAATTTCTGAACGTGAAGAGCAGGATCCCCGGTTCCATCATACTTTTCCACTGCAGGCGCGACAAAGTGGGGAGGAAGCTTTGCCTTCCTGATTTTCTCAGAGAAGGGGTAAAGAGTCATGTCGATCGAATCATCTTCCTCAGTTTCATCGCTGACGATCAGAGTTTTCTCTAGCTGCTCTTTCTTCGGCTGTTGCTCGCTTCTGAAATACCCCAAACCTTGGTATGTTGTGTAAATGTTAAACTATGGTATTTAAAGGCTAAAAAGTGCCTTAGAAACATAAATGAACCATTTAAACCATGGTAAAACACAATAAAACACTAAGACACGGTTTGAGCAAAAACATGCTCTAAGCTTGGAGTGAACTTGGTTAGGACCCAAAGAGCCTACCAAGATTTGATAATATAAAATTATGATTTTATAATGCTAATTAAGTCCTTAGGAAACCTTGGTAGACAATGAAACCAAACAAAACACAAATAAATACCTTAAGGTCAATAAGAGCAAAAATGTGCTCTAAGCTTGGGATAAATTTGTATAAGACCTAATGGTCATACCTATACCCTATAAATATGTTAATGAACATATTAAATCAATTACCAAAGAAAACCAAGCTTGAAAACAAGTTAAAACAAAAAGTGCTTTAAGGAGTCTTAAAGCACGTTTTTGAAAAATTGTCTTGTAAATGAGTTTTGAATGGCTAAATGTCCATCATTACTCTTTAATTAACATGTGTACTATATAGTATCACATTTGGGTGGCTATATCAATGGGAAATCAAAATTTCACTTCTATGTGCCTTGTTTTTGTGAATAGTGATTTTATAAGCTAGTTTGTAACATATAATGTTATAAGTAATTAAATTGGTCAACAAAGACTATTATACCCTTCTAATAATAAGGGGGCCGGTTTTTGTAGTAATGAGTCACCAAACATGTTAACTTGTTAAGTAAATAAAGGTGACTCATAGGTTACTATTTGCTTTAAGTTATAAATATCTTCAAAAAGCAAAACCAATTTCATTTCTCTCATTCCTTTCTTCATTTCACACGGCTCCACTCTCTTCAACCTCTCTTCTTTCTGTTCCTCACGTTAAAACAGCACCACCACCATGGAAGTCCATATTTGATCCCTTGTAAAATCTTGCTCACTTAACCAAATCAAAAACAAACACCACCAATCTCTTCCTCTCATCAAGCTCTTCATTTCTATCTTTTCAAATCTTCAAGAACTCAATTTCGGTGCCAAGGAGATTCACCATTGATGGAGCTTGAGCTCACCTTTTCACATATTATTGTTCTCCTTTGCTTCTAGGTAAGGAATCTCAAAGAAAAATCAAGTTTCCTCTCCTTTTAGTACATGGCCGAAAATTCACCTCACCATGGTGTCTTTACCTTGCTTGTTTTAGCTTCATTTGAATCTTCCAAGGGCTTGGTGGAGTCCCCTCTTGATATATATTCAAGCTCTCTTTCCATTCCAAGGTAAAACAATCATTTTAATACCTTAAGATAATATATGTAAACCTAGGGTTTACAATGAGATGAAGCATAAAGCTTATATACTCATTTCAATGTTGGTATATTGTTTAGTAGTTGACAAGGAAAGAAATGCCTTACCGGTTTAAGAGGAAACAAGAAAGAAGTTTGAGTGGAAAAGAGGTAAATATGTTATCTCAATGTGGTATAATGCCTTAGGAGAAATGAGCTTATAATGCTTGCTAAAACTACCTAAAGAGCAAATGGTGAATGACTTAGTAAAGTGTTCTCAAGGAGACTAGTAAAAGAACATATGTCTTGGTGTATGTAATTGCAGGTCAAAGGCTTATATATTGTGGAAATTCAGTGTTTAAGGTTTATGCAATTTAAGGGCCTAAGAGCCATGTTGTTTAAGGGCCTAAGTGCCAAGCAATTTAAATTGTGCACTATATTGTGATGTAGTGTAAATTTGGTGAAGTCTTGTGAGTGATGGTGTTCTTGATGGTTTTAGGTGTTTTTGAATGAAATAAGGTAAAACCTAAGTGTTTGGATGTGAGTATATACAAGAGAAGCTATGGCAAATTTTGGAAAATGTGTAAGAAGTTCTAAGTGTTTTAAGAAAGTTTTGGTGAACTAGGAAGTTGTTTAAGGTTTAGGTAATGTTGATATCCAAGGAATAAGTGATGTTTAGGTAAGATGTGAAAAAGGAGGTTTAGTTAGTAAGAAAAGAAGTTTGAGAGATGATGTTAAGGTGTAGAGGAAACACCTTGGTATAGTGGTCATTATAGGTGAAATACCACCTAGAAATCTTAAGGGGAAAACATTGTAAGTGTTAGGAATTTTGGGAAGATATAAGTAAAGGCTTAAGGAATTAGAAAATGAGTTTTATGAGTGTTTGAGGATGTCTTAAGGTGTGTTTGAAGTGCCCAAATGAGGTTAGGGGGTACTAGGTTATATGGGGTGAAGTTTGGAGTTGAATGTAAAAAGGAAAACAAGGGTCTGGGCCAGACCGAACTTGCGACCGAACTTGCAAGGTCGGTCGAGCCCAGTTTACCCTGCGAGAATTAGTTTCTGGAATGGACCGACCTTGGGGACCGGACTTACAAGGTCGGTCGGGCCTGTATTTTCTGTACGGAATAAGTTACTGGAATCGACCGAACATGCGACCGAACTTACAAGGTCGGTCGGCGGAGTAGAAAATTTTAACGGTAAAGTGTTCTGGATTGGACCGACCTTGTGCAAGGTCGGTCGGTAAGGTCGGTCGGACCAAAATGTTGTTTATGGTTATAAAGATGATATTTGGACATTAGAATATACCTAAGAACATTAGGTAAGTTTACACAATCGATGGAGGTGGAGAAATAATGCAACAAGGTTTGAAAAATGCAATTTTACCAAGTCTGTAGCTTTGGTCCGGGACCTAGGTCATGGTTCAAGTCCCGGACCAGGGGTGTAAAATAGGCCGAGAGTCACATAAGGATGTGGTCCGGGACTTAGGCCTTGTATAAGGTCCCGGACCACCCCATTTTAAAAGGCCGAGACTTGAGTTAGCATATGGTCCGGGACTTCAGAAGAGGACCAAGTCCCGGACCACTATAAAAACATGGTTTTAGGTTATTAAAAGATGTCTAATGATGGGGATTGATGGAAAATGATGTTATAAGGTTGTGTAGGACATGTTAGGTGAGTTATAGTCACAATTTGGTGGGTGGAAGGTTGTAGTAAAATGAAAGAGTGAAACATGTTAAAAATGTAAAGATATTAATTAGTAAACGGGGTTAACTATGGTCATTCGACGTTACACAAACACATTACCCCTATGTTAATGAAGGTAACTTTAATGTGCCAGTTGTTCGAGAATTGTTCGAGGAACGTAGGTGGACATGGTAAAATGGACACCGGTGACAGGTATGGTTTTCTTGCAACCTGTGTCCTACCGGATTACACCGGCTTGTATGCCAATATGTTTTACTGAGTGTTTGCCACCTTGTAAGATTAAAACATGTAATGAGTTTATAGTAATTCATTTATGTGGCGGATTAGGCCTCCGATACCATTTAACCTCAAATATGTGAAACCTTAGCTAACCAAATCTAGGAACACATGAGTGATCGGTATTCAGAGTTAACGACCCAAACCTTGGGAACGTTCTGACCACGGCTATGTGTGAGTTAGTTGGATATTGTTGTTGTATGCAAGTGTGTGAACCTCCCTTGTGTGCTTAACTCGGTTATGATACCGTATGGTGTGTGGATGTGGTAGGCTCCATAATGGATCTCTAACTACTTATTTATAAGTGTATATGTACTAATGGGGGGTGAGGAGTCCGGTTGTTCCGGCCACGCGTGTGATGGGGGGAGTCGATGTCATATCCGGTTCGGCTCTCTTGGTGTATGTATAGGTTGTATTCCAATTTGGTTTCTACCTTCCCTTAGCTTATTCAAAGCTAGTTACTGACTCACGTCGGGCCACAGGGGCATACGAATGTTATTTCGGTGTGCTTGGGATTACTATATCCGACACACCTTGGGTTTAAGTTAACCGTTCGATATAACTGGACGGTAACGAGGTTGGTAACGAGCTTAGCATGATATTGGCATTAATCTCTAGGCTCACTATGTATACTAACTATGGGGGAAGGTTCCTTGTGTGAACCGACCTTATGGTGTTTTGTGTTGTTATTGTGCTAGGCAATTTCCCTTGCTATGCTATGATATGTATACGTTAGGTGTTTAAAATGAATGCGATGTTATCATGCGTACGCCGAAACAAGAAAGGTTTTGTTATGTTTGTTATGTGAGGAATGAGATATGTTGTAGGATATGGAGTGAGTGGATCATGGAAATGAATCCCAGTTTGTGACAAGAGGCGTTTCAGGATACCCCGATTAATGGGTACGTGTCGTTCATTAAGGAAGTAACTCCATTTTAGAGGAGAGCCACTCTATGGTTAAAGGAATCATTGGATGATTTGTTAAGTGTGGATGTGTTGGATATATGTTGAGCCCTATTGTTGGGTGTATGCAAGTGTTGTGTGTTTATAATTTGTATGCATGATTTAAATATAATCAACTGCATGCTAAGACGACAATTAGTTGTGCGTGGCCCGGTAGCATGTGGGCTGCGGGATTACCATACCAGCAAAGGTGCTGAGCCCCTTGGGGGCCACCCTTTCTCTCCTTTTCTATTTCAGGTACAAGGAGCTGGAAGCCGTTCGAGAGTAGGACGGGGTAGATGTTTATGCATGGGTAGCCATTTAAATGGTGTAAGCATTGTAGGCGTAGTAAGACCGAAATTGTTATCGGCATTAGTTTGTAAATACTCGGTACGGTTGGAATGTATAAGTATATGGGTTGTTGTTAAGGGAAGCAAATGTAACGTGTAGTTGCTCGGGAGTCTAGTCCATCAGACCGATACAAAGTACATGTATTAGCCTTGTTAGCCACGTGGGTGGTTAACGGCGTGTAACACCATTGAAATAAGTAATGTGATGAGTTGAGTTTCCGCTGCAATGTTTGTTAAATGTATGGTTGTAGTTGGGGTGTTACAGCTTCGGAGCCGCGATTCTTGAGCGATTCGAGCGCCTCAGTCATGTCCTCCCATTTTCTGGTATTCCTCATCTCGCTGCATCAGCTCCTGCTGCAAGACTTCATTCCCTCCACTATTCTCTCGTCAATGGTGTCTGACTAAGCTTTTCAACATCTCTTCCAACGCTTGCTTGGAGACCACATCTTCGGCTTCACTCTGTTTGCTTCCACATTGTTGATCTCGCCTTCAGGTCGGGGTGTCTTTCTTGTTCTTGGAGCCATCTTTGCTCGCGTAACTCCTCGCTTACACCTGCAAAAGACACAACCTTAAAGTTTCAAAGTTTCGTTGTTTTGTTCAAAATCAGACTACCTCCGGTGGACTCGTGGTTGCTAAGAAAGATCTTGAGCCATTCGTTTCCCACAGACGGCGCCAAAATGAAATAGTAAGTTCCCAATTTCCTAACCTCCTATCCTAATCTCTAATCTGATTCTCATTCTGCTACTAGACCTTTTACCCTTTATCGAGTTACCTTTCTACTTCGCAGCTGAGCTTTTTGAGAGAGGGAATCGTAAAGGCAGTGCAACAGTGTATGTTTTCGAGTGTGAAAAACGTATCTTTTATCGTGGGGCTGAACCCCTATTTATAGTGTTTACACTGCTAGATTGAGAGTTGCCGGCCTGTACTTTTTTTTAATTGCCAGGCTGGCGTTTGCATATAAGCAGGATATTAAATTTACTCATCCGGCCAGAACATTCTCCGACCCGGCGACATTCCCTGTTCTAAGCTGTTCCTTCTAGTCACATAGGACCGGATGTTCTACCTTTCCTTATTCTCGTACTTTTCCCTCTTCAAAGTATACCTGGCAAACCTGGGTAAATGGCTAATCATAAACACCTTGAAGCCTTAGTGGCTAGAACCGAACCCGGTTATGAGTTAATTAACCGTATTGAAGTTAAACACTTCCTGATACCGAATTAGTGAACCAATGTTCAGAGGTAATATATGGTCGATTATGCGGGCGTAACCCCTTTTAAGGGGGGTAGGGCGATAAACCGCTTAGAGTATGTTTTACGTATAGGTGTGTAAACTACTATGTGCATAGCACAAAAAAACTATTTTGATGATTGGAACTTATGTTACATAAACATATCTACCCATTCATTGTGTAATTATGATTATTATGCATGAGAGATGCAAGTAACGAGTATATAATATGTACGAAAGAGGAGTAGAGAGACTCCTGGGGAATGAGAATCCCTATAGTATATGTCTAGTGAGATTAGACATGAGACATAATGAGTATGAATCGGTATGAAACCGATGTGTAACCTTGTAGGGAGTGAGTTCCCTAGGTGATTTTATTTGAGAATGATTGATGGAGTGAGTTCCATCCTTTGGAGTAGTATGTTGTGTGTTTTAAATTGAGTAACAAGTTGAGGAAAAAAGCCATGAGTTTCTTAGGTAAAGTAAGCAAAGTACGTTGGAAATGACGGATGACCTAAGTTCTAGGAATTAGAGATAAATTAAAATGAAATGTTTATGAGTATGACTAGAAAGAGTAAAAGATAGAAAACGAAAATGTTTGACTATCTGATTGTTTGAAACTGGCGTGGGAGGTGGAACTTGGTCTGCTAGCGATCAAGGGAAACCGAACACAAATTGGGGTGGAAGGATAGTTCAACACTGATGCTGATCACATTAGGGTTGGGTGATTCTTGAAGCTCCCTATAGTGGTCACAAGTAATCACGCTAAGAAAAGATACAACTACCATAAATTTGATTTGGAGTTGTGTGATGTTTTTAAAAGAATTTCCAAAAATTTGAAAAGGATTTTCTTCAAGTATGAAGATGGAAACGAAAACTGGTTTTGAAACCGCTATCACCCGCCGATGGCTGAGCCTTAAGTCTTGATGACCGGTAGAACGGTGGGCGTGTTAGTTTTGAAACCATTGCACCGTACGTGCGGCGGTCCTAAGTGACCGGTTGGGGCGGTGAGCTAGTGTATGATTTTTCCAAAGGCAGCGGGACGGGGAGAGTACCCTGAGACGATCCTGTGTGAGAGTCAACCAGAGTGCCTGAGGATATGTATATGTGTAATGTTTTGATCAGAACCGAAGGGACCGTGGGCCAGATAGAGTAAGTGCCCATTTGTCATGAAACGGCCGTGGACCAGAGAGTGTAAGTGTCCAACGTGACCGGTACCTGAGGGATCAGTAGTATATTACTCAATATGGATTCGAGGACTATAGTGCCTTCTTGTCTTCGGACCGATTCCATGGAGAGAGTAAAAAGAGTATTTTGATTGCTATACATGCTGTGATATGTGTGTGGTATGTGTAGTGTGAAATGAGACTGACTTGTGGAGTCTGTAAGGTTATACATGTATTATAACCTTGGCATAGCGTGCCCATGAGAGTAACGATATAAGATTCACCAACTTTGAGGACAAAGTTCCTAAGGGGGGTAGATTTTAATACCCGGATCTAAAAATCGTGATTAAATTACTCTAATATGATTATTAAAGGCCTAATGGTGCCTAAAGAGTATTGGTAAGGGAAATAAAACCAAAAGAAAAGAGAAAATGCGTAAAACGTAAAACGAAAAACGGCATTAAATAAGTATAAGAGATATATGATCTCGTTAGGGTCCGAGATGGATTCCTAAGGCTTAGTTAGGCCTAATTAGTATACGGGAGTGATTCCCGAAGAAAACGGATCCAAATAATGGATTAAAACGCTAACGGGTTTTAAAGCACATTTTTCTAGAAAACCTGAAAATGTAACTTTAAGTGGTCAAACGGACCCGTAAAAATTATGGTTTATTAAATAACTATAATTAAGTATTAATGGGAGCTTAATAACCATTAAAATTAATTAAACGAGAAAATTCCGAAAAACGGACCCGGTAAGTGAATAGTGACTAAACCGGGAGACGAAACGCGTTTAATTCGAAAAGACGAAAAACGACCCGGGCTACTAATGCATATGGCCGGTTTTTAATTAGTGTGTATACACACATTAATAAGCTTGCTAGTATTTAGTATAAGATGACAAGATAAATAAATAAAGCAAAAGGTGAAATATTAAAAAGTGATTACTTACTCTCTCACCTTCCTTTCTCCTCATTTCACGTTTTTGCCCAGCCCTCTGTATATCTTCTTCTTCCACCTCTGTAACTAGCCGATTCCAAAGCAGCACACAGCCCCATCTTGTCCCCCCTCTAACTTGCTCATTTCTCCACCAAATCACACAAAAACACCACCGTTAGATTCGTATCGGCAAGGGCTACGCTTTCCACCCTTCGAAAGCTTGGAACCTCCATCTTCACCTCCATGGCAGTTTGGCCTTTTGAAGCTTGAATGGGTTCTCTTGACTCTCCATCATCTCCTTAATGCTTTAAGGTAAAAATATAAGCAAGAGTTCATCATTCCTAGCTTGTTCTTGCAAAATTGGAATTTTTGCCCACGTTGGAATTTTTCTCCATTTCAGCCGATTGCTCCATGCCTTTTGTGGGGTGTTGGAAATTCCATCATTTGATTGCCAAGCTCTCCTTGTGGACATTCTAAGGTAATATCTAAGTTAGAGCCTTAAAAACTAGCTCCTTAAATATTAGTTTTGTGAGGAAAGTTTGAATTAAATTGGCTTGTGTGGTGTGTGTAATGGAATATGATTGTAGCTAGCAATCTAGACTCCCTTGTGTGGGGTGAAAACAAGAAGAGAAAGAGGGAACAAGAGAAAGAAGAAGAAGAGAAAGAAAACCGGAAACAAACAAGGTAATAAGCTCACCTTGAGTTGGTTTGTTTGGCTTGCAAAACAGATTTTTAATGTTGAATTAAAGATCTTGTTTTAGTGTAGTTAAGATACTACAATTTGAATGAGTAATGAGGATGCCTTAATGTTGCGTAAGTGTGGGAAATAAGCTTGAGAATAAACTACTACATATGTGTGAACAAGTGGGAATTTAATGTAGAGGTTGGTGCTTGATTAAACAGTGGTGAAGAAGTGAGTTTATGAGTTGATTCATTGTGGTGAATATGCTAAAGAAGTAGGCAAGTGCTGTCAAAATTTCCTTGGAGATTATGAACTTGAGTGTTTCATTTAATGGAAGAAACTAGGTGTGTTTAAGAGGTGTTAAGTGAGTGGTTAATGGTTTGAAAACCAAACTAAGAAGAAGAGTGTGTTAGCAGTGGAAATAATGTCATTTGGGTGCTAGGAATGGCATTAGTGAGTGAAGTTTGAATGGTAAGAAGAGGGTACCAAAATCTGTTACAAGAAGTAAAAGAACAAGAAAACTAGTTATGAAATATAAGTGAATTTGAGTGAAATAATCAAGAGATAGTGAGAGGACTTGATGATTTGTCTAAGGTAGTTTAGATGATTAATTAGAGGCTAAACATGTAGATTATATGTGGGGAAGATTAGAGAATTAAAGGAGGAAGGAATGGTGTTGAAACAGATTTGGAATTGTCAAATCTGCTGAAAGTGCAACAGGGTCCGGGACCTAGGTCCAGGACCATGTCCCGGACCACCCCCTAAAATACCCCCGAGAGTTTCCAGTTTGATAGGTCCGGGACTTAAGTCCCTGCCCATGTCCCGGACCACCCTTAAATTTAGGCCGAGAGTTGCTGCAAGCAGCTGGTCCGGGACTTGCTCTAGGTACAAGGTCCTGGACCATAGTGAATTTTCAGCTGAGAGTTACCAAATGAATTGGTCCGGGACTTAGGGTTAGGACCAAGCCCCGGACCACCCCCAGAAATGCCCCGTGAGTATTTTAAAGGTTTCTAATGATGGGGGTTTGAATGTTAATGATGTTATAAGGTGTTAAGGCCTTGTTTGGTGACATGTAAAGGCCCTAGGAAGTGTAAGAAAGTGTTAGAAATGATTGGGAAGTGAGAACTCAAATTAATAAGAGTAAAACCGAGATAACGGGATAACGGGGTAAGTACGGGAGTAGCATTTTATTATGTACCGTATGAGCCTAGTATTAATAATAATGTTTGAAACATTACCAGAGAATTGTGCGTGACCCGAGCATGGTGAGATGACACCGTAAAAGTAAAACCCCGGTGAAAGGTATGATTTTCTCATACTCCGCGTGCTAACCGAGTTACGTTGATTTGTGTGTTTGTGTGCCGGCTTAATCAAGACTAAAGCATGAAAATAATTCATTGTTTGATTATGTATGTCTTGTTGTATGTTGAATGAGCTAACATACTTGTATGTCGGTGTGGTCTAACATAGAGTAAAGACCGACTCATAGTGAGTAACGTTTGGCTAGAGACCCATAGACCGGGTCGATGCTTATGGTAACAAAAACGTGCAAACACACAAATTATCCATTAAAGTATAACGATAACGCAAACATATGAACTCCCTAGAATGTGAGGAGATGTGCGGGTTGAGTAATTACCCGATAACGGTTAGTAAACCATAATGACACAATCCACGAAAAAATGAGAGTGGAAAGATAAGTGAACCTCCTTCAGAAGATTAAAGATAGTTCGAAGATGTGAACTAGTAAAGAAGGTAACAGAGACCTAAGGGATTAGTAGCTCCCTTGAGACATGGTCGACCTCCTATATGAGGATCTTACCCGATATAAGAAAATAACCGAAAGTAGGAGTAAATCAAATGTATGGGTAACTCTTAAAACCTAAGATCAACCGAACTTGAGTAATGTTCCCAAAGTCATTAGAAACGTCGAGAGTGATGCTTCTACACTAAAACGCAATACATTATTATAACTCCGAGAGAGGAGTGTATGGGAATGTGAGCGGTCCGAGAGTAGTCGAACCTATATAAAAAGAGATAGGAACTAAGAGAGAGTTCCAAGAGCTAGTTGAACCTTCCCACCATGCTAGACCCAGAGTAGGGTCGAAACCGGGGAAGTAAGACTATGCTCGAGAGCCATGAGTTTTGGCTTAAGTATGCATTAAGAGTAACAAGCGTGACGTAGGGGACCTGTAGTGTCTCGAGAATCTACAAGAGCTTGAGTATAAATAACCCAAGTGTTTGGTGAGATAATGAGTATAAGTAACCTGAGAGAATGGGAGAGTATAGAATGAGTAGCCCAAGAGAATGGGTGTGAATAAGAATAAGTAACCCGAGAGAGTGGGTGAGTTATTGAATGAGTAACCAAGGCATAGTGAGGTATAGCACTCAAGGCCTAGGAGTAAATGATACAACTAACAACCTTGTTATGTTAGTTAGGGATTGTATCTCATGATTGTCGAATCCTTGTGTGTGTACATAATAATGTATTACTATATGCATGTTGGGTAGACACCAAAAATTCTCACCCATAATGCAAAATTCAGAAATAATAAAAAAAAGGGGGCATCGCTTTTCTTTTTCAAAATGCATTAAAGTGAGTGCCAAAAAAAAAATGTTCAAAATCAATTTTCAAAGCAATTAAAAAAAAGGGAGAAAACCTTGTTTTGTGAAAATAAACTCTTAATAACAAATCGATTTCAAGTTGCATAATTTCGGGCATTTAAATATTTATTTAATTTCAATTTTATTTTATCTTTATTTTTTTATTTTTATTTTTTATTTTTGTTTATTTTGATTTATTTATTATTTTTTTTTATTTTTGATTTTATTTTTTTATTCTTTTTCAGTCTGTTTTCCTTTACTTTTTACGATAAATGAAAATTTTCCATGCATTTTATTTCAAACAATAGTATTTAGTGTAGTTTTTTCCGTATTTTCCATGTTTCTATTGCAAGATTGGACACTAGAGTGGTTGGTGGGCATTAGCTTGAGACCGTATGCATGGGGTTCAATTCCAACTGACAACACCTCTGGATCATTTTGATTTTGTTTCTTTCTTTCTTGATTCTTTGTGCTTCTTGCTAATCCAACAGGCCCAAGAGCCAAACAAAGCCACATGTGACTCCCTGTAGCCCACGCCGGTTATGAAATTGGAACCCATGAAACAGAAATCAAGCTACCTCATCCCAATCCCTCTTTTATAAAAAGCACAACCGGCACAAATAAAAAACCTAGAGCACAATAGGGCAGCCGACAACACCAATCCCCAGGTCATTTCTTTCACTCTCCTCTGTTTCATCGATCTCCTTCAACCCAGGAACAAAAAAATCAGGACCTCGAGCTCCATTGAATCTCGACAAAATTGAGAAAACGGCAGCCTCACAAACATATACCTCCTCACCCATTTTCTTGACCAGGAACAAGGAACAACATGATATTTCCTTCTTTTATTCTTCACTCTCACGTTTTGCAACCACCGGCGAATATGGAGCTTTTCTACGCCGGCTCTCATTCACGGTGTTTTACAACCCAACTGACGAACATGGAATGTACAACTCTGCACTCGTACTCTCGTTTGTATGCCCAGATGACGAACAAGGAACAGATGGGCTTCGTGCCTCCTTCATTTCTCGTCTTCATTCACGGTGTGTCTGCAACCCATGTTGGTGAAACAACACACAGGCTCCGCTCCTTCAAGCTCTTCACTCACGAATTTCTGCAACCCGGACTGGCGAAGCAAGGAACATCATGCTGCTGCCTTCTCCATTCTCTTCAAATGTCCAACGAGGAGTACGTATATAAGCTCTGCACATCTCCTTTTATTCTCTTCTTCCTGATGGTAGTGTACAACCCAAATTCGTAAAAAAAAAAAACGAACACATCCATGCTTTGCGCCCATTTTCATTCTCCTCACTCCCATTGTCTTTCCAACCCAAACCGGCAAACAGAATATACGTAGGCTATTCGTTCTGTTCACTTTCGAAACAACCAGCAAACAAGACATATGCAGGCTTATGCCTTCATTCTTTTCAAACTATCAGCAACATACATACAGGCTCACGCCTTCTTCATTCTCTTCAAGCTGTCAATCTTCGTTGTCTTCTAGCTGGCGAAACAAGGAACATTACTACTCCAGTGTTCTTCATTCTCTTCATCGAGGCTGGCGAACAAAGAACACCCATGTTCCTCCTCCTTCCTTCTCTTCACTCACATCGAATACGGCTTAAAGGAAGGCAAAAACAGGACACGGAGATCTACTCTTCCGTCTCACACTGTCGGGACTTTGAGCTATCATTCTCGGACGGGCATCCTAAATCCACACTTCAACATCGGTGTCTCAGCCGGTTTTCATTTTCCTTTGAAGCTCAACTGGACGCGTGGGTTTTGATCAGCTCGGATTGATCTCTGGAATCGCACTTTGACAAAAATCAGAGAGAAGTAGCGAAATGAATGGGGGTATCCTCTTTTTGTTCTGGTCGATACATGTTGTACTCCCGTGTGTTGCCGCAGTGGTTTTCGCTTCCAAAGGAGGAACTCAAGTCCGGGAGTTTCTACAAGGAGATCAATGTCTCGACTAGGTGTATGTCATTTTGCGACTTGTTTGGGGTCTTCTTGTCCTAATTTCGGTTGGCATAGTGAGCAAGCACGCGCCTATAGCTTGCGACGTATTTCTTCATCTCCCTCCGGTATTTATATTCTAACCCTTGCTATCTCACAACTTATGAAGTCAAACGCATGAATCTTCCCTGTTTGTGCTCTATCGGTTTTTATTCGTATTCGAGTATAGACGCATGTCGAATGTGTCCTATTCTCATCTTGATTTTTTTTTTTAAATAGTCTGCGCTATTGACCTTGGGTTCAGTACAATTCAAAGTGAACATGGCTGGTCTTAGTTTCAGATCGTGGAAATGCATTGAAAAGCAAACGTGATCAATACTTTGTTTGATTTGCGGTTTGTTTGTGTTTCAGTGTTATTTAGAATTCAAAAGCGAAGGGGTTTTAAGAAAAATAGGAGAAACAAAACTGACTTGATATTGATCCCTTTTCATATAGGGTTGCATTTTGGTAACTGTCTTTTAGGTTTGACTTTATTCTGCTAATGGAACTAAAAAAATGGTGATTAGTCGTATTGGTTAATGGTACTCGGAGCCAAATAGAATAGGGTTAACTTCTAGCTGCCGATTTAGACTTGGAGACATTGAGGAATATACGTGTCCCCTCTTTCATTCTCTTATGTCGATTTTCATTATGGTTTTGTTCTAAACGTTGGTAGTTCGTGACTGCTAATTCCGTTCTTGGATTTTTGTTGCACCGAATCCAACTGAATATTTACCCCTTTGTACAGCATTGTCGGTTTGGAGAATACAATGATTCTAGCTTTAACATTATTCCTTGGTGATATATGTTTGACTCGATTTGTTCCTTACACCTTGGTTATTCATGTTCCGATTGAGGTACATATAATCGAATGGACATGGATGTGCCTGCTTGATATGGGCCGCGCCTGGCTGACTTGGAGTTCGACCTTGGACTATGCTGGTGCGCTTGCACTCCGTGTTACCCTATTCGGTTTGGATTTCTTGTTGGTTACACATGGCCGATAAAGGAGTATAAGATGATTCAATCGGGATCTCTTTCTGTATAAATGATAAACCGGGGGCAGGCCACCCCGTGGGTTAGTGTCCTATCACATACAACTTCTGTTGATTACATATTCTGCAATCTGCCTTCATTTCCAGCATGTTGTACCTTATGCATCAATTTGGTTTGGAGTTTGATTTTAGCGTAATTTTGATTCAATCTTCTTTCGAGATCAATTTGGTAGTCATTAATTTCGGTGTTGTTTCCTTTTAGTTAACTCTGAATAAAATGTTGAATTTGCTAGGTTCTGTTTCCTCATGCTACAATCCTTTTTGCCATGATAATTTTTGACCCCCATGTTCTGTGCTATCATCATGTTATATCATTTATTGTCTAACCCTTACAATGTTTCATGTTCTATTGGGTTGGGCCCGTTTGGGTTACTGTAAACTCTTATCCCAAATTCGACTTCAAACTCGGGTCCAACTCATTGCTAGCCAAACGGGTTAGAACAGGTGACCTTAGCCAGCCTCTAGGTTACCCAATTATTTCTGGGCCCATGAGCACAGTGTAGAAAAACTTTAGAAGGTGTTTCTCCATGGCGCATATCTCTGATTTGTTAAGTGGGGTTCCCTTTCCATCAAATTTTTCCAAACAATCCCTTAATTAAGATTAAAAAACTTGAAAAATCAAATCCAATTCCAAAAACGAGAGACATCTCCTTCTGAATTCTTGTTAATTCTCAAATCAACATCTCTTTTAAGTTCCACAAAAAATTCATTCAATTCCAATTCGATTCAAATTCATTCAACTCCAACTCGATTCAGATTCATTCAATCCCAATTCGATTCAAATTCATTCAACTCCAATTCGATAAAAATCCATTCATTCCAATCCGATTCAAATTCATTCATTCAAATTTGATAATAATTCATTCACTCAATTTCGATAATAATTCATTCAATTCCAACTTGATAAAAATCCATTCATTCCAATTCAATAAAAAAATCTCTCAATTCCGATTCGATAAAAAATTCATTCATTTCAATTCAATAGAAATTCTTTCAATCCCAATTTGACAAAATTTCACTCAATTCCAATCCGATTCAAATTCACCCAATTCCAATTCAATAAAAATTCATTCAACTCTAATTCAATCTCAATTCGATTCAAAAATTCATTCAATCTCAATCCAAAATTTTCAATTGCGATTCAACTTCAATTCCAATTCAAATTCAATTTCAACTCCGAGTCAAATAGATTTCAATCCAAAATCAATTCAATTTCAATCTGATTTCAATTCAATTCTTAATTCGACTCCGATTCAATCTCAATGTAAATCCAATTCAATTCAAAATTCTTTTCATTCCCAGTTCAAATCAATTTCATTTCAATCCCGAATAATTCCAAACATCAAATCTCAAATTCTTTAAAACTTCGAACTCCTTGAAATTCCAAACTCCGGAGAAATCAAGCATCTCAAATCCCTAAACGTCTCAGCAGCTCAATAGACTCGAACGTCTCAACAGCTCAACAGACTCGAATGTCTCAACAGCTCAACAGACTCGAACGTCTCAGCAGCTCAACAGACTCGAATGTCTCAACAGCTCAACAGACTCGACCGTCTCAGCAGCTCAACAGACTCGACCGTCTAACAGCTCAATAGACTCGACCGTCGCAGCAGCTTAACAGACTCGAATATCTCAACAGCTTAACAGACTCGAATGTCTCAGCAGTTCAACAGACTCGAACGTCTCAACAGCTCAACAGACTCGAATGTCTCAACAGCTCAACAGACTCGAACGTCTCAGCAGCTCAACAGACTCGAATGTCTCAACAGCTCAACAGACTCGACCGTCTCAGTAGCTCAACAGACTCGAACGTCTCAACAGCTTAACAGACTCGAATGTCTCAACAGACTCGACCGTCTCAACAGCTCAACAGACTCGACCGTCTCAGCAGCTCAACAGACTCGACCGTCTCAACAGCTCAATAGACTCGGCCGTCGCAGCAGCTTAACAGACTCGAATATCTCAACAGCTTAACAGACTCGAATGTCTCAGCAGTTCAACAGACTCAAACGTCTCAACAGCTCAACAGACTCGAATGTCTCAACAGCTCAACAGACTCGAACGTCTCAGCAGCTCAACAGACTCGAATGTCTCAACAGCTCAACAGACTCGACCGTCTCAGTAGCTCAACAGACTCGAACGTCTCAACAGCTTAACAGACTCGAATGTCTCAACAGACTCGATCGTCTCAACAGCTCAATAGACTCGACCGCCGCAGCAGCTTAATAGACTCGAATATCTCAACAGCTTAACAGACTCGAATGTCTCCGCAGTTCAACAGATTCGAACATCTCAATAGACTCGTCAAATTCAAACACCTCACAAATCCTCAGCTCCTCAAAAAGCCGAACCTCTTGAAATTTGATAACCCTTTCAAGCCTTGAACATCTCACAGACCCGAGCGTCTCACAGACTTCATCATTTCAAGAATCTAAATGTCTCACAGAGTTGAGCATCTCACAGACTCTTACACCTCAAACTCCAAAATGAACCAGACAATCTGTTAAACCTCACAAAAATGACCACGAAACCTCTTTGATCCTTCAAAGTCCCAAAAGGTCAAAAGCCCAATTCCTTTAAAACCCTAAAACTCTCAAATCTCCAAAAAAACACTGAACTACGTAAGGTCTGATCTCGATAAGGAATTGAGTACGTAGGCAACCCATACAGGGTGCGACCCCACATCAATCAAAATGCCATTTTTTTTACTCAGCCATCTCACCTCTAAACAATCCCGTATTGTCTCACAGACCTGAGCGTCTCACAGACTTTGTTATTCCAATGATTCGAATATCTCACAGACCAGAGCATCTCATAGGCCCGAGTGTCCCACAGATCCGAGCGTCTCACAGACTTCGACATCTTAAGGTTTCAAACGTCTCATAGACCCGAGCGTCTCACAGACTAAAACATCCCATACTTCAAACATCCCAGGAGGATTCAAGCATCTCCTAATAATCGTGAACTACGTAAGGTCTGATCTCAACAGGGAATTGAGTACGTAGGCAGCCCATCCAGGGTGCGACCCATTCCAAACAAAAAACCCTTTTCCCCTTCTGAGGTGGCTCTCATATCTCTCAAAACATTCAAACCTTCTTCGGTTCCCACAAGCTTCAAACCATCAGACTCCAAGTCTTGTCCATTCACACAACCAGACTTTTCCCAAATCTTCATTCTATACTCATCCGAATTCACCAGTTCTTCCTCTTGGCGCTAGCTTGGCAGAAAAGCTCGTCTCATCCACTCCCTTTCTCTCTTCCTGTCCTAATCCTATCCTTTGGCTTTAATTGAATCTCTCTAAAAAGGTTTTGAAAGAGGGCAATCCCGACAATTGGAGACCGAGGTTTCCTCGGGCACCAATCCGAAGTCGTGGTCGTTGCCACTTCTAAGGGGTGTAACCCAGTACGAACCCACACAGAATCTCTAGTATGATCAGATAAGTCCTATCTATAGGCAACAAATCATCGGAGTCAATTAACGGTTCTTAGAAACCGATCTTCCTTCCTAGTTATCATAGGTCAAACTAGGTGGCGACTCTAGTCAACTCCGTCTAATAGAGGCATTAGTCCGCGTGGAGCCCATTGAGAGCGGGTGTAGCGTTCACTAACACTCCCCTTATGCTTTCTGGGAAAGACGGACGATTTAGTAGGTATTTGAGGGATGCCAAGAATAACGGGTTTTCACCCTCCACAGAATGGCATTTTCTACGACCTAGGCTTCTCAGTCATATCATATTTAGATAGCCCCCCCCCCCCCCTCATACCGAAAAATCACCCTCCACAGAATGGCGACTCTGCTGGGGAAAACTTGAGTAAGTTTTTTTCATAAAACTTGGTCAAGGAAGACTGAACTCCATTCAAAATTGTCGGGACTTTCCCACTTCTTTCAAAACCTTTAAGAGATCCATTTCGAAAGCCACTAGGACTACTCTACTCCGCACTTAGAGTGTGTTTGGTGAGGATAGCTAGGATGAGGGTTTAGAGTTTATGCTTGGCTTGCTTGTCATTCGTGTTTTGTTTGCTCTACATAATTGTGTGATTATGCTAGACTAACTTGCAGGAACTCCAGGTAGGTGGGCCCATTAGGGGTCCAACCTCTTCTCTCTCTTTGCTTGCGCATTTATTACCGCTCTTTCTCTTTGCTATTGAATTGTTAGGAATAGTCCTGATGGGGGGGTGCATTGGGTAGTTTAGGACATGCATTCCTCTGTGTCACCTGATTTACCCACGATGTCATGGGATCCCAACCGGTCCACGGTTGATTCCCCATGAGCTAGGGTCACTCTCTCAGTGAACAAACCCACGAGGCGGTACGGTCTCCGACCAACGCTTTGAGCTCATGATCCAAAAATATCCTCCATTATCTGAGTCAAAAGCCAGCATATAGTGACCGTTGAGCCTTCAGTGTCCAGCTGCCTGATCCGGTGTCTAGGACGGGTTTTATGGGTAGTCACCCCTTGTACGTCGTCTGTCTGACCACCATTTTACCTTACCCTGAAGATTGCATGAGCTCTGTTCTCCAAGTGTCCTCTGCACCACGGGTGTCTCTAAAGCCCGATGTCACGCTGCACGTCCATAGAGGATCCAGTATTTACCGGATACCCATACATGGCACAACGTAGTCAGTGAATAATTTGGACTTTAGACACACCTGACCGTGCAGATGACGAGAGACCCGTTCCCATGCAATACTTCCCCAAGTTTCCCAAAAGTGAGTATATTGTGATAATCCCCGGCCGTGGCTCGTGTGACTGTATCACTTCGGGTATCCTGACCTTTCGAACTTAAGCACTTCGGACTTTCTTGATGACGTGCCCCACAAGGCATAACAGAGATAAATCCCGAGAGATGAACAGTGAAGGGACGACGGTTCCCCCGGTGGTATGGAAGCATTGATTGACCTGGAAGGTGATTATCCCAATCATTCACACTCAGCTCCACATAAAATCAGCCATGATTTTTTATTTTGCACTTACATCTATGTGTAATCACGTTTCAAAAATTAGCAAAAATCAAAAAATGAATCATGTCAAACACTCTAATGAAATACCTTCAAAGCCGTTTATCTCGAATGATTTCAAAATTATTATTTCCAAAGCAGTTTTCAAAATCGGTTTCAATCAAAGTCTTCCAGAAAACAAACTTTGTCAACAGATTTCAAAAATCTACTACTTACAAATGATTTTCAATCAATATTTCTCATGTATGTTATTTCAAAAATTATTTCAAATCAAAAACCTACTTTTTACAGATGAATTTCAAAAACTTTTTTCACGGATATTATCTCAAACTTGTTTTTGAAAACAGTTTTCAAGATGATTTCCACAAATGTATTTCAAAATAAAATGATTTAGCCCCATGTTGTGACCCGCTATTTTTGAAGTTCAACCCACCTTCAAGAGCAGCGGTCATTACCGTGGAGCGTACTAGTCATTTCGTGTTTTCACAAAAGTGGTGGATTTTCACAAAGATTTTATGCTCGATCATTCACCTTTCCTTTCTCAAAAATGCCCCTCATTTTCCTCATCAGAGCAGATGGAGCGCATGAAGATCGACAACAACAGTTCGAACCGAAAATCAGAGGAGCACCAACTCGAGTCGAGCAACATGAAGACCAGCGACGACCGTTCGAGTCTGAAGCTGTTGAGGGTCAAAAGATCACCAACAGTTTCTCTTGATCACAGTGTCACCTTGCTACCCGAACCCGAAGATGAGCGAACGACCAATCAAGAGCCCGCACATGAACAAGCAGTCAGTCAGAAGCTCGAAGATCAAGTAAAAGAGTTCAGAAGAAGTTTATCTCAAATTCCTCCTTTAATGACTTTTAGAATTGATGTATAGGTTCTCCCCTAGCATTCTTTCTCTCTTGTCAATTTCTGAATAGACTTTGTGTATAGGTTGTACATTCCCTTTGAATTTATTTAGATCAATGTGTACAGGGTTCCCCACTCCCTATTTTATTTGCGAATGACCGAGCGTCAAAATTTCTACTGAGAAAATCCACCACTTCGAGAACACGTGTTTTCAAAACTGTTTTTCTAAAAACTTGATTTCTTTTAGCACATACGATTTGATTCTTTCCATTTCCAGTCAGTTCACATTCATTAATCATGCATGAATCACACCCATCTCACAAAAATTTCATGATCACATGTTGCATTCTCAACAAATCACACACAAACTTCATCCCGTTTTTTCAAGTGCACTAACATTCGCATTTGTCAGATTCTTTTTTGATGACTGTTTTTGCAGGTGATTAACTGTCTTTACCCACGAGCGACAACATGATCTTCGAAATGATAATGAGAAATACCAGGGATTCAAGCATTTCCTATTCAGAATACCGTGTACATAGAGACCCACAACAACAAAAAAGCATGTACAAAAAAAGTGCATACATCCAAAATCCCAAAAAAAAATGCATACATCCAAAATCCAAAAAATGCATACATCCAAAATCCAAAAAAAAAAATGCAGTCTCTACCAATCATGGGGCCACCATGCGGAAGTTGTCACTTCCTAAAAATAAAGGTCCAAAACTCCAGGAGCCAGTCATCAGCCAAATACCATTTTGAAACAGCTTCTCTCACATCGCGCCTAACATTTAGACCATCTTCAGGCCGACATTGACGGGATGAGCTTCATGGACCATCAACTGGAACTGACTCAAGCGAGACTAGGTGTAGCCTTACCGCTCATGCATTGCATAAAAAAAACAACATTCAATCAAAGTTCAAAAGTCAACCATTTCCATCATCATTTTCATCATCTCATGCATCCTATACATTGTAATTCCATATTACCACAACACATTGCACTATAGATAGTTGCATTTGCATACTCCCATATCGAAACGATGTCTTTGGTGAAAATCTTGATCGATTGTTTGAATGGAGTGCGTGAACCGCTAAACTCTCGACCTGTCAACGAACACAAGAGTCCAATCAAAATCAGCACCACAAACCAAGTGAGTAGTGTGCGAAGAGCAGTATTTTCTCTTGAATTTCAAATGAGGGTATTAGACAATCCGCTGAGCGATGAGGGAAGATAGAGCAAATCCATAGAGGTAAAACCATGAGTGACATGTGCATTCCTTCATCACATGGAGAGGCACAATACATAGTGAGATCAATGTCGATATACAGGATATGAACTGTGATTCATGCAAAGATCTGAGAATAGTAAGAAAACATTCATTGACTAATGAGAATGATGAGGCACTTAGGAATCAAAATCTCCACAAAACCCAAAAAGCTTTGACTGCCCTGTACATAATCTCTTAGTGAGCCCAGCTGAGCCTTTCATGATAAACCTTCTTCTGTGAACTCCACAACATGCCAACTCACATACACATATTTACTCACCCTTGCAATAGAGGATCTCAAAGGAGCCAGAGCCATGGTCTCCCCCCCACCATCTTCACAAAAACAACAAATAAAATGCTTGAAGAAATCAGTGAGTCAACGCAACTCCAAAGCCAAACACCAAAAAAGAACACCGAAAATGTTCAAGAAGATCGATGAGTCAATGTGACTCCAAAGCTGAAAGCCAAATACAAAGCTGAGAACGCTTGAGAAAGTTGATGAGCCAAATGCAATTTAAAAAAAAAAACAAAATGAGAGAAAGTTCAAATCAAACACCAGAAGAAGGCAAGAAGGAGAAATCCAAATCAGAAGGACCAATGATGTCCATAGAAACCAATAAAAGGTTATCAAAACCCGTACAATCATTCCACCCATGGCAAAGGTGAAACCCGTCCTCTATTGCACAAAAGCTCCACAATTCCTAAATAAATCCCACAGTCCCATGTGACATGTATCATACTCTCATCCCCGTTACAACCCAATAAAGACCTCTGACTCATAAGTTAATGAGCGTTAACTGAAAGTACCGGATCTGAAACATGAACCGTAAGCTTCATACTCGTTATCAACATGTCCCATCATCCCAAAGGGACCATGAGCGAAAGAGTGTGACCTTACCCCACAAGGTCTTTAGAGCGCGAGTGACTCTTTGATTAAACCGCCAAATATGAATAACCTATCCATTGCAAGTAAGGAATTTGTGAGGATCGGAAAGTCCCGGACCTCGAAAGGAAATTCTCAGGAAAATATTGCTCTAAGCATCGAGAGTATCATCACCGCTTTGCACACAGCCAAACTCATGAGAGATTGACCCGTATCCCTCCATGAGAGGAAAATGATTCACGCCTTCCATTTCACAATCATTCAAGATCGAATCGAAGATGTCTCTATTCGTAAACCTCACATTAATAGAGATAGGGCCTACCTTCTTACAAAAACTGCATATGCATTTGCATCGTATCTAGCATTTAATATTTGCATGCATCATAAGCACTCCATCATCAACATCTGATTGGTAAGACTCTGCTAGTCTCACTGAGAGTCGACTTCAGTTGCTGCAGTTGAAGTAAAAACTTCCTATCAAAGGAGATCAAGCTGAAGCCATTCCAGGCTATCTTGAGCTACGTCGAATCATTATGAAGCCATCCGGGGCCATCCTCGAACTACATCGAACAATCTAGAGCCATCCTGGGCTATCCTCGAGCTACATCGAACAAAATACTAAAGCCATCCGAGGCCATACGAAGACAATTCGGAGCCATTCAGCGTCATGCTCGAGCCTCATCAACACCATATCCATAACCAAACTGGACCCATGCGGGAGCCAACATCTGACATTGCAACCGTCCTTAGAACTACACAGGGGGCATCCTAACAGTCCGATGACAATACGGGAGCCACCTCAAATCCACATTAGATCTATCTCATCACCAAGGTCCTGCCAACAGAAATTCGAACTACGTATGGTCTGATCTCAAAACGGAATTGAGTACGTAGGCAGCCCGCTCAGGGTGCGACCACTCAGGCGATAATCCCCTTTTGCTCCTTGCTATCATCAAATGGAGCATCCCGGAATCATGACGCAGCCATCTCGGGCCATGATCAGAACTACACCAAAGACATCCAACCATGTTTGGCCATTCACGTATGATAACAAGTTCACCCACAATAAATCCATCACCAAAGCCTTGCACGCAAAGAGATCGAACTACGTATGGTCTGATCTCAATACGGAATTGAGTACGTAGGCAGCCCATTCAGGGTGCGACCACATCAAAGGCGAAAACTTCCCTTTTCCCCTCGGTGTCATTAAAGGAACCAACCAAAGCATCGTCATGCTCAATCAGCACAAGGTCATCCCGGAGCCATCCATGGAATCCTGGAACCATGATGGGAACTCCCAACAAAGTCATACAACTGTGTTTCATCATTCACTCGTGAAAAACCATTCACTCACTACAAAGTCCACAAAATCCCGTCAAACAACAATAAATCCATCATCGGAGCCATCAAACCATCCTGAAAAAAAAAATGAAGGCAAATCAAAGCCCACAAACTACCACAAAATCACCAACCGTGTCAAACCCACCAACCACCCCGAGACCATTGGTCACACCGGAGCCATCAGTGCATATCGGAGCCATCAACGCATGCTGGAGCCATCTCAGATCCTTGAAGCCATGCCGGAGCCACCGGAGCCATCCCGAAGTTTTGATGTAACTCTGGAGCCATCTGCTCACACAAAAACCTACACCCACAAACAGGGAGTTTAATTCAATTAATACATTGGTTAATCACCTCACATCACATATCATCTGCATATACCCACAAAATTGCTCACTATCTGACGTATCTTCAGACCGCTAGGCAGCTATTGCGCTACTAGTGCGGCCGCATTTCATTTTACACCCGCTAGACAGCTATTGCGCTTCTGGTGCGGTCGAATTTTTCGTTTTACACCCGCTAGACAGCTATTGCGCTACTAGTACGGGCGCCTTTCATTTTACACCTGCTAGACAGCTATTGCGCTACTAGTACGGTCGCATTTCGTTTTACACCCACCAGGCAGCTATTGCGCTACTGGTGCGGTCGCATTTTATTTTACACCCGCCATGCAGCTATTGCACTACTGGTGCGGTCGCATTTTTTTTTACACCCGCTAGACAGCTATTGCGCTACTAGTGCGGTCGAATTTTTCGTTTTACACCTGCTAGACAGCTATTGCGCTACTAGTACGGTCGCCTTTCATTTTACACCGCTAGACAGCTATTGCGCTACTAGTGCGGTCGAATTTTTCGTTTTACACCTGCTAGACAGCTATTACGCTACTAGTACGGTCGTCTTTCATTTTACACCCGCTAGACAGCTATTGCGCTACTAGTGCGGTTGAATTTTTCGTTTTACACCTGCTAGACTGCTATTGCGCTACTAGTATGGTCGCCTTTCATTTACACCCACTAGGCAGCTATTGCGCTACTAGTGCGGTCGCATTTCTTTTTACACCCACTAGGTAGTATTGCGCTACTAGTGCGGTCGCATTTCTTTTTACACCCGCTAGGCAGCTATTGCGCTACTAGTGCGGTCGCATTTCTTTTTACACCCGCTAGGCAGCTATTGCGCTACTAGTGCGGTCACATTTCTTTTTACACCCGCTAGGCAGCTATTGCGCTACTAGTGCGGTCACATTTCTTTTTATACCCGCCAGACAGCTATTGCACTACTAGTGCGGTCGAATTTTTTGTTCTACACCTGCTAGACAGCTATTGCGCTACTAGTACGGTCGCCTTTCGTTTTACACCTGCTAGACAGCTATTACGCTACTAGTGTGGTCCCGCCGTTTTTCCTCCACTAGGCAGCTATTACGCTACTAGTGTGAGATCGTTCATTTCATAACCCACTAGGCAGCTATTACGCTACTAGTGCGGTCCCGCCGTTTTTCCTCCACTAGGTAGCTATTACGCTACTAGTGCGAGATCGTTCATTTCATAACCCACTAGGCAGCTATTACGCTACTAGTGCGATCCTGCCGTTCTTCCTCCACTAGGCAGCTATTACGCTACTAGTGCGAGATCGTTCATTTCATAACCCACTAGGCAGCTATTACGCTACTAGTGCGGTCCCGCCGTTTTCCTCCACTAGGCAGCTATTACGCTACTAGTGCGAGATCGTTCATTTCATAACCCACTAGGCAGCTATTACGCTACTAGTACGGTCCCGCCGTTTTTCCTCCACTAGGCAGCTATTACGCTACTAGTGCGAGATCGTTCATTTCATAACCCACTAGGTAGCTATTACGCTACTAGTGCGGTCCCGCCGTTTTTCCTCCACTAGGCAGCTATTACGCTACTAGTGCGAGATCATTCATTTCATAATCCACTAGGCAGCTATTACGCTACTAGTGCGGTCCCGTCGTTTTTCCTCCACTAGGCAGCTATTACGCTACCAGTGCAAGATCGTTTCACACTCACATACTAGGCAGTTATTACGCTACTAGTATAGTGCTCAATCAAAGTATTATAGGCTCGTCATAAGTCCTATAGCTAGATGTCAAGAGGTCTAGTTGAGGCTCTCCTAAGTCCTCGTACTTTTAATTGCATTCTAGGCTCGTCATAAGTCCTAGGGTTAGATATCAAGAGGTCTAACTGAGGCTCGTCATAAGCCCTCGTGCATTCGGTTATCATGTCATTTTAATTCCTGTTGCATTCATACATCATTTCACTCACGGTCGCCTGCCAATGCACCGCAAAGTCGTAGTGAGAATTTTTGGCGCCCTCTCAACCTTGATCCAATTCTGCAAGGGCTTGCAAAATTGAATCAAGGGGAGCCATCTGTAGACACCAAAAATTCTCACCCATAATGCAAAATTCAGAAATAATAAAAAAAAAGGGGCATCGCTTTTCTTTTTCAAAATGCATTAAAGTGAGTGCCAAAAAAAAAAATGTTCAAAATCAATTTTCAAAGCAATTAAAAAAAAAGGGAGAAAACCTTGTTTTGTGAAAATAAACTCTTAATAACAAATCGATTTCAAGTTGCATAATTTCGGGCATTTAAATATTTATTTAATTTCAATTTTATTTTATCTTTATTTTTTATTTTTATTTTTATTTTTGATTTTATTTTTGATTTATTTATTTTTTATTTTTTTATTTTTGATTTTATTTTTTTTATTCTTTTTCAGTCTGTTTTCCTTTACTTTTTTACGATAAATGAAAATTTTCCATGCATTTTATTTCAAACAATAGTATTTAGTGCAGTTTTTTTTCGTATTTTCCATGTTTCTATTGCAAGATTGGACACTAGAGTGGTTGGTGGGCATTAGCTTGAGACCGTATGCATGGGGTTCAATTCCAACTGACAACACCTCTGGATCATTTTGATTTTGTTTCTTTCTTTTCTTGATTCTTTGTGCTTCTTGCTAATCCAACAGGGCCCAAGAGCCAAACAAAGCCACATGTGACTCCCTGTAGCCCACGCCGGTTATGAAATTGGAACCCATGAAACAGAAATCAAGCTACCTCATCCCAATCCCTCTTTTATAAAAAGCACAACCGGCACAAATAAAAAACCTAGAGCACAATAGGGCAGCCGACAACACCAATCCCCAGGTCATTTCTTTCACTCTCCTCTGTTTCATCGATCTCTTTCAACCCAGGAACAAAAAAAATCGGGACCTCGAGCTCCATTGAATCTCGACAAAATTAAGAAAACGGCAGCCTCACAAACATATACCTCCTCACCCATTTTCTTGACCAGGAACAAGGAACATACATGATATTTCCTCTCTTTTATTCTTCACTCTCACGTCTTGCAACCACCGGCGAATATGGAGCTTTTCTACGCCGGCTCCTCATTCACGGTGTTTTACAACCCAACTGACGAACATGGAATGTACAACTCTGCACTCGTACTCTCGTTTGTATGCCCAGATGACGAACAAGGAACAGATGGGCTTCGTGCCTCCTTCATTTCTCGTCTTCATTCACGGTGTGTCTGCAACCCATGTTGGTGAAACAACACACAGGCTCCGCTCCTTCAAGCTCTTCACTCACGAATTTCTGCAACCCGGACTGGCGAAGCAAGGAACATCATGCTGCTGCCTTCTCCATTCTCTTCAAATGTCCAACGAGGAGTACGTATATAAGCTCTGCACATCTCCTTTTATTCTCTTCTTCCTGATGGTAGTGTACAACCCAAATTCGTAAAAAAAAAAAACGAACACATCCATGCTTTGCGCCCATTTTCATTCTCCTCACTCCCATTGTCTTTCCAACCCAAACCGGCAAACAGAATATACGTAGGCTATTCGTTCTGTTCACTTTCGAAACAACCAGCAAACAAGACATATGCAGGCTTATGCCTTCATTCTTTTCAAACTATCAGCAACATACATACAGGCTCACGCCTTCTTCATTCTCTTCAAGCTGTCAATCTTCGTTGTCTTCTAGCTGGCGAAACAAGGAACATTACTACTCCAGTGTTCTTCATTCTCTTCATCGAGGCTGGCGAACAAAGAACACCCATGTTCCTCCTCCTTCCTTCTCTTCACTCACATCGAATACGGCTTAAAGGAAGGCAAAAACAGGACACGGAGATCTACTCTTCCGTCTCACACTGTCGGGACTTTGAGCTATCATTCTCGGACGGGCATCCTAAATCCACACTTCAACATCGGTGTCTCAGCCGGTTTTCATTTTCCTTTGAAGCTCAACTGGACGCGTGGGTTTTGATCAGCTCGGATTGATCTCTGGAATCGCACTTTGACAAAAATCAGAGAGAAGTAGCGAAATGAATGGGGGTATCCTCTTTTTGTTCTGGTCGATACATGTTGTACTCCCGTGTGTTGCCGCAGTGGTTTTCGCTTCCAAAGGAGGAACTCAAGTCCGGGAGTTTTCTACAAGGAGATCAAAGTCTCGACTAGGTGTATGTCATTTTGCGACTTGTTTGGGGTCTTCTTGTCCTAATTTCGGTTGGCATAGTGAGCAAGCACGCGCCTATAGCTTGCGACGTATTTCTTCATCTCCCTCCGGTATTTATATTCTAACCCTTGCTATCTCACAACTTATGAAGTCAAACGCATGAATCTTCCCTGTTTGTGCTCTATCGGTTTTTATTCGTATTCGATAGTATAGACGCATGTCGAATGTGTCCTATTCTCATGTTTTTTTTTTAAATAGTCTGCGCTATTGACCTTGGGTTCAGTACAATTCAAAGTGAACATGGCTGGTCTTAGTTTCAGATCGTGGAAATGCATTGAAAAGCAAACGTGATCAATACTTTGTTTGATTTGCGGTTTGTTTGTGTTTCAGTGTTATTTAGAATTCAAAAGCGAAGGGGTTTTAAGAAAAATAGGAGAAACAAAACTGACTTGATATTGATCCCTTTTCATATAGGGTTGCATTTTGGTAACTGTCTTTTAGGTTTGACTCTTTATTCTGCTAATGGAACTAAAAAAATGGTGATTAGTCGTATTGGTTAATGGTACTCGGAGCCAAATAGAATAGGGTTAACTTCTAGCTGCCGATTTAGACTTGGAGACATTTGAGGAATATACGTGTCCCCTCTTTCATTCTCTTATGTCGATTTTCATTATGGTTTTGTTCTAAACGTTGGTAGTTCGTGACTGCTAATTCCGTTCTTGGATTTTTGTTGCACGAATCCAACTGAATATTTACCCCTTTGTACAGCATTGTCGGTTTGGAGAATACAATGATTCTAGCTTTAACATTATTCCTTGGTGATATATGTTTGACTCGATTTGTTCCTTACACCTTGGTTATTCATGTTCCGATTGAGGTACATATAATCGAATGGACATGGATGTGCCTGCTTGATATGGGCCGCGCCTGGCTGACTTGGAGTTCGACCTTGGACTATGCTGATGCGCTTTGCACTCCGTGTTACCCTATTCGGTTTGGATTTCTTGTTGGTTACACATGGCCGATAAAGGAGTATAAGATGATTCAATCGGGATCTCTTTTCTGTATAAATGATAAACCGGGGGCAGGCCACCCCGTGGGTTAGTGTCCTATCACATACAACTTCTGTTGATTACATATTCTGCAATCTGCCTTCATTTCCAGCATGTTGTACCTTATGCATCAATTTGGTTTGGAGTTTGATTTTAGCGTAATTTTGATTCAATCTTCTTTCGAGATCAATTTGGTAGTCATTAATTTCGGTGTTGTTTCCTTTTAGTTAACTCTGAATAAAATGTTGAATTTGCTAGGTTCTGTTTCCTCATGCTACAATCCTTTTTGCCATGATAATTTTTGACCCCCATGTTCTGTGCTATCATCATGTTATATCATTTATTGTCTAACCCTTACAATGTTTCATGTTCTATTGGGTTGGGCCCGTTTGGGTTACTGTAAACTCTTATCCCAAATTCGACTTCAAACTCGGGTCCAACTCATTGCTAGCCAAACGGGTTAGAACAGGTGACCTTAGCCAGCCTCTAGGTTACCCAATTATTTCTGGGCCCATGAGCACAGTGTAGAAAAACTTTAGAAGGTGTTTCTCCATGGCGCATATCTCTGATTTGTTAAGTGGGGTTCCCTTTCCATCAAAATTTTCCAAACAATCCCTTAATTAAGATTAAAAAACTTGAAAAATCAAATCCAATTCCAAAAACGAGAGACATCCTTCTGAATTCTTGTTAATTCTCAAATCAACATCTCTTTAAGTTCCACAAAAAATTCATTCAATTCCAATTCGATTCAAATTCATTCAACTCCAACTCGATTCAGATTCATTCAATCCCAATTCGATTCAAATTCATTCAACTCCAATTCGATAAAAATCCATTCATTCCAATCCGATTCAAATTCATTCATTCAAATTTGATACTACCTCTGTCCCACTTTCATCTTCCTGTTTATTTTTTGGCACGCTTTTCCACTTCAATATTAAACATATAAAATAAAATAAATTTATAAAATAAATTTTTATAACATATAGTTTTTTACATGAGGATTCCATTGCAAAAATTAGATTGTAAAATTATATCATCTTATATGTTAAATATTGAAGTCAAACGACATGTTCAAGTAGTAAACCAGACGGTCAATAAGGGACGGAGGGAGTAATAATTCATTCACTCAATTTCGATAATAATTCATTCAATTCCAACTTGATAAAAATCCATTCATTCCAATTCAATAAAAAAATCTCTCAATTCCGATTCGATAAAAAATTCATTCATTTCAATTCAATAGAAATTCTTTCAATCCCAATTTGACAAAATTTCACTCAATTCCAATCCGATTCAAATTCACCCAATTCCAATTCAATAAAAATTCATTCAACTCTAATTCAATCTCAATTCGATTCAAAAATTCATTCAATCTCAATCCAAAATCTTTTCAATTGCGATTCAACTTCAATTCCAATTCAAATTCAATTCAACTCCGAGTCAAATAGATTTCAATCCAAAATCAATTCAATTTCAATCTGATTTCAATTCAATTCTTAATTCGACTCCGATTCAATCTCAATGTAAATCCAATTCAATTCAAAATTCTTTTCATTCCCAGTTCAAATCAATTTCATTTCAATCCCGAATAATTCCAAACATCATAAATCTCAAATTCTTTAAAACTTCGAACTCCTTGAAATTCCAAACTCCGGAGAAATCAAGCATCTCAAATCCCTAAACGTCTCAGCAGCTCAATAGACTCGAACGTCTCAACAGCTCAACAGACTCGAACGTCTCAACAGCTCAACAGACTCGAACGTCTCAGCAGCTCAACAGACTCGAATGTCTCAACAGCTCAACAGACTCGACCGTCTCAGCAGCTCAACAGACTCGACCGTCTCAACAGCTCAATAGACTCGACCGTCGCAGCAGCTTAACAGACTCGAATATCTCAACAGCTTAACAGACTCGAATGTCTCAGCAGTTCAACAGACTCGAACGTCTCAACAGCTCAACAGACTCGAATGTCTCAACAGCTCAACAGACTCGAACGTCTCAGCAGCTCAACAGACTCGAATGTCTCAACAGCTCAACAGACTCGACCGTCTCAGTAGCTCAACAGACTCGAACGTCTCAACAGCTTAACAGACTCGAATGTCTCAACAGACTCGACCGTCTCAACAGCTCAACAGACTCGACCGTCTCAGCAGCTCAACAGACTCGACCGTCTCAACAGCTCAATAGACTCGACCGTCGCAGCAGCTTAACAGACTCGAATATCTCAACAGCTTAACAGACTCGAATGTCTCAGCAGTTCAACAGACTCGAACGTCTCAACAGCTCAACAGACTCGAATGTCTCAACAGCTCAACAGACTCGAACGTCTCAGCAGCTCAACAGACTCGAATGTCTCAACAGCTCAACAGACTCGACCGTCTCAGTAGCTCAACAGACTCGAACGTCTCAACAGCTTAACAGACTCGAATGTCTCAACAGACTCGACCGTCTCAACAGCTCAATAGACTCGACCGCCGCAGCAGCTTAACAGACTCGAATATCTCAACAGCTTAACAGACTCGAATGTCTCCGCAGTTCAACAGATTCGAACATCTCAATAGACTCGTCAAATTCAAACACCTCACAAATCCTCAGCTCCTCAAAAAGCCGAACCTCTTGAAATTTGATAACCCTTTCAAGCCTCGAACATCTCACAGACCCGAGCGTCTCACAGACTTCATCATTTCAAGAATCTAAATGTCTCACAGAGTTGAGCATCTCACAGACTCTTACACCTCAAACTCCAAAATGAACCAGACAATCTGTCAAACCTCACAAAATGACCACGAAACCTCTTTGATCCTTCAAAGTCCAAAAGGTCAAAAGCCCAATTCCTTCAAAACCCTAAAACTCTCAAATCTCCAAAAAAACACTGAACTACGTAAGGTCTGATCTCGATAAGGAATTGAGTACGTAGGCAACCCATACAGGGTGCGACCCTACATCAATCAAAATGCCATTTTTTTTACTCAGCCATCTCACCTCTAAACAATCCCGTATTGTCTCACAGACCTGAGCGTCTCACAGACTTTGTTATTCCAATGATTCGAATATCTCACAGACCAGAGCATCTCATAGGCCCGAGTGTCCCACAGATCCGAGCGTCTCACAGACTTCGACATCTCAAGGTTTCAAACGTCTCATAGACCCGAGCGTCTCACAGACTAAAACATCCCATACTTCAAACATCCCAGGAGGATTCAAGCATCTCCTAATAATCGTGAACTACGTAAGGTCTGATCTCAACAGGGAATTGAGTACGTAGGCAGCCCATCCAGGGTGCGACCCATTCCAAACAAAAAACCCTTTTCCCCTTCTGAGGTGGCTCTCATATCTCTCAAAACATTCAAACCTTCTTCGGTTCCCACAAGCTTCAAACCATCAGACTCCAAGTCTTGTCCATTCACACAACCAGACTTTTCCCAAATCTTCATTCTATACTCATCCGAATTCACCAGTTTTCCTCTTGGCGCTAGCTTAGCAGAAAAGCTCGTCTCATCCACTCCCTTTCTCTCTTCCTGTCCTAATCCTATCCTTGGCTTAATTGAATCTCTCTAAAAAGGTTTTGAAAGAGGGCAATCCCGACAATTGGAGACCGAGGTTTCCTCGGGCACCAATCCGAAGTCGTGGTCGTTGCCACTTCTAAGGGGTGTAACCCAGTACGAACCCACACAGAATCTCTAGTATGATCAGATAAGTCCTATCTATAGGCAACAAATCATCGGAGTCAATTAACGGTGCTTAGAAACCGATCTTCCTTCCTAGTTATCATAGGTCAAACTAGGTGGCGACTCTAGTCAACTCCGTCTAATAGAGGCATTAGTCCGCGTGGAGCCCATTGAGAGCGGGTGTAGCGTTCACTAACACTCCCCTTATGCTTTCTGGGAAAGACGGACGATTTAGTAGGTATTTGAGGGATGCCAAGAATAACGGGTTTTCACCCTCCACAGAATGGCATTTTCTACGACCTAGGCTTCTCAGTCATATCATATTTAGATAGACCCCCCCCCCCTCATACCGAAAAATCACCCTCCACAGTTGGTTGAATTAAAATGAACTCCATGCTCTCGACAAAAGTAGTCGGTGCACCCCGGTTAGCGCTCGGGTATACGAATTCACATGCAGCGTAAAGCTGAGCCCCTAGGGGCGTTGTTTTATTTTTCAGGTACACCGAAGATGTTACCGTTTGAGAGTAGGACAGGGTCGGTGGTTAGCATTGGTATTAGATTTAATTACTTATGTATTGAAAGAGGTGTAAGACCGAATATGTTATCGGCATCCGTATATTGTAGACTCGGTATATAGCAAGGAAGTGAATTGAGTATTGTATTTGTATTGTGTACTCGGTTGTTCCAGTTCATCAGACCGTTACGGTATGTAAGATAGGACTGGTTAGCCATATGGGTGGCTAATAGCATTGTTTCACCCCTCGTTGTAATTAGTTCCGCTACGTGAGTAAGAGCATTTAGTGACATATTAAGAGGTAATGACGAGATTAACGGTTGGGGTGTTACAATCAAGCTTGTGATTTGGAGTTAGGACGAGAAAGTTATGATTTCTACAAGGCTAGGTGTTCTTTAAGGCTCAAAACTAAGAACATTGGAATTATTTTGTGTTGTTTCTTCAAAGAGAGGATGAGCTACGAATTTGGGAGCTCTCATATGATAGGTAAGTGTCTGATTAATGATTCACTCAGGGGACAAGATGATTTGGCAATTAAAGAAAGTCTTGGTGGTTGTAATAGTGAATTTAAAGCATTTTACAGAGCTTGGTGACTCATCCATGTCGGCAGCCTATGGTCCTTGTTTGACCTGAATTTTTGTTTCTCCAATGTTTTTATGTAATATTTGATGCATTAAACTCGTTCATAAGGACTTATACCATGTGTTAGGTATGTTACATAGCCAAAAATGCCTTAAAACACCATTTTATGTGCTTCCGGGTTCACATTGATTATGCAATTTGTTTTGGCTAGTTTAAATGTGTCCTTAATATATTTAAAACCTTTAGAAACTTTGTTCATGAAATAGCATGTTTCTTATTCCTATTTAAAACAAGTCATTTAGTGGTTTCTCCTTGACTTTCGTCAGTTTAGTACCTGTTTTTGTGTGGACTTGTATACTTGTTTTAGGTGTATACGCAATGGTTCCTATGACCATTTTATTGTTGTTCCCTTGTTCCTTATTGGTATTTAGGCTCATTATCCTTTTAGTTCCATGTACACATGCTTAAAGCACATTTTTTTCCTTAAAGCACATTTTTGTGCTCTAAGGTGCATTTTCGGTTTAAACGCTAATTCCGCTTAATGCGTATTACTAATCTTAGAGGTATTTCACATTTGAAATCTCTTGGGAACTTATTTGTAGTTCCCTAATTTATTTGTGCTATTTAAAACACCTTTTTTCTAATTGTTCTTAAAGCATGTTTTGGTGTAAATTCTTGTTTAACACTTCTTCTAATGTTTCTAAGGCACGTTCTAGCCTTAGTATATCCTAATTAGATAGTTCATTAATATATTAAGGTTTGGGGTATTTCAATCCGTGGGGATTTTATGAGATAATAAATTCGCACGAAGATAAAAGAGAGTGACACAAGATGTACCGTGGTTCGGCCCGAAGCCTAATCCACGGGAGAAGAAGAACACGAAGATCACTAAATTTTCAGAAGGACTACAAGAGATCATAAGAGAATTTCCCCAAACCCCAACTAATACTATTGTGTTTCCCTTGTATTTTGAGATGTTGTCTTGAACCATGGAATACAATCCTATTTATAGTTGAGGATGACTCCCTTCACTACCCACTTGAATAACCTGTAACATAACTCATAAAGGTTACATAAAGTCAAGTATAATGGTCCACTAACACTCCCATAAATATATATATTGAAACGACTAAAAAACTCTTCTAAAACTCCTCATTAACTCCTCCTTTATTTATGGAAACTTTAAAATACATCATAACTCACCGTTTTAATTCTTATGAGCTACTTAATAATCGAAAGACGAAACTTTCCAATTAACTCCATAAGAAAAGTAACGGATTGAGTCATTATCTTAACAATTTACCCCCTTAATGATCAATCCTTCCATGTCACAAGACGTCATGAACGTTCTCTCTCCTCCAATCGAGTGAAACTTGCTCAAAAAACTCGAAGTACATGAAGCGGTCCCGTTCTATACCATGTCAACTTCTAACACATACAACCCGTTCATCAACCTCGCTTTCATGAATACCGTATTCCCATTGGAAACTGCCACCACTCCATTTATTCACGAAATACTCATCCCTTCAGCATCCAAAAACACCCATGGACTAAAATTCCATGACACTTCAGGAATGTGTCTCACATTTTTGAGACAACGCATTTCTTCATCATATGTATGCAGCTTGATCCTCCTAGGCCAACAACCGCACAAGGCTCATTGTTCCCCACATGCACCACTTCCCTATTAATGGGTTTGTAGTCAAAGAACATGGAGCGATCAACAAATATGATAAATGCAACCAGAGTCCAAAATCCATTGCGGCCAGATTTTAGGGTCCTTCCAACAACCAATACTCCGTAATCTTCAACACAACTAGCATTAAAACTTTTGGGTTTCTCTTCCTCCTCTTTTAACAATGGGCAATCATGCTTATAATGTCCACGACCATGACAATTATAGCACTTCACCTTGTTCATATTACCCTTCCCCTTCTTCATGCCACCATGAGCAGTCAAAGCATCTTCATCACCTGACGATGACTCACCTTTGGACCCACGATGAGTATCCACCACCTTCTTGAAGATCAAGTGATCAACTATCTCAGAGAGCACTGGGGTCTTACCATTAAAGAGAAGCGTATCTCTAAAATGCATACAAGGGCGGTAAAGAACAAAGCAAACCACATGCCCAAAAATCATCTCCCAATGACACATCATGTTCTTTAGTCTTGAAACAATGGCCATGAACTCATCAATGTGTGCCCTTAGGTTATCTTCTTCCTTCATTCGACAATCTTGTAGGTGACACTAGTGCACCGTCTTACTCGTGACACTCTTTGTCATATAGGTAGCTTAAAGCTTATCCCACAATCCCTTCGCAATGGTCTCATCTTCCACCTCATTGAGCATGAACTCAAATAAGAGAATGAATTGTACACTGTGTTTTGCGATCAAGGTAACCCATGCATCATCCACCATGTTTTAGGCTACCTTCATAGCTGCCATAAGATTTTCTCTCACCAGAACCGTGTAAACGTGAGTCTTCTAATGATTGAAGCTCACACGCCGGTTAAACCTCTCAATATTGAATTTAGTATCTGTCATCTCTCACACTTTGTTAACCTAGCTCTGATGCCACATGTTAGGTCCGTGGAGATTTTATGAGATAATAAATTCGCACGAAGATAAAAGAGAGTGACACAAGATGTACTGTGGTTCGGCCCGAAGCCTAATCCACGGGAGAAGAAGAACACAAAGATCACTAAATTTTCAGAAGGATTACAAGAGATCATAAGAGAATTTTCCCGAACCCAACTAATACTATTGTGTTTCCCTTGTATTTTGAGATGTTGTCTTGCCATGGAATACAATCCTATTTGTAGCTGAGGATGACTCCCTTCACTACCCACTTGAATAACCAGATAACATAACTTATAAAGGTTACATAAAGTCAGGTATAATGGTCTACTAACACCCCTAAAAGCTACTGAATGGCTAAAAAACACATCTGAAACTACTCATTAACTCCTCCTTTATTTATGAAACTTTAAAATACTTCACAACTCACCGTTTTAATTTATGAGCTACGTAATAATCGGAAGACAAAACTTTTCAATTAACTCCATAAGAAACTTAACGGATTGAGTCATTATTAACAGTTACTTGTACGCCTCCCTGCTCCCTTTAGTTTTGATTCATTGTCGAAGGGGATTAGTGTAATTTTCTCTTAATTGTCCAGTTCAGTTGTGGTCGTGTATTGAAATACCCCAAACTTAATTAGGGTGATTAAATTACTCTAATATAATATGGAGGGCCTATTAGTGCCTAATGAATTTGGTAAAGAGAATAAATCCAAGAAACAAGAAAAAACGCTTGAAAAGCGAAAATGCTAAATGAGCGTTAGGAGACCGTAGAGGAATACAACCTTTAAAAGGGTATTGAATGAATTTACAAGGCTTAATAAGGCCTAAATAATATATGGGAACAATTCCGAAGAAGAAAATGGATCCAAAATGTTTAAAACGCTAATAAACCTTTAGCGCATGTTTTCGAGAAACCCGAAAACCGTGACTTTAAGTGGTCAAATGAACCCGTAAAAATTATAGTTCATCAAATAACTATAAATAAACATTAATGGAAGCTTAATAACCATTAAAATTAAAGAAATGAGAAAATTCGGAAAACGGGGCCCGGTAGGAATAGTGCTTAAAACCGGGTAAATTAATGAGCGTTTTCTGTAAAAAATGAAAAACACTCCAGCTTGCATATAATAAGGGGGCCGGTTTTTGTATTGACTCACCCCTCCCTTTTTGACTCATTTGACTTAAATAAGTAAGGAAAGAAAGAAAAAAGAAAGAAAGAATGGAAAAGTACAAAAAGTAGAATACTCTCTCTCCTCCATCATTTCTCTTTTTCCCCTCTCTTTCCTCTCTTCTTTCTTCCCAGCCATTCTCCCTTTATTCCCCATGGCAGCCGATTTTCTTCCTCTCCTCCCATGGCTACTTCACCTTCTTGCTTATGCTCTAGCTTTATTAAAGCTCCAATCACAAAAATAAACACATATTCTTCTTCCTTTCATCATCCTCTATCATTCTCTCTTTTTAAAATTCCAAAAGGATGAATTTCATCTCCATGGGTTTTCCCCATTTGAAGAGAAAATGACATTAAAGGGAAGCTTGGAGTCTCCTCTTTCAAACAAGGTAAAAATATCCAAGAAAAACTCACTTTCCCTCATCTCTTGGTGTAGCCGATTTTTCCCCATTTTGATACCTTGTTTTCTCCTTGTTTTTGAGCTTCACTTAAACCCTCAAATGGTGGAGGAACCATCTTCTTGATTCAAGGGTAAACCCCTCTTAAGAAAGCACCAAAAGGTAAACCCTAACTATGGTGTTTTAAGCCTTGCACTGGATTAGTGTATTTTTAAGGATTAGGATTTTAATTATGTGTATTTTTCTGTTCCTCGAATATTAGGTTGGGGTTTGGCAACCCCATTGCCCAATTTGACCAAAATGGAGAGAGGAGGAGGAAGGGAGCAAAACATGACTCATGAGAATTTAAGGTAAGAAAACCCACCTTAATACTAATTATATGCGTTCAAGGATTTGGGATGGGTTAAACTGAATAATGAACCCAAAGTGTGAAAAATAATGTGTTTAGTTAATCTTGAGAGAACATGTGAATTGTTTCTTTGAATTAAGGGCAAGTGCCAAGCTTTTGAGCTATTGTAGTATATTGTGCTTTATGGAATTTGGATGAGGTTGGTGGATTCATTGTGTGCTGGTAGGACCCTTGTAAGGGTGTGGCTAGTTTAGGATTGGAAATGGTGAAAAAGATGAGTTTGGACATGTAATGTTTATGGGGAGGTTATGACAAAATTTTAGTAGAAAAATAGTGTTTTAAGATGACTTAGCGAATTGAAGAACCTAGGTGTTTATAGTGTTAGTAGAGTGGAGTGGTAGCCTTGAAATGATAGATGGAGAATGAATATGAGAGAGTGTAAAATCTGTAGCATAGTGAGGCTTGGTAACTTGGAAAAACTAGAAAAGAGTAAGTGTGCAAGACTTAGGAAATGAGAGTTGGACTTGGGTTTTAGAAGTGCCTTTATCTAGGAATGAATTGGGAATGGTCATTAGGTGGTTTGGTAAGTTTGGTAGGAGGTAGAACAATCAAAAGGAAGTAGAAATGCACAAGTGTGCAAAATGCAAGAATGTGAAAATTGATTTGATGAATTTGAGCAAGATTTGGGTGGTGGATTAAACCAATGATTTGGAGTGGTTTAGAGCATGTTTTAAGGTGTTTAATTATGTAGGAAACTTGTCTAAAGTTTATGGAATGATTAGGGGTGGTTTAGGGGTAGATTTGGAGTTGAAATTTTACCTTAGTAGCAGGTTTTAGCAGGGTCCAGGACCTAGCCTTTGTATAAGGTCCCGAACCACATCAAAAAATAGGCTGAAAGTGAATGCAGGAATTGGTTCGGGACTTAAGTCCAGGACCAAGTCCCGGACCAGGTGTAAAATTGAGCCGAGAGTCACTTTCTGTATTGGTCCGGGACTTTACCCCCAGAATTGCCTAGAAAGTGTTTTTAAGGGTTCTAAACATGGGGGATTGAATGGTATTGGTTTTAGGAGTTGTTTGGTGACCTTTAAAGGTCCTAAGAAGTATAAACAAGAGTTAGAAGTGAGTGAGTAAGTTGTGATTTTATGTACACTAAGTAAACCGAAATAACGGGATAACGGGGTAAGTACGGGAGTAGCAATTATGTACCTACCGTAACGCCTTAATATTAATTGAACCATTTGACATGTAATCAGTGGTTCAAGAGTAAGACATGAGGAACAAGTGTGAACCGAGGAACGTGAGAACACCCGGTAAAGTTAACCCCGGTGAAAGGTATGATTTTCTCATGCTCTGTATCCTAACTTGGTTACCCGATTTGTGTACTTGTTTGATTGTGTGATCACCTAACAAGATAAATGCACGAATCGGATTGTGTGCACTTATTAGTGCTTGTATTATATTGTGGTTGGTTGGATTATATTCTTTTAACTAAAGTTTGTATAATTCATGAAATGTGTGATTGTGGATGAAGTGCTTGAATGTTGGATGTGTATTATAGTCCGACTCATATTTGAGCCCTGATTGATTAGTGACTCGAAGAAAGAGTCATGTTGTGAAATAATGAAAACGAGGTAAAACACGAGAGCCATCGACTAATGGACAACGATAAATCAAACTTAAGAATTTACTCGAAATGAGAACATTCGACACATGAGACTAGAGAACATCCTTAATATGAATAGCTGACCTCCTATGCATGGATGTGACTCAATGTTAGAAAACGAATATAGTTCCTAAGTAATGAAGGTGTAGGGGCAACCATTAAATCGGTGAATACAACAAAATGGGAAAACCTCCTAGGTTGTAAGATAGCATCGAGAGAGATGTGGCTGACTGATATCTATATATGTATTTATATATGAGTATCTATTGTTACTAACCCGAGAGTTGGGTTAGGGGGATTGTGAGTCAAGCGTGCAAGGAAGAGGAAACAACAGAGCGTTTGTTTCCAAATCCGTGGTCGAACTCCCTTGTTACCGGGCCGTGTGCCACATAGTGGTGCCCGATTGGAGTAAGACTGGCAGAGCTTATCCGTCTAAAGAGGTAAGCTGGGTATTATGGGATAGGAAAGAGGGAACATGAGAGAATGTTTCTAATCCCGTATTGAGATTATAAAATCCCGGTGGTGAGACCTATATATGTCTCTGCCCGGAGGCCTATGAGGCTTAACCTAAAATTATTCAAGAGTAGAATAATTAAGAAAACTAGATCAGGACCGAGAGTGTCTAAAGATCTAGGAGACAAGTAAACTACCCAGTTGGGATGGAAAGTTGGTGATTAACGAGAATGAAACTCACTTGAGATACGGTCTCTCAAGGTTTAAGAATAAGGTAGATGAATTTACCGAGCTGGATGTGATATCTGTGTGGATTCTATTTCTTGGTTGTATATCTTTAAATGTGTGCATGATTAATGCATAGATATTGAGCATGATTGATTGAATTAAAAATGAATCGCATGCTCTCGACCAAATAGTTGGCGTACCCTAGCTAGTACGTGGGGTATGCGGATTTCATATGCAGCAATTTTGCTGAGCCCCTTGGGCGCTGTTTTTATTTTATAGGAACAATGAATCCGTCAACCGTTCGAGAGTAGGACGGGTCGCTATTTAATATGGGTAGTTGTTTAAGTAATGGTGTTGTTGTATTGTGGGTTTGTAAGTTCGGTTTTCTATTGATAAGTCGGGATTCATAGATACTCGGTATAGAACAGAATTGAGATTGTATCGTATATCGTGGAATTGAAGTTTGTATTTGGTTGAGATTTGATTAAGTAATGGAAGTAACGTTTGTATAGTGTACTCGGTATAATGATCCATCAGACCGATTTGTATTTGTATTGTTGTATTGGTTTGGCCTTGTTAGTCACGTGGGTGACTAACGGCGTTGTATCACCCCCAGTTGTAGTTGAATTCCACTGCATTGATGTTGGTATTTGAGACGGGTTAGGAGATAATGACTGGATTACCGGTTGGGGTGTTACAAAAAGTGGTATAAGAGCGAAGTATCGCTCTGATGGTCTAAATACCGAGTTTAGGAAAATACCGAGTTAGGAATTAGAGACTTAGGCTAAGGGTTGAGTGTTAGCGTGTGAGGTACGCTAGTTAGGAACTTCCAGTGTGATCTGGATACCTACATAACCAATCCCGCCCTCCGCAACCCCCGTTGTAAAGTTGGGGAAGAATGCCAGAGAGATGGAAAGACCTCTCATACTCGGGTTAACCCGATCTGACAGTTATAAATAAACTTTGTAGCGAGAAAGAACCTATCATACGGTAGATTCCAAGAACAGGAATCCCAGAGACAGTTTCCGTTTGAACGAAAATCACCGTGCTTAATGGCAGAAGATTGAGTAATCCTAACAGCAGGATAATGGAATTTGCGGCACCATGGGGCGACGTGCTTCGCAGTCGCGAGAACCATGCACAACCGACAAGAAGGGAAGCGTAACTACGTAATGAAGCCGAAAAGCAGAGTAACAGAACTGAGACAAGAGAGTCTACAGACTGTAATGCATGATAATACCAACAGCGGTATGCAAACCGACTAAGGAATTAGTCGAGGTTTGACAACTCCAACCCTACAACGCCAAGAGGCAGCGATACCCAAATGACATAACTAAAAAGGACTACGACGTAGCTCCTAAGGACTAGTTAACCTTAGTAACCACTGCAAAGGCGTGGGAACGAGCAACGAAGCAGGGTACTTGGAGTACCACAAGGATCGGGAAAGCACCCGAATGAACAACAACCATATCAAGGACGCTCAGAGGTTACTCAGGAAATTGATCACTAAGATCAAGGGATCAAAGGAAGATCCAACAAAACCACTAAATACGGACGAAAAAAGTTACCGTAACCGGTATTTGCTAACCTGAAAACCGACATACCGCGCACTTGCCAAGGCAAGTGCAGCAACAACAAAGCAACTTGGGAGACTTTTGACAACTAGCAAGTACTTACTAAAGTACCACCATGAAGATTGAAGCAAATATAGGATCACTAGTCCTAAGACTTGAAATAACGGAACCTTGGAAAGGCCTAACGGCCTGACCATTATGTTAACAAGATACTAGTCAGCGAGAAGCTAGACTTGGTCAAGACCTCAGACATGGCAACGCCATGGAGATTTTCTTTCAAACTCAAGATTTTTATTTCAAAACCCGAAACTTTTCTTTTTAAACCACAAACTTTTCTTTTAAACCTCAAATTTTTTTTAAAACCAAACCAGAAGAATAATGGTGAGTATCATAGAATGATACAAGAGGATTTGACAATAGAATACTTCACCTAGGCATGTGACGAGCACTACGGGTGTACCCAAATACGGGATGTGGGACGACCGCACTCCGAAGGAGCTTGCGGGCCTGACAGACCCTTTTGTGAGTTAGTCGGGTAAGTGGTAACGTACCAATAAGGTACCCCACGTATGTACACATGTAGTGTACGAAACACGGGAAGTAGTCAGCTCCGTTCTACGGGCCATAAGGTAAATTCAAACCGAAACAGTTGAACACCTCGAACGATCAAAGAACACAAACAAGCTTTCAAGCTACAAGAGTCAAGAACTCACTAAAAGAGAATGATTAAGATTTAAAAAGTGCGAGAAGCACTAGTAATTGATCAAAGACATTGGATATGTCTCAAGAGTATTGAAGCAAAAGCATATTAGCTGGAATGGAAACCCAGCCTAAACACAATAAGGCAAGGCTTATCATGAACGCACAAATGTTCAAAGAACAAAGTGAAATACCCAGAGTGATCATCTAAGGTACCAGAGGATACCGTTCACCACCGAAGGAAATACCAAACTGGTTAAAACCATAAGAGAAGTATCTATAGTCTACCCTGAGAACGGGAGACGTATAACCCCAAACGGGACAATTTGAAATCCGAACCGCAATGCGGAGTAAACTGAACACACTCAAATGCTAGCCGAATGTAACGGCATAATCAACAACACCCAGGAGAAATCCATAAAGGGTATCAAGTCAACATAGTTGGACGAAGTGTCATAATAAGAGCACCAGAGCTATAACAAACACTCGGTTAGAACACCGAAGGGATCCCACTTGCCAGGGGATACCCTAAATTAGTAAATGGTACTGATCTATACGAAGATGCTTAAAAGGGCATCCAATGGATGGAAGCGTGATGCAACGATTCGGTCATGGAGCCCAGTAATACCTCCAAACCATTTGATGGTATACGGATAAGCAAGCTTGTAAACAGCCTAAGATGAGCAGAGATCCAAGCAACGAGGCTAGTATGCCATGAAACTATTACAATACACAATCCAACGGTTGCAAAAAACCCACAAAAAATCATATGGGAGTTGTCAAGAACGGCACCAGTAAATAGTTTAATAACCAACGAGCAAAGATACCCCTCGTCATTGTGGTACCACAAGAGCGGTGAACACATAGACCCCAAGAAGAGGAGGTATCTCTTTCAGAACTACTAATGTAGTGAAGCTTGAGCATATAGACATTGCCACGCAATAACTTGAATAAGATGAAACCGAAGAAAGCTTTGATAACAATAGTTGACAACAAAGGAGTAATTGGTTCAGAAAGAAACACGGTATGTGGGAACGTGAAGTACAAGTAAATAACGCTCAAGGAGCTCAGGAATAAAAGAATACCATATTCTATAATCAGCCAAGAAAATGGCGAACCATGGTATAAATTGGAGATACATGAGATGAAGCTAAGGTAATAGCGGATGCCATGGAAACCAATGTCGTAAATAAATACGAACATGGAGCACATCAAGCGACCAATACATGTGAATAAATCACACAATGATGTGGAGTTGATGAATAAAGATGGTAGACAGACGGACAACAAGGAAACAATGTGCATTCCTATTGCAATCGCATAAGTGATTTACCGTCAAGAGTTTACGCCTCTGCACTCTGTAGGACTGAGTGTTTTGGTATTGCGTTTGTGCAGTAATGATCTAGTGGGATAGCTAGGAATTTAGAGAATGTTAATTGTGGTAAAAATAGAAGGAAACTTACAAAGTCACAAGGACCAACGCATAGAAAATGCAAGGTCGTACAAGTAAAGAACACTCTTACAAATCAGGTAAGTGGGCATAATTCAGAAGCCACTGACAATAGAGGAAGCACTATAACTAAGTAGTGACTCAACCTCAACTGACAACATGTCGGGAGAACCAAGTGAATAATCACTCAAGTACACAATAGTATGTACATTGATTCCAGAGAGCTGGATAGGAAATCTATAACTCACTGAGTTCGCGTATGGTAAAGGAATTCCATGCTTGATTAATAAACCTTATTCCCAAGATAAAAAAGGGATAAAAAGGGTGGTGTATAACATATTAAGGATAACGAGAAGGGCCAATAAACCCAAGTTATCAGGGTCGCGCAGCAGAAGCTAGTGGGCCAAAAATTCTAAGGTCTAATATACCTAGTGAACAAATGGCTAATTACCAATGCCTTGAAGCCTCTAAGTCTAGAACCGAACCTGGTTAAGAGTTAAATAAACTCTGATGGAAATTCTTGGTGCAAGGACTAAACCAGTAAATTGGTCAAGACCCTTTGACCAGAATACATCGTATAATAGACCGCATGGAAGTTGAACCACTTTGTGAAGGCTGAATGCCTTCGACCTATGTCCAATGTTGACACATGGTAGATTACGTGGGCGTAATCCCTTTTTAAGGGGGGTAGGGCAAAAACCACAAAATGTATGTTTTACGTGAAAGTGCGTAAACTACAAGGCGTATATCGCAAAAGAATTTGTTTTGATGATTGGTACCTATGTTACATAAACATTTGTATCCACTCATTGTGTAAATTTGATTAGTTGTGAGATTTGAGGTGGAAAGAAGTATTGATTGGGAGATTTGAAGTGGAAAGGAGTAGAGAAACTCCAGGGGAATGAGAACCCTAGTTGGTAATAATTTGGGAGGTGAGTATATTTGAGGAAATTGAGCAGTATAAATAGGTATGAAACCGATGTTGAACCTAGTGGGAAGCGAGTCCCCTAGGTAATTTGAGTTGGTTGCATTTGTGAATAATTTGAGGATAGAAATTGACTTGACTTGTGAACTATTGGAGGATAGAAAAACTAATTGGAGAATTAACTTTGGATTTCTTAGGTAAGTATTGTTGGATAAAATAAGTAGTATTGATGAGATGACTAGTAAGTGAGTAAATGGATTCTAGAAATTGGTAAATGCATTGATGGGTGATTATGACTACAAAGAGTAAGAAGATAGAAAATGAAGTTAATGATTGACTATTTGATTGTGTGAATTGGGGTGGGAGGTGGAACTTGATTTGCTAGCGATCAAGGGAAACCAAACATCAAAGTGGGGTGGATGGATAGTTCAACACCAATGCTGATCACATTGGGGTTGAATGACTCTTGAAGCTCCTTATAAGTGGCCACAAGTAATCACACTAGTAATAGGTGAAACTAACATAAATTGGAACTTGGAGATGCATTGAGTTTTCAAAATGAATTTCCAAAATGATTTTGGCAAATGATTTTCTTCAAGCTTGAGAATGAGGATCGGTTTTAAAACCGCTTCCACGGGCGCTAGTGGATCCTTCATGGCTAGGCACCGGTATCGGGTTGAAACCATGGAGGTGAAGCTAGTTGTGAGTCGGTGGAAGTGATGAATAGTTTTGAAACCACTACAACGGACGAGCAAGGGTACTAAGTGACCTGTAGGATGTTTGTAGTGTGTGTTTTGTATTTGTCCAAGGGCCGCCGGATATGAGTAGTCCAGTCAGGGAAGAGTACCCACTTTTGAGCCTGAGGATTCTCTAGAGGTGCAAATGAATTTGATCAGAACCAAAGGACCGTAGAGCCAGAAAGAGTAAGTGCTCAATGTCATGACGACCGTGAACCAGAGAGCGTAAGTGTTCAAATGTGACCGGTACCTGAGGGATCACTCGATATGGGAGAGGACTGTTGTGCCTTCTTTATCTACGGATAGACCCCATGGAGAGTTTTGTACAATGATATTTTTTGTTGCTATGCATGCTTGACATGTTGTGTAACACCCCATCTCCAAATACAATGATCGTCGCCCTAAGTCCATCTCGTACATTAACAACGCAGCGGAAAAGTTCTACTAAATTGGTGTTACCGCCGTTAGTCACCCACGTGACTAACTAGGCCTATTCTCTTACAAGTCACGGTCTGACTAACCGGATAATTACTCGAGCATCTATACAATACCATTCATAAACCACAACTTATACCGAGTATCCCATATCCTAATACATCATACTAACATCTCATCCATTTACTAAACGAGTGTACATGCACAACTCGTCAAACAAATGTAAAAGCAACCCGAAGTACTCTACCCATTCCTACTCTCAGGTTGAGTCCTCGTCTGGTACCTACCTGCAAAGTTTAAATCACAGGCCCCAAGGGGCTCAGCATATTGCTGGTACAGAAAACGTGCAGCCCACAAGCTAGCAGGGTTACACACGACTACTTTGTCGTATACATGCAATTGTTTATTCATACAAGTAATAATAAGAAGTACAAAAACAAACAACACATTTATGTGAAATATTCACAGCTCAAATAAATCGAACGTCGTAATGGACGCCCATTAATGAGTAAGTTAGATTCCTAACTCCTGAGGCCTGAGAATTATTTAGTTCTCGTGTTTGACCATACCTTATAAGTGTCAACCGTTCTCTTAAAACAACTGGTTGTTCTCTAACTGAATTGTTTATTTTTGTCGGGTCAAGGTAACCCTAGCCAATGAGTTATTAGCTCCATTGGGTTAATAAACATTAATTCTTGAGTTATGAGGGGTGTAGGATTGACCCTCCCGCGCCTCCTGAATTTGCCTCCCACCTCGAACTGTTCACTCGAGGTGGTCGGGTCTGTTTGTCGACCCTAGGCGACAAGTCGTAGACGAGCCATATTGGAAGACAGATCTGATACAGATGCCGACCTCCTAACCTAAACATGCATGACCGGAGTCAGTCCCGGATTCCTCTTCCCCCAAGTTCCAGTTAGTTGAAGTCTCATTGACAATTGGTTAGTTAAACCTCTCTCGGTATTAACCTACTAACAACTTGGAGTATTTATAACCTTGTACAATTGTTACTAATCATAGTTAATGAACAAGCTCTGAATCAAGTCGTGTTAGGGTGCAATGGACGCACAATAACAATACAGTAAATCGGTTTCATGCTTAATCTGTCTGGTCGTATCACAATAACACATAGCACACAAACCGAGGTAGACCCCGTTAGCAAACAAGCTACAAGAATCCCATACCGTACACCGGAGATTGGCTAGCTCTTAATCCCACGTTCGCCTAATCCGCCGAACGCCTCTGACTATCTAGATCTGTAACCAGAACTAGTATTAGTATCCTGTGTCTTAGAACTAGTTTGGTTCTCTTTTCAACTTAAACCTCTTTCTAGGTTAACCCGGGTATATTAGTTTACCGTTAAACGGGTTCATTCATTTAGGAGTGTTTTCAAGCTCAATTCTAATTCATTAACATACTAACGTCGTTAGCAGTTACTTAGTTGCACAGTTAGCAACTTTAGACTTATACGGACCTTGTATTAGGTTTTAGTATTTTTCACTATTCATCCGTATTTCACTATTCATTTATACGGTCTCGTATTCAACTATTCATTTATACAGCCTCGTATTTTACCATTCACCGTATTTCACTATTCACGTATACGTATTTTACTATTCACATATACGTCTCATATTTGACTATTCATATATATGTAGTTACTATTCATGTATACGTATTTACTATTCATGTACACGTATTTACTATTCATGTATACAGATACTATTCATGTATACGAGCACTATTCATGTACACCAAAATTTTTTGTATACGTCCGTATGATACTCCGTATCATACGTATTTATTTCTTTTTCCAATGTAACTTGTATTTTCATTAAAAATACTTTAAGTATTGATTTCCCCTATACTTATTAAATTACGGGTATACCCCTCGTATACCTTAAGTTATATACGGGTCTCGTTTAACCCCGTCTTAACTTTGTTTCTTTTACAACTTATTTCTAAATTCTTTATTTAACTTCCTTAACCTGCTAAACACATAAAAATGTGTTATTTACATTACTTACCCATAGTTTTCTCTTAATCTCTATTTTACTCATAATAAGTTCTAAACTTGTTATTTTTATTTCTAATTTCTTCCAAAGTCTTAATTAATTTCTTTTATACTTTTGGTCAAATACCAAAATATACCCAAGTTTGACCAGTCTTTTATGGTCAAACCCCCTAACTTTCCATAATTTACAATATTACCCCTAAAGTTAATTTAACTTAACTTTTTATTCCTTTATCCTTTTAATATCTAATCTTTTGCTACAAATTTTATTCTAGCTCCTCTAAACATTTATAAACTGTCATTGACCAAGTTTGACCATGTTTGACCACGTTTGACCAGGGAGATTACCATTTTACCCTTGTGGTCTTTTCTTTTATCCTAACTCATTTATTAACCAATTTAACTCTAATTAATTTCTAATTTTCGTAACTAATTTACCTACAGATTTTTGAACATCAAAAATCATTTTAAACATCTCTAAATGACCAGATTTAATTATCTAATGTTATAGTATATATATACCACCCTTTATTTACCTTAAATATACCGAAAACCTTATAAATTCCTTATACACTTATAAACTCTTTATAAATTGTAAACTTAATTCTACAACTATTTTCTCATCATCTAAACTCTCAAAAATTACATATTGACCCCATTAATTTTCGGTATTCACCTTTAGGTACCAAAACTTCTTAAATTTTACATATTACTCTTAATTACTCTAATTCCTTTAATTTAACTAAGTTAGATAATTTTTCTAACTCATTAATAACCCCTTAATTTTTGGCCATATTGAAATTCATAGTATATGAATTTTTCTTGTATATTATGATAGCTTATATTGTAGCTTATATCATAAGGAGTATAAATCTAATTTTAGATTTACAAAATATTAACATTTAATGTGTCAAAAATTAAATCTAACACACTTATAATTTCGGTAATAATAAACAAGATGAACAATATGTTAGATCATATATAGATCAACAATTAGAACCTTGAAATAGGTAGTTGTAGGATTTACCTTGTATATTAACCTTTAGCTTAATATTAAGCTTGTTTTCCTTAGAAATTTTGACAGCAATTTGCTAGAGAAATTGGCTCCAAAATCATATAATAAGATGAAGAATAAGAAGGGTTAGTAACCCTAGGCACTCGGCCTTGATGAAAATCAAAGAAGGAAGAGTTTCCTAGAAGGCAATGTTTTACCTCGAGAATCAAAGACACTTATTCGTGGTGTTTCCTGAGAAT
>CM041777.1:483790881-483945453 GCA_023374045.1 Limonium bicolor | reverse complement strand
AGCTCCATTTCGGTGCCAAGAGGAATCTCCATGGGAGGAGCTTGAGCTCATCTTTTCACATATTATTGTTCTCCTTTGCTTCTAGGTAAGGAAACTCAAAGAAAAATATCATTTCCTTCATGTTTGTATGTTGTCCGAAAAACACCATTAATGGTGCCCTTTACCTTGCTTGTTCTAGCTTCATTTGAATCTTCCAAGGGCTTGGTGGAGTCCTCTCTTGCTACATATCCAAACTCTCTTTCATATCCAAGGTAAAACAATCATTTAAATGTTCTAAGGCAATCTATGTATCTAGGGTTTACAATGAGATGAAGCATAAAGCTTGTATACTCATTTCATTAATTGTATATTGTTTAGAAGTTGACAAGAAACCAAACATCCTTACCGATTTTTAAACAAGGGAACAAGAAAGAAGTTGTGAGGAAAATAGGTAAATATGCTAACCTAATGTAGCTTATAATGTCTTAGGAGAAATGAGCTTATATTTCTTATTAAAACTACTTAAGGAGCAATTGGTAAATGACTTAGAAAAATGCTCTCAAGGGCTTAGTAAAAGGCATAAGTATTGTTAGGTGTATTTGCAGGTCAAAGGCAAATATATTGTGGAAATTCAGTGTTTAAGGTTTATGCATCTTAATGGCCTAAGAGCCATGCTATTTAAGGGCCTAAGTGCCAAGCAATTTAAATTATGCACTATATTGTGATGTAGTGTTAAATGAGTGAAGTTTTGTGTACAAGAATGTTCTTGTTGGATTTTAGTGTTCTTGATTGTTTAATGGTGAAAACAATGTGTTTTGGCTTAGTAATGTTCTAGGAGAGTTCATGTCAAAATTTAGGTAATGTACAAGAAGTTCTAAGTGTTTAAGCAAGATTTGGTGAACTAGGAAGTGTTAGAAATGTTTAGGTGTTTTACTAGAGGAGAAGTAATGTCTTAGGTGTTCTAGGAAACAAAAAGGACTTAGACATCAAGTAGAAGTTTTGGTTAGGAAGAAAAGATGCTTGGGAGATGATGTTGTAGTGGTGAGAAAACATTTGGGAATAGTGGAAGTTATAGGAATGAAACACCACATAGAAATTTAGTGAAAAACATCACAAGTGTAAACCTTTTTGTGAGAATTTGTGTAATGCTTGAGGAGGATTTTGATGAATGATTTAAGGAGTTTAATGGAGGTCTTAAGGTGTGTTTGAAGTGCCCAAATAAGGTTAGAACATACTAGGATATATGAGGTGAAGTTTGGAGTTAAATGGGCAATTAAAAACAAGGGTCTGGAGCAGACCGACCTTGGGGACCAGACCTGCAAGGTCGGTCGAGCCCATTTTACCCTGCGAGAAATGGTTTCTGGAATGGACCGACCTTGGGGACCGGACTTGCAAGGTCGGTCGGGCGTGGATTTTTAGTACGGATTGAGTCTCTGGAATAGACCGACCTTGGGACCGAACTTACAAGGTCGGTCATGCCTACATTTTTGTACGCAAGTGAGTCTCGGGAATCGACCGATCTTGCGACCGGACTTGCCAAGATCGGTCGGGCCTGAGTTTTCAAAAGGGAAAAACTCTCGGGAATAGATCGAACTTGTGGACCGAACTTGCAAGGTTGGTCGGAGTAGAATTTTTAACGGTAATGTGTGTTCTGGAATGGACTGACCTTGTGTAAGGTCGGTCGGACCAAAACTTATAAAAAAAAAAACAAAGAGTGGCTTAAGTAGTTAACCCTAGGGGGTATGATGAAGGTAAACAAGGATAAGTTTGAGGACTAAAACATGTCATGTAACCATGTTAAACACTTAAAAAATTTGAAGTTAAGTAAGTTAATTAACCGACATTCTTAATTATGTATAGGAGTGGCCTACGGTGAAAATCAATCGAAGCAAGGACCAAGGTATGGTTTTCTTGTAGTCTGTTGCCTACCGGTTTACACCGGCTTGTGTGTTGTTTGTTTTTCTGTGTGTTTATGACCTTGTAAGACTTAAGTCATGTAATGAGTTTACTGTTGTTAAATATTATTGTATTGTTAAGTATGACTCTCTCTTCCCTTGTGTGTGCATAACAAGACTTAACCAATTGTTTGTGATTTGTTAATTGAGTTCAATGTTGAACTTCTAACAAGTGCTAACGGGGGAAGTGAGGAGTCCGGTCTGTTCCGGCCACGCGTGTGAGTATGGGAGTTGATGTCATAACCGGTTCGATTCTCTCTGTATGTTATGGTTGTTTTTCCAATTTGGTTTCCAACCTTCCCTTTAGCTTAACCAAGGCTATTTTACTGACTCACGTCGGGCCACAGGGGCATACTATGTGTTGTTTGGTGTGCTTGGATCACTATATCCGAGGCACCTTGTGTTAAGTTATCCGTTCAATCTAACAAGACGGTAACAAGTTATGTAACGAGCTTAGCATGAGTTTGGCAACATTCTCTAGGCTCTCCATGGGAACTAATTGTGTTGGTTCATTTCCTAAAGGGAATTGTTCTTGTGTGTTATGTGTGATGTTGTATGTAATACTCTTGCGATGATATATATATATATGATGTATGTTTAAAATGAATGCCATGTCATCATGACAATTAGTTGCGCGTATCCTGGTAGCCGATGGGCTGCGCGTTAACCATACCAGCCAAGGGTTGCTGACCCCCTCGGGGGCTCCATATTTCTTTTACTGCAGGATGAGGATCGAGGAAGCGGAATGGCTATAGATCCTAGGTTGCAGGAATACTTTTGGTTATTGTTGGATGTTAAGCCCGGGATGCGCCTGTGCTCCCGTGGCGATATATTTTTGGTACCGTTGTAGTACAGTGACGGTCGTTGACAGTTCATAGTGACAGTTTGTGATGTACAATTTATAGTTATGGATGTAGTTACAAACTCGGTATTATGTTAATGTATTAAAGGATATTAGTTCTATGCTCGGGAGTCTGATCATCAGACCGATACGCTTGTATTTATTCTGCCTTGTTCACCACGTGGGTGGTTAACGGCGTTGTAGCACCGAACCGTTTAGTTATTGTTTAGTTGTTATTTCCGCTGCGATTTTGATTATTGTTAAGTGCGTAGTAGGGGTGTTACAAAAAGTGGAATCAGAGCGTAGTATCGATTTGATGGCTGGAATACCGAGCTTAGGAATATACCGAGTTAGGAAATCTAGCTATAGTTGCCTAAGAGAACAGTTGTGGAAAGGTTAACCACTAACTAAGTGTGGAAATACCTTATTGTCGGGAAGATGTTACAACTGTTGGACCGATAAGTGTGCAAGCACAGTGCTAATAAATGTTCATGTGAATTCAGATGTCAGGTAGACCACGAGGTTGAGGCCGCGGACGCGGTACTGGTGATACTGGGAACCAGGGGGAGAACCCTACGGCACAGGTCATGGCCGACGCTGTTACGGGCGCCGTAGCCCAGATGGTCCCACAGTTGGTAGCTGCGATGCAGCAGCAGCAAGGCGGAGTGGGTCAACAAGGGCCACAACCGTAACCACAGCCGCGCGAGACCAATTGGGTCAAGGCGTTGGCGGATTTGAGACCCCTGTCATTCAGTGGGGAGACCGACCCTAGTAAGCTGGAGGCGTACATCTCCGAGATGGAGACCGCTTTCGAGACCTTGGATGTTCCTACTGGTGCCAAGGTTCGACTAGCCGCTTACTACTTGAAGGGATCGGCTCAGAGTTGGTGGAAGCTGGTAAGGGAGGGCAGAGTTGGTGATCCTACCTTCCAGTGGAGGGAGTACACGGCCCTGCTGCGAGCCAAGTACTACCCGATCCATGTGCAAGAGGCCAAGCGCCTAGAGCTCGACAACTTGAGGCAAGGGATAAGATGACGGTTGATGAGTACTACACCGCTTTCATCGGACTTATCCATCTGCTGCCGGATCTGGGTTACTCAGACCGGATCTTAGTGAACCGTTTCTATAACGGATTGAGCTACCGCCTACGCTACGGTATGGGGCCAAGCGGGTATACTACCTTGCAGGTAATAAACTACAGTATGAAGTGAATAAGTGTGTACAGTGCGTTAATGTAATTGTGAGTTTAAATTGTGGGGCATAACTAACACCCTAAATGAAATACCCCAAACTTAAATATAGTGATTAAGATTATTCTAATCCTTATTTAAGAGCCTAAAAATGCTTAGGTAATATTGGTAAGGAAAAATAAATCCAAAAGAAACAATAAACGCTTAAAAAGCGAAAAACGCTAAATAAGCGTTAGACAACTGTATGAGTTATGCGACCTCGGTTAGCGTATTATATGAATCCTAAAGGTTTAAAAAGACCTAAATAATATATGGGAACAACTCCCGAAGAAAACGGATTCAAATAATGTATTAAAACGCTAATAGAGCTTTAAAGCACGTTTTTCGAGGAAACCCGAAAACGTGACTTTAAGTGGTCAAATGGACCCGTAAAAATTATGAAGCATTAAATAATAATTATTAAGCATTTATGGATGTAACACCCCAACTCAATCCAATTGTGGTCTCGCAACTTAACAATATATATACACATGTCACAGCGGAATTCTTTACAATCCAGGACCTTGCCACGGTCTGACTACAGAATATACCGAACATTAGTCTAACAACCTAAACCATTTACTTAACCTTCTTACAATCCACTCACAACCTATACATCTTACTAACTCAAATTGCCATACGAGTGTACATGCACAACTCGTAGGCCACACTGATCCCTTAACAGCTGTATCCTTCTTACTCTTGTGACAGCCGCCTCCTGATGTTCACCTGTGTAGTAAAAAGAAGCCCCCGAGGGGGTCAGCACGAATGCTGGTACGATCCTCTCATGGCCCCAAGCTAACGTGGCTACGACGACTAATTGTCGATAGCATGGAGGTTGATTAGATGCACAACATAATAGAAAGTGCAGCAAACAACAACTCAGATATGAACAATCAAAGTTCACACACAATGAACGACTTAAATGCGTTCCCTTAATTAGAGAGTTAGTTATTTAACTCCTTAAGTAATGTTCTCTCTTAATCTTAGTCCATCCTTATCTTACCTCAATCCGATTCTTATCTTAATCTTAGAAACAACCATCCTTTAATCAGGAGTGGATGTAGCTTATCTTAATCTTAATATTACAAGTCATCCTTTAAAAAGGAATGATTGTAACTTAACTTATTCTTACCTTAATCTTAATCTTAATGATACAAATCATCCTTTAAAAAGGAATGATTGTAACTTATCTTAATCTTAACTTAATCTCAATATACAAACCGTTCCTGGAAGGGATTGGTTGTAACTTATCTCAGTCTTAGGATACAAACCATTCTTTAATTAGAAATGGTTGTAACTTATCTCAAACCTTATCTCAATCTCATCTCAGTTCTTATCTCAATTAAGTCAACCGTTCTTTAATTAGAATGGTTGTACCTTAATCCATTGTTTATCTGTCGGGTCACGTAACCCTAGCCAATGAGTTATCAGCTCCATTGGTTTACATAAACAATATTTATTAGAATTAGTTGGGCATTTAGGTAGATCCCACTACACCATCTCAGTATGCCTCCCTCCTAAAACAAGAAGTCCGGGAGGTCGAGTCTATTTGTCGACTCTAGGCGACGAGTCCAAGGACAAGTCATCTTTGGAAGACGGTATTTGATAAGGATACCGACTTCCCCCAATACACATGTGCCGGTACCATTCCGGATTCCTCACTCAAGTTCAGTTAGTAATAGTCTCAAGACCATGTTTGTTGGTTAACCTCTTTCGGTTCATATCGTCCCTCATTAGGGGGCGTTCCTTATTCTCACTCAATTTCTTACTAAACATTGGTTAGTAAGTTCTCACGGTATGTTGTGTTAGTTTTCAAACATCACACAACAACAAATATATATAATATGTTCCGGTTGCATGCTTTATCTTGTTTAGTGAGCACACAAAACAAATAGCACACAAGCCGAGGGACACCTCGTTAGCAAGCAGGTCACAAGAAGAAACAACTGTACCGTTCACCGTTGGCCGTTTGGTTGCCTAATCTCTTCCGGAGTCCAATTTCCAAGTCCTAAAACATTCATTCAGTTTTAGGTTGTTAATCACTTAACTTAATTCAACTTACTTAACTTACTTAACTTGCTTAACTCTTAATGACTCCGACCTAACACCTCTTAAGTCTTACAACTTAATCTTGAACTTTCAAGTTTATACTTAACTTAACTTAATCTCTTAAGTTTTTAGGGTCCTAATCATTACCACCCTACCAAAGGTATTCCTCATTACCCATTACCATTCTTAGAATTCAAAATTCCTTTTTTTTTTAAGTGTTAAGGGTCGACCGACCCACCGACCGACCCAACCCCTGGGTCGGTCCATTACAGAAACTCTTCCGTCTCTTGAAACCCATCCGACCGACCCAGAGCTAGACTGACCGACCCAAACCCTCTGGTCGGTCCCTTACAGAACCCATTTTCCTACTTAAACCTTGCCCGACCGACCCAAGGCTAAGCCGACCGACCCAAACCCTCTGGGTCGGTCCAGTCCAGAGACATTCCGGCTGGCTCAACATGGCCCGACCGACCCAAAACTGGGTCGGACACTGGGTCGGTCCACTACAGATTTTTCCTCTTTAATTGCTCTTTCAATTCCAACTCTTCCACAAGTGTCCTAATAGGTCCAACACCATCTTGGCACCTTAAACCCACCTTATAACCTCCACCAAACTTATTAAAACAACTTCCAAAGATCTTCTCAAACTTTTACTCAATCCTTGCAAAAACTCCTAACACTTGTTAGTTATTCCCTTTCTTTCCAACATGTACATTATATCTTAAACTTCAACTAACCAAAGTGTTTCTTTCCAACCCATATAGCTCCTCCTTACATCACTACATTACATCTCTGCTTTGCTCAATCCTTCCAAGGTCATCTTGCATGTCCATGCACAATTTTCTTCTTTTTATTTGTTACTCAACATCCTAAACTCTTGAGCTTACTTATACATTGCTTTCCATTACCTTAACACCTTAACATGGTTCTTCATTTACCCTGACCATGTAACACCCTCCTTAAACATTCCCACCTCTTTTATACATCTTATTCACCATTCTCATGATCATACTCTCTTTACATTCCCAGTCACTTTCCTTGACATTTGACGACATTCTCCCACACCTTTCTCTTCCAGATTCTTACACAAGTCCTACTTCTCCTCATACCATGACTTTGGTGTGTTCAATACACCCACCTAAACTCTAACTTCCTCATAGACCATTCTAGGTCATTCTCATCCTTAAGAAACTCCTTAGTTAACTCATTTCCACTCAAATTCTTCATAATGACTCCTAGTAAATCCTAGGTCATATTAATTTACCACCATCACCTAAACACTTATTTTCTACTCAAATTTCGCCATAGCTCCTCTAGTATCCTTATGCCCAAATGCATTGTTTTTCTCACACAATAATCTCACACACACACACCAAGTCCTTTCTCATCTTATTTTCTCACCCAAATCAACTTATTCACATCATACTCAATATATTGCAAAAATCTTAAATTGCATAGCACTAAGGCTCTTAAATGACATGGCTCTTAGGCCCTTAAATGACTTAAACTTAAACACTGAATTTCCCACATATAAAAGCTTTCAACCTGCAAATACACCCATCAATCTCATAGTAGTCATAATGCTCTTAAAATCCACCTTAACCTTATATTACTAACTCATTCTCATTAGCTCCTTAATCACAAGTTCATAAGCTTGTTTAAGTTCTTTTTCCTTAGGTTATATAACCCAATACACAATGTGAGCTCTAAGCCGCATTGGTATCCACTTAAACTCATCCCTTAATACTTAAACCACCATTAGGTAAGCATTTTACCTTGTTTTCTCAAGCTTATCTTAACTTCCTCCTTAGACCTTCTTCTTGCATGAATCTCGGCCTCCACTTAAATTCCTTTTGCCAATGTTCTAATCAATATTTAAGGACTCATATGAGTACTAAACAATGCACTAACCTCAAGGAATAAAAACCTAGGTTAGAAATGTGTTCTAAGGCATAAAAGTGGATGATTACCTTTGAAGTCTCAAGGTAGACTTTGGCATTGAATGAAATAGGACCTCCACTAGTCCTTGGTGAATAATTCAAGCTAGAACAAGGCATAAAACATAGCCCCATGAGAAGGAATTTTCGGCCATGTACAAGAAATGATGGAAAAATGGTTTTTCTTACATTTTCTTTACCTTAAGAGAATGGAGAAGCTAATGAGCTCTTCAAACTTGATTTTCCTCCATCAATGGAGTTTCCTCTTGGCACCAAAATGGAGCTTTGAAAGATTTGAAAAGATAGAAAGATAGGTCTTGACCTAACTAAGACAAATATGCAATTTGTTTTGGATTTGGAGCTTGGAGTTGTATTTGGCAAGTGATTGAAGATGGAGAACCCATGAATGAAGCTCTCTCGGTTTGGAGCAAAAGAAGAGAAGAAGAAATCGTGTGGAGAAGAGGAATGAAGAGAGAGAAGAAGAAAAGGTAGGCTAAGGTAAGATATTTGCTTTAATAAAGCAAATAATAACTTCTTTACTTATCTCTTCTTTTCCTTTCTCATTTAATGACTCATGTGGTGACTCCCCACATAAAAAAACCGGCCACCCTCTTAATATAAGGCTAACATGGTCTTTGTTGACCAATTAATTGACTTATATTGTTTAAAACTTAAACTAATCACTAAATAGTTACTATTCACTAATCAAGGCACATAATCGGGAAATTTTTGATTTCCCATTGATTTAGACCTCCTAATGTGATACTAATTAGTACACATGTTGATTAAAGAGTAATGATGGACATTTAGCCACTCAAAACTCAATTCTAAGACAATTTCTAAAATGTGCTTTAAGACTTCTTAAAGCACATTTTGTGTTTTAACTTGTTTTCAAGCTTGGTTTTCTTTGCTAATTGATTTAAAATGACCATTAGAATATTACTAAGGTCTTACCAAGATATTTGGGTACTCACCCAAGTCTCTCCAAGCTTAGAGCACGTTTTTGCCCTAATTGCCCTTAAGGCATTTCCTTGTGTTTTCCTTGGTTTAAATTATCTACCAATCTTTCTAAGGCATATTTTAGCCTTAATACATCATGATTTGATGTTTTCTTAGCATACTTAGGTTTGGGGTATTTCAATCTACCCCCCTTAAAAGAACTTTGTCCCCAAAGTTCCCATGCATCTTATCTTATTAGAATACATGCCTTACCTCATTCCTTAGATCATATAGATCACACTTATGTATACTTAATCTCATTGGATCATTGGATCCACCATATTCTCATACTTAAATATCACACAACATGCTTAAGCATGTGCAACACTCAAAATTCCTTTTGTTCCTTTTTGGTGATTAAAACATTCACATAACTTCCAACGTATTCTCCCATGTCACCGGTCCGTAGACAATGGCTCATTCGTCCTCGTCACCATGGGCCAGAATACAAAACACGCTGCTCTCCCCATGTCACCGGTCCGAAGACAAAGGCTCGTGCGTCCTCGACTTCATGGGCGAGACTCAGTAAAAAGGTAATCCTTTTTACGAGGTCATGTGAGGAATAATTCCTCTAATTAAAAATACAAGCAACTCCAATTTCATTTTATCCTAAGGCCTCTATCCTTAGTGTGATTTAATTGTGACCACTGGTAGGGAGTTTCAGGAATAGTCCTACCCTGATGTGATCAGCATCAGTGTAGAACCATCCTTCCACTCCAATTTGTGTTCGGTTTCCCTTGATTCCTAGAAAATCAAGTTCCACCTCCCACGTCATTTTCAAACATCAGATAATTCACTAATGTCCAATTTTCTATCTTTTTAGTTCTTCTAATCATAATCAATACATCTCCAAAGTGTGAACTCATTCCCTCATATATTCCTTATTCCTTAAGTCTCCTTAATCCTCTTCCTTAATTCTCTTAACTTGTACTCACACCGGAGTTAACAAGATAGATACTTAATATGTATGGTATTCACATCTTCTGTGTGTAATAACCATGATTTATCTCAGAATGTTTATGTAAAACATATTCTCAAATTATTTTGTGCTATGCACACCGTAGTTTATGTACTCAGTACACAAACATACGCTAAGCGGTTTTCGCTCTACCCCCCTTAAAATGGATTACGCCCACGTAATCAGCGTTACATCATCTTTGAACATAAGTTCAAGATGTCTAATTCTCACCAAGCATTCTAGCTTCCACGTCATCTATCTTACTTATAATTCGATCAGAAATGACTTAGTCTCTGTATCGAGGATTCTTAACGGTACTTATACCGTATTCTTAACTTAGTTTGGTCTAATCTCAAAGTAGTGGTCTGCTAGCTTCCGCTGCGCGACTCTGATGTTCTTAGGCTTAACTGCTTCACTTATCTTTTTATGGCATTGTATATCCTCCTGCCTCCTTACAGTTTAGGTATATTGGTCTCTCAATGGACACGTGTTATCTTTATATATACACGGCCTTAGTGAGTTGTAACTCGTCTATCCATTCTCCTTGAAGATCTTATGTTCATACTCTTAGTGTTTTCTCGAATGTCTAAGTTGTTCTCCCAACTGACCTTTGGTCTGAGGATGATCCTCAATCTGAAACTACTGTTTAGTGCGTATCGCACTTTACAGTCTTAATCTCTTACATCTTAAGACATGTCCAATGTCTGTACTTAACAATCTGTGCTCTTCGCACTTCATAGTCCTTAATTATCTGCTCTCCGGTTCCTCTGTGTTGCTGGTTCAACTGAATTCTTCTCCTCGACTGTTTGTGGTAGTAGCTGTTCTTGTCTGATCTTGCGTCGTTGTCCGTGGTACGGAGTCGACTACCTCCCGTGTTCCTTACACTACTCGTTTACATGCATGGGGTACCTTACTGGTACATTACTACTTACCCAACTAACTCATAAATGAGCGTGTCAGGCCTGCAAGCCCCTGTGGGGTGCAGTCGTCCCACGTCTCGTTTTAGTAAACTCATAGTGTCCGTTACACGTTTAGCTATTGCTAATTATGAAGTATTCTGTTGTCGATCTCCTCTTTCATCGTTCCATAATAACATTTATTGTTCTTCTTGAAGTTAATCAAGGAAAATCCATTTACTGCGTTCTTGGGTATGGTATGCTCCAGCTCCTTTCTGTATTCCGTATTGATTCTATTTCTTAGTAGCTTAGGTCTCTTTCCATAGAGCCTCTTATCTTCTTTCTCTATTCATTCTATTAGGAAAGCACTTCCAGTTCCTTAAGGAATGGGTAGTGTGCTTCCTGCGAAATCTTACCTAACCAGGTCCAGACTACTGGCATCAACGCTCAGTTTCTACCATCTTATTTTCTTATTATATTGGTCTTAATTTATAATTCTCATTGCCTCTGTGTCAATATTTGACGGCTCATACCTAACGGTCGCTTTACCGCGCACCATGACTTAATCCACTTATCTAACTATTGTACTCACGGCCACTACTACCGTGGTAGTTGGCCCTTACCATGCTGCCCATTGATGGTGCAACCTCTTATTCACTTATTCTAATGTCTTACCTTATACTCAATCCCTTCTTGGTGTAAACACACTGGGAGTTCTTTCATTCCGGTATTGGCGGTTGTCGTACCGTGTTGTAAAATAGTTGACTCTTGATATGAAGATGTTCTGCTCCAATCTCAGATTCGTAAGTAAGCTAATTTCTTTCACTTTCTCTCATCCTTAGTGATGTTATCAACCATGTAGTTCAACTGGTTACTGAAGAAGTCGTCCACTGAATCACAAGCTCTTCTGAGCATTGATTAATTGACGTGCCATAATGTGCAGTCACAATGTTTACTCTGTCATTACAAATTCTTACATCCTGGTGTGGATATGATTGGGGTCTATCGTGCAACCTTCCTTATTACTCAAGTGTATCTGTGTTTCTAAGTAATCTCAAGGTTCATAGTTTCCATTTTCTAAATAAAGTGTATTTTATCTCTAATATGTGAAAGCCCTTTTGAGGGGTTCATTCCCACTCATGGCCTCACAACAAGGAGAGGTATCCCCACCCTAAAAGGCATGGTTCGTTCTCCCTCCCGTCCTTAGCATTATCTCAATGTTCTCATTGGTACCCTTCTTGGTAATGTTCTTCCCATTCTAAGTTATAGGTTTGGTAACCGTTCATATCTACAAATTGTAGTCCCTTCGTGGCTTAATTGACAAGCTCTCTTATAACTTACTGCGCCTCAGGCTCTGATGTGGTTAACATCCTTGGCTCGTAGGCTCTTAACGCTTAATGTCTCAGTTCATTATTTATACTCTTACTCATCTGTAGGTTATCCTCATAAACTTTTGGTCCCTTGGAACACCATCAATCATTAGGTTACATACCAAATGTAGTATCGGTTTTATGATAAGTTGTTACATCCCGCTTCCTGCTATGGAAGTTGTTCGGGTGATCTGAGGTTACTTAATGTCTTTGACAACACTGTCATTTTACTAGACTTATGTCTTTTGGCAATTAAGGATAAGTTCGTATTAGGCGTTTGCCTTACGGTGTCCAAGTTGGATATCATCCTGGCATCTTATACTTCTATCTCAACGCTTCGTTCAACTTCCGTTGACTACGCCACCCGTTGATGATCAATCATACTTGGGTGTTAATGAGTTAGACGAACAGCATTAACTGTTATTCATCAGTTTGATCGGCTCGACTATGCCCGCTCTGTGGGGGTAGTCCTCCGGGCTTTTCTTTTCCAGGGTTGTACGACTTTAATCCTTTGTAGGTTATAGCTTACGTTTATTTCTTGTATCCTTGTTTTCTGGGTTTTCCAACATCTTCATTGAAGAATGTTGTTTTTGGTATCCTTAATGGTCACTCTGGGAGTCTTATCCCGTTTTCGTTAAGTCGATACTTCAACAGTCTCAATGGTATCTTATAATACATCCCTTGTATATCATTGCTTATATAGTGTTTTTGCTCGCATTTCCGAGCGATCTCTTAGGTTTTCCCCTTGGAGTTCGGGATTGTGTTCTTATCGTACTGTCGGTTGTTGTTGTAGTGGTTTATACCGTTGCTAATATTTATACGGTTTAATACTTTGTCCAAGTTATGCTCCCAGCAGACTGGTGTGTCATCTCATCTCTTCATGGTCAGGCCGTCGGGCCTTTCCAAGGTCTTATTTTTTCTGTTCTTATGGATTTACAATCCGGTATTAATATGCGTTTCAACTGTAGTGTTCTCCTATCTTGCCATGATGGCTTTCCGTGTAGTTTAACCGTGGTAGCACTTGCTATGGCAAGTGCGCCATGCAGGATGGGTTATTGGTACAAGGTACATCGGTAGTGACACTTCCTTCTAATTTCCATGTAATTGGTAGTCCTCGGGACTCCTTCGATAATATCTTATTTTGGATAACCGTCCATCCGGCAGTTTCCTTGTTGTTTGACAGTACTGTCATTTATCAGGGCGTTCTTCTTTATGAGAGAACCCCTTAATATTTTCTTATGTCTTAATCCTCGCCCTTGTCTCCACACATCTTGTTGTGGTTACTAAGTAATGATTGTCCTTTAGGCACTACATCGTAGTCCTATTTCGGTAAACCATTTATATGAGTTCCCGTTCCTTAACTGGACCTTCCAGTAATCTTAATCCTCATGCTCTGTATTATCTCACTGTTATTCTCCTTCGGACCACTGTCCGGTACTCACTTCGTTTCCCTTTTCCTTTCTATTGCACCCGTAGTGCTTTCCTTATCATTGGTATGGCGGGTTATTTCGACTGCGTAGCATGTCGACCCATGTTGCCGGTAATTACCGTTCTTTTACTGGTAAGGTTCCATTGGTAGCGCCTGTTTCTCTGTTGCACTCCATTAAAAATCTCCCAGTTTTCCTTAACTGTTATGCCACAAGACGTTTCTCGTATTGCTTACTGTTAGCTAACTGCCAGATCGGGTTTCCCCGAGTAAGAGAAGGCTTTCTTCTCTCTGGCGTTTGTCCCACATTTTTAGGGTTAGGGATGTGGAGGGCGGGCCTAGGCACTATGGATATCCGGTAAACACCGGGGAGTCCTGGCTAACGCACCTCACACTCTATCTCTCAACCCTTAACCCATAACTCACTCTCAGCCTCAATATCCTCCTAAGTTCGGTATTTCTTGTCTTCAGAGCGTAACTACGCTCTGATACCACTTTTGTAACACCCCAACTCAATCCAATTGTGGTCTCGCAACTTAACAATATATATATACACATGTCACAGCGGAATTCTTTACAATCCAGGACCTTGCCACGGTCTGACTACAGAATATACCGAACATTAGTCTAACAACCTAAACCATTTACTTAACCTTCTTACAATCCACTCACAACCTATACATCTTACTAACTCAAATTGCCATACGAGTGTACATGCACAACTCGTAGGCCACACTGATCCCTTAACAGCTGTATCCTCTTCTTACTCTTGTGACAGCTGCCTCCTGATGTTCACCTGTGTAGTAAAAAGAAGCCCCCGAGGGGGTCAGCACGAATGCTGGTACGATCCTCTCATGGCCCCCAAGCTAACGTGGCTACGACGACTAATTGTCGATAGCATGGAGGTTGATTAGATGCACAACATAATAGAAAGTGCAGCAAACAACAACTCAGATATGAACAATCAAAGTTCACACACAATGAACGACTTAAATGCGTTCCCTTAATTAGAGAGTTAGTTATTTAACTCCTTAAGTAATGTTCTCTCTTAATCTTAGTCCATCCTTATCTTACCTCAATCTGATTCTTACCTTAATCTTAGAAACAACCATCCTTTAATCAGGAGTGGATGTAGCTTATCTTAATCTTAATATTACAAGTCATCCTTTAAAAAGGAATGATTGTAACTTAACTTATTCTTACCTTAATCTTAATCTTAATAATACAAATCATCCTTTAAAAAGGAATGATTGTAACTTATCTTAATCTTAACTTAATCTCAATATACAAACCGTTCCTGGAAGGGATTGGTTGTAACTTATCTCAGTCTTAGGATACAAACCATTCTTTAAGTAGAAATGGTTGTAACTTATCTCAAACCTTATCTCAATCTCATCTCAGTTCTTATCTCAATTAAGTCAACCGTTCTTTAATTAGAATGGTTGTACCTTAATCCATTGTTTATCTGTCGGGTCACGTAACCCTAGCCAATGAGTTATCAGCTCCATTGGTTTACATAAACAATATTTATTAGAATTAGTTGGGCATTTAGGTAGATCCCACTACACCATCTCAGTATGCCTCCCTCCTAAAACAAGAAGTCCGAGGAGGTCGAGTCTATATGTCGACTCTAGGCGACGAGTCCAAGGACAAGTCATCTTTGGAAGACGGTATTTGATAAGGATACCGACTTCCCCCAATACACATGTGCCGGTACCATTCCGGATTCCTCACTCAAGTTCAGTTAGTAATAGTCTCAAGACCATGTTTGTTGGTTAACCTCTTTCGGTTCATATCGTCCCTCATTAGGGGGCGTTCCTTATTCTCACTCAATTTCTTACTAAACATTGGTTAGTAAGTTCTCACGGTATGTTGTGTTAGTTTTCAAACATCACACAACAACACAATATATATATAATATGTTCCGGTTGCATGCTTTATCTTGTTTAGTGAGCACACAAAACAAATAGCACACAAGCCGAGGGACACCTCGTTAGCAAGCAGGTCACAAGAAGAAACAACTGTACCGTTCACCGTTGGCCGTTTGGTTGCTTACTCTCTTCCGGAGTCCAATTTCCAAGTCCTAAAACATTCATTCAGTTTTAGGTTGTTAATCACTTAACTTAATTCAACTTACTTAACTTAGTTAACTTGCTTAACTCTTAATGACTCCGACCTAACACCTCTTAAGTCTTACAACTTAATCTTGAACTTTCAAGTTTATACTTAACTTAACTTAATCTCTTAAGTTTTTAGGGTCCTAATCATTACCACCCTACCAAAGGTATTCCTCATTACCCATTACCATTCTTAGAATTCAAAATTCCTTTTTTTTTTTAAGTGTTAAGGGTCGACCGACCCATCGACCGACCCAACCCCTGGGTCGGTCCATTACAAAAACTCTTCCGTCTCTTGAAACCCATCCGACTGACCCAGAGCTAGACCGACCGACCCAAACCCTCTGGGTCGGTCCCTTACAGAACCCATTTTCCTACTTAAACCTTGCCCGACCGACCCAAGGCTAAGCCGACCGACCCAAACCCTCTGGGTCGGTCCAGTCCAGAGACGTTCCGGCTGGCTCAACATGGCCCGACCGACCCAAAACTGGGTCGGACACTGGGTCGGTCCACTACAGATTTTTCCTCTTTAATTGCTCTTTCAATTCCAACTCTTCCACAAGTGTCCTAATAGGTCCAACACCATCTTGGCACCTTAAACCCACCTTATAACCTCCACCAAACTTATTAAAACAACTTCCAAAGATCTTCTCAAACTTTTACTCAATCCTTGCAAAAACTCCTAACACTTGTTAGTTATTCCCTTTTCTTTCCAACATGTACATTATATCTTAAACTTCAACTAACCAAAGTGTTTCTTTCCAACCCATATAGCTCCTCCTTAACATCACTACATTACATCTCTGCTTTGCTCAATCCTTCCAAGGTCATCTTGCATGTCCATGCACAATTTCTCTTCTTTTTATTTGTTACTCAACACTCCTAAACTCTTGAGCTTACTTATACATTGCTTTCCATTACCTTAACACCTTAACATGGTTCTTCATTTACCCTGACCATGTAACACCCTCCTTAAACATTCCCACCTCTTTTATACATCTTATTCACCATTCTCATGATCATACTCTCTTTACATTCCCAGTCACTTTCCTTGACATTTGACGACATTCTCCCACACCTTTCTCTTCCAGATTCTTACACAAGTCCTACTTCTCCTCATACCATGACTTTGGTGTGTTCAATACACCCACCTAAACTCTAACTTCCTCATAGACCATTCTAGGTCATTCTCATCCTTAAGAACTCCTTAGTTAACTCATTTCCACTCAAATTCTTCATAATGACTCCTAGTAAATCCTAGGTCATATTAATTTACCACCATCACCTAAACACTTATTTCTACTCAAATTTCGCCATAGCTCCTCTAGTATATCCTTATGCCCAAATGCATTGTTTTTCTCACACAATAATCTCACACACACACACCAAGTCCTTTCTCATCTTATTTTCTCACCCAAATCAACTTATTCACATCATACTCAATATATTGCAAAAATCTTAAATTGCATAGCACTAAGGCTCTTAAATGACATGGCTCTTAGGCCCTTAAATGACTTAAACTTAAACACTGAATTTCCCACATATAAAAGCTTTCAACCTGCAAATACACCCATCAATCTCATAGTAGTCATAATGCTCTTAAAATCCACCTTAACCTTATATTACTAACTCATTCTCATTAGCTCCTTAATCACAAGTTCATAAGCTTGTTTAAGTTCTTTTTCCTTAGGTTATATAACCCAATACACAATGTGAGCTCTAAGCCGCATTGGTATCCACTTAAACTCATCCCTTAATACTTAAACCACCATTAGGTAAGCATTTTACCTTGTTTTCTCAAGCTTATCTTAACTTCCTCCTTAGACCTTCTTCTTGCATGAATCTCGGCCTCCACTTAAATTCCTTTTTGCCAATGTTCTAATCAATATTTAAGGACTCATATGAGTACTAAACAATGCACTAACCTCAAGGAATAAAAACCTAGGTTAGAAATGTGTTCTAAGGCATAAAAGTGGATGATTACCTTTGAAGTCTCAAGGTAGACTTTGGCATTGAATGAAATAGGACCTCCACTAGTCCTTGGTGAATAATTCAAGCTAGAACAAGGCATAAAAACATAGCCCCATGAGAAGGAATTTTCGGCCATGTACAAGAAATGATGGAAAAATGGTTTTTCTTACATTTTCTTTACCTTAAGAGAATGGAGAAGCTAATGAGCTCTTCAAACTTGATTTTCCTCCATCAATGGAGTTTCCTCTTGGCACCAAAATGGAGCTTTGAAAGATTTGAAAAGATAGAAAGATAGGTCTTGACCTAACTAAGACAAATATGCAATTTGTTTTGGATTTGGAGCTTGGAGTTGTATTTGGCAAGTGATTGAAGATGGAGAACCCATGAATGAAGCTCTCTCGGTTTGGAGCAAAAGAAGAGAAGAAGAAATCGTGTGGAGAAGAGGAATGAAGAGAGAGAAGAAGAAAAGGTAGGCTAAGGTAAGATATTTGCTTTAATAAAGCAAATAGTAACTTCTTTACTTATCTCTTCTTTTCCTTTCTCATTTAATGACTCATGTGGTGACTCCCCACATAAAAAAACCGGCCACCCTCTTAATATAAGGCTAACATGGTCTTTGTTGACCAATTAATTGACTTATATTGTTTAAAACTTAAACTAATCACTAAATAGTTACTATTCACTAATCAAGGCACATAATCGGGAAATTTTTGATTTCCCATTGATTTAGACCTCCTAATGTGATACTAATTAGTACACATGTTGATTAAAGAGTAATGATGGACATTTAGCCACTCAAAACTCAATTCTAAGACAATTTCTCAAAAATGTGCTTTAAGACTTCTTAAAGCACATTTTGTGTTTTAACTTGTTTTCAAGCTTGGTTTTCTTTGCTAATTGATTTAAAATGACCATTAGAATATTACTAAGGTCTTACCAAGATATTTGGGTACTCACCCAAGTCTCTCCAAGCTTAGAGCACGTTTTTTGCCCTAATTGCCCTTAAGGTATTTCCTTGTGTTTTCCTTGGTTTAAATTGTCTACCAATCTTTCTAAGGCATATTTTAGCCTTAATACATCATGATTTGATGTTTTCTTAGCATACTTAGGTTTGGGGTATTTCAATGGAAGCTTAATAACCAATAAAAATAAAGAAACGAGAAATTCCGGAAAAAGGGTCCGGTTAGTGAATAGTACCAATACCGGGTAAACTAACGAGCGTTTTCTGTAAAAGACGAAAAACGCTCCAGCTAGTAATACAGTAGGGGGCGATTTTTATTAGTCAAACAACCCCTCTCACACACATGTAACTAGCTAGCTAAATAAGAGAGCAAAAGCAAAAAGTAATAAAGTAAAAACTACTTTATACCCTTTCCTCTCACCTCACTCTCACATTTCACTCACCTCTCTCTTTCCTTCCTCCCCTCCACCGATTTCTCCCTCCTCCCTCTCTGGTTTGGGCGATTTGGAGCTCCCCCAATAACAACAATGGCAACTTCATCTTCTTCTCCATGCTTCACCTCCATGTGAGCTCCAAATGTAAAAATAAATACATATTCTTGCTCCTCTCACTCTCCTCTACACTTCTCTCTTTTCAAAATCCAAAAATGAGGAAGTTTATTTTTGTGGGTATACCCCATTCAAAGAGAAAATAGCACCAAAGGGTAGCTTGGAGTCTCCTCTCTCCATTAAGGTAAAAATCTCCATGAAAGAACTCATATTTCTCCATCCTTACTCATAACCAATTTTTACCTCATTGTAACACTCCATTTTCTCCCTCTCTTTTGAGCATAATATCAACCTTGCAATGGTGGTGGATTCTCCTTCTTGAACCATGGGCTAAAACCCCTCCTAAAACACTCCAAAGGTAAACCCTAGAATTTATATTCTAAACACTCCATTGAATTAGTGTTAATTTAAGGGTTAGCATTTTAATTGCACTTATTTTGTGTACATTGGGTGATGGGAATGGAGTTTGGCAACTCCATTCCCCATGTAGCCGATTTGGGCAAGAAAGAGAGAAGAAGGAGAAATGGAAAAGAAAGAAGGAATTAAGAGCTTAAGGTAAGAGCTCTTTCTTGAATGGTAAATTTAATGCATTAGAGTAATGGGAATGTGTAAACCAATTTTAGGAACCCAAAATATTCTATTGGTATTGTAGTATTGGAATTTTGGGTATTTGTGAATTAGTATGTGAATTATATGCCTTAGGGCCAAGTATATAGTATATGTGTATTGGTAGTGTGGATTGAGAAAGTATTGAGGAATTTATATTTGTATGTGTGCTGGTAGGACCCTTGCAAGGGTGTGGCTAGATTAGGAATGAAATAAGTGAGATTGTGTAAGTGTGGCTAAGTGAGAAAAGTAGATGAACTATGGCAAAATTTTGGTAGGAAGTATGTATTTAAGAATGACTTGGTGAATGGGAGAACCAAGGTGTGTATTGGAGTGAGTAGAGATATTTAGTAACCATGGAATGGTAGTTGTAGTATGAGGATATGAGAGTGCAAAATCTGTAGCAAAGAGTATTTAAATGCATTGAGGAAACTAGGAGGAATGAATGTACAAGATTTGGTGAAATGGAGATTGGACTTGGGTATAGATATTGTATTTGCCTGGAAATGTATTTGGGTTGCTGGGAGTAGCATTGGTAGAGGGAGTATTGAATGGTAAAGGTTAAAATGAAAATCTGTAGCGTAAGAGGAAAAGAAATTATTGTAAGTGTTGGAAGGAAGTGAGGAGAAATTGTGTTTGTGGATTTAGAAATGAGTAAGGAATTTGGTGGATGAACTAAGGCAATTTGGAGGGCCTAAGTAGTGTTTAAACATGTGGGATTACATGTAGGAAGATTGGGGAAACAATGGGAAAGTAAAACACTAAGAAACAGATTTTAAAACTGAAGTACTTGGCCGGACCGACCTTGGGACCGAACCCGCAAGGTCGGTCGCGCCCTAAAAATACACAGATGGGAAGTCTTCTGACTTCGACCGACCTTGGGGACCGAACTTACAAGGTCGGTCGAGTCGTAAATTGTGAAGGCCAGAGGTCTACTGGAATGGACTGACCTTGGGACCGAACTTGGGCAAGGTCGGCCGAGTCCAGAAAACTTGAACCCAGAACATACTGGAACGGACCGACCATGGACCGGACTTGCAATGTCGGTCGGGCCTGAAATTTTCACGTAAGTAACCCACTGGAATGGACCGACCTTGGGACCGGACTTGCAAGGTCGGTTGAGCCTGGAATTTTTGCCTGATAGAAACTTACTGACTTCGACCGACCTTGGGTCCGACCCTGGGTAAGGTCGGTCGAGTCAAAACAAAAAAATAAAATAAAAATAATATGTTTTATTATATGACTATGGTAGTCATATGTATGTACATATATGCCTATACACATATATGCATATGTATGTAGTGATACACCATTAATGAGGTAGTAATGGTAAGAAAATAAGTAAATGAGTAAGAAAACAAATTAAGAAAGTTGTAAGTATAAGAACATTAAGTTAAACCGAAACAATGGGATACGGGTGTAGTAAGTAAGCATGTATGGTAAAACTTAGTATTAATAGAATCATTTGGCATGTAGTCATCGATTCGAGAGTAAAGATTCGAGGAACAAATGTGAACTAAGGAACAAGGGAGCACCCGATAAAGTAAATCAACGGTGAAGGTATGATTTCTTCATGCTTTGTATCCTAACCTGGTTACCCCGATTTGTGTGCTTATGTGATCACCAATAAGATAAATGCACAAATCGGAATTATATTGCACTTAACTGTGTTTGAACTATTTTGTTCTTGTGTATCTTCTTGAACATTTAGTTTGTATAATTCATGAAATGTATGAATGGAAATGAAGAGTATGTGTAAGTAATGTGTACTTGTGTATTGTATGGATGTATGGAAATGAAGTACTGACTTCTACTAATTCCTAACAATCTAACTCCTAACATGAGTAATGAGTAAATGGAATGAGTAGAAGTCCGATATAGTTCGGCAACGCGTGAGGATATGGAAACACAAGAGGTTGGATCCGAATCCTGGCTGTAATCTTTTCCATGGATCAAATCCCTTGAATGGGTAGCATCCTGGATTAGTAGGCCACCCCAAAGCCCGGTGGTGGGATGTAGTAATCCCTGCCCGGAGGTCATACCGACTTAACTGGAATAAAGTAAGTATTGTATGAGTATCGGTCTTGACTATTGTAAGTCATTGACCTTGAGTAAATGAGTATCGAACACCCGATTAACCCGGGTGTGTAAAGAAGCTAACAAGCCTTCTGTGTGAATTGGAGAAGTGTATCTCCGTATTGCGTATTGAGTATGTAACGAGTATGTATTGTGTATGTGTATTCTGGAAGATGGTAAGTAAGTATTGGTTGACTTGTATTGTCTTCCAAGCATGTATTATACTGTGCGAATGTATGTATACCTTGCATAGTATTGTAGTATCATGAGTGAAAGCATGTATGTATGTATGTATGTATGGGTTGCAAATGAATTGCATGTATTCGACCAAATGGTTGGCGTACCCTCGCTAGTACGCGGGGTATGCGGTTATCATATTCAGCGTAAGCTGACCCCCTAGGGGGAACGTTTTTAGTGTGCAGGTACCCGAAGCAGACATGGTCACGGAAGAGACTGGTGGACATGCCTAGATTACTAGGAACGAAATGTAGATTGTAGTAAATGGTATAAGGCTTGTAGCATTGAATGTAGAAATGTACCAAGGGGTACACTATTACGTAAGTTGCAAGTATGTAGTGGTGAGAAATGGGTAGTGGTTAGACTTTTAAAGAGTATGTAAGAACTTGGAGGAAGTATCGTATTTGTGAATGGAACTTAGTAAACTCGGTATGTGTAGTGTATTATCTTGTATTGAATTATGGAGTATTGTATTGAATGGAGTATTGTAGAACTCAGTAAGTAAAGGGAGTATGTATTGTATTTGTGTAGTACTCGAATATTCTAGTCCATCAGACCGATGTTGTATGTAGTAGTAGCCTTGTTAGTCACGTGGGTGGCTAACGGCATTGTATCACCCGCCGTTGAGTAAGTATGTAACCGCTGCGTGAGTACGAATGTATAAGGAGATTGGACGGTAATGACGGTATTAGCGGTAGGGGTGTTACAAAAAGTGGTATCAGAGCGAAGTATCGCTCTGATGACTAGAAATACCGAGCTTAGGAAATACCGAGTTAGGAATCGGAAGCTTAGGGCTAAGGGTTGAGTGTTGGCATTAGAGACATGCTAGATAGGAACTCCCGGTGAGTACCGGATACCTACAATACCAGACCCGCCCTCCGCAAACCCATTGTATAACTTTGGAAAGAACGCCAGAAAGAAGGAAAGTCCTCTCATACTCGGGGAAACCCGATCTGGCAGTTGTGAAACAATCACACAGTAAACAAGGACCGACATATGGTAGATTCCAAGGATTGGAAGACCCGGAGATGGATCCCGGTTAAACAACAATACCCGCACTCAATAGCGGTTGAATGAGCACTCCAACCATAAGGAGGCTACAACTTACAACAGCATGGGGCGACGTGCTTAGCAGTCGCGAAACCTGGCTAGACAACCAACAGCAGGAAAAGAAGCACTAACCGTGCAACGAAATGGAAAAGGAACAGCAATGGAACCTGAGACACGAGTCTGCGGGACAACAGTAGCTAAATAATACCACCAATGGTATACCAACTGACTAAGGACATAGTCAGGAGTGATTAACTCCAAACTATAACGCCAGGAGGTTATAATACCTGGCCAACATAGCTCAGGCAGCTACAAGGACGTTCACGGGATACAATCCGACAGGACTACTAGAGTAGTGCCTAAATAAGCTAAGGCTCAATCACCACGGTAAACCAGTGGGAACGAGCAACAAGGAAAAACATAAGACGAATAAATGGGGATCTCCAAGGATTGGAGAAGTAACCCGGTCAAGGATAATCATGTCAAGACCAATGAGAAGTTACCTGGAAGAGCAAGTATTCCCAAACCTAGATCAATAAGATCAAGGGAAGAGTCAACAAGACCATTAAATATAAGTGGAAACCATACCAAGATTGGTATAGGATCACCGAAAAACCAACGGTACCACGCACTTGCCACGACAAGTGCAGTAAGAGCAGGGATATGTAGGGAAACTCTATCACACCACAGGTACATAGTAATGTACCGTGACAGCAGTGAAATAACTTTAGGATCACAAATCCTGAAAACTAGAAGCATGAAACCTTGGGAAGGCCTGACGGCCCGACCACTGTAATTAGAACATACCAATCAGCGAGAAGCTGGACTTGGTCAGAACCTCAGACATGGCTATGCCATGAAGAGCTTCTTTTAACACTGAACCGTTGTTTTTAAAACCCAAACTTTTCTTTCAAAACCACAACCTTTCCTTCAAAACCTGGGATTTTAAAACCAGACCAACAGAATTACGGTGAGTATCATAGAATGATACAAGAGGAGCCGACAATAGAATACTTCACCTAGGCGTGTGACGAGCACTACGAGTGTACCCAATTACGGGATGTGGGACAACCGCACTCCGAAGGAGCTTGTGGGCCTGACAGATAGTTGGGTAAGTCGTAACGTATCAATAAGGTACCCCACGTATGTATACATGTAGTGTACAAAACCCGGGAAGTAGTCAACTCCGTTCTACGGACCATGAGTAAGTTTAAACCAGAACAACTGGAACTCCAGTCGATCAAGGAGAAGGAACTCAGCTAAGAAGTAAGTATAAAAAACTCAGAGAATCCATCTGAGATAAGGAATAAGAACTAGGAGGTGCAAGGAGCACAGACTAGTAGGTATAGACATTGGACATGTCTCAAGGACTTCAAACAAATACATGACAGCTGGAAAGTATACCCAGCCTGAACACAGTGAGGCAAATGCCTAATGTGGATACAACAATCCTCTACAACGGGACAGAGTTCCCGAGAGCGATCACGAGATTACCACGAAGTATAATCCACCATTGGAGAGGATTTTAAACCTAGTCTTAAGCACTAGGAGCAAGTATAAACAGTCTACCCAAGAACGGGAGACGTTATAACCCTAAAAGGGAAACTCAAGTACGATACCACAAGATGGTACAGTGGGTACAACATATCAAAAACATTAGCCAGATGTATCGGCGTGACCAACAACACCCAAGAGCGATACTTGAAGGGTGTCTGGATTAACAACAGTTGAACAAGCATCATGATAATAGCACATGGGCTAGAACGAACATTCGGTTAGGACACCGAAAAGATTTCACTTAACAGGAAACACCCTAAATTACCAGAAGGCTCGGATTAACACCCGATTGCCAAAAGGGTCTCCTATGAACGGAAGTGTGATGTCACGACTTACCATGGAGCCTAGTAATACCTCCAACCTATGGGGTATACATGGAGTGGAAACATGCATAAGCAGCTTGCGAAGAGCATAACCTGCAGTAATAAGGCTTAAAAGCCATCAACCAACTATGATATGTAAACCTTAACGGGTGCATAACCCACACCATTTGATAACAAAACTTGCAAGAGATATCGTCTCATACGACAAGAAATCAACAACTGGACCATCAATTCAAGCCCAGCATCCTGAGTGGCTTGGAGTAGTGGCCAACTCAGTGTCACTGTCACTAGAGCATCAGTCTAGTATACAGTTGACAAGCTTTTAAGTACCTTCATGCCTTCTGTAGCAATGGTAGCATAGAGGCATAAGAATCGTGATAAATGCCAATATTGGCCTATTCCACATTTGGACACTACGGAAACCCGAGGAAAAGTACCCCTCGTTAATCGAAGACCACCAAGGTGGTGAAGATGTGAACCCTTAGAAAAGGCTTCCTTCTACTATAGCAATGAGCCTAGGCATATGGATATTGCCAAGAAGTGATGGGATAAGGAAATGAGATTTCCAAACCATTACGATTTAAAGGAGTAAGTATACTCCATATACACCCAAGTATGTGGTGAACCATTTTGTAAACACCAATGCGGTAAACCTTCTCATGAAACCTGTGAGTGGAGATAAACCCCTCCACAATCACTTACATTTATCAGTAATAAAATACTCTTCAAATAGAGAACGGAATTAGAGGACCCTTGAAGTTCCTTGGGATATTCCGGTGATGTACATACAAAAGTAAAACCACACAGCTAGTGCCATAACCAATGCCCAGCACTGGGAGACAATAATTGTCAAAGACAATCAATGTGAATACACATTGAACACCACAAATGACCGACGCTCAAGAGAGCTTATAACCCAATGAATTATCTCATCCTTGGTCAACCAAGATAATTGGTAAATGGTATCGTAAGTGATGGAAATAATGTGAGGTAAACCAACCTACACATGAGACCTAAACTGGAATAAAACATCTCCACATGGGGAAGATAATACCACTGCGGTATGCTAGGACAATCATCATACATATGAACTAGGAACCCCCTAGTGTAATTACACCATAAGGAAATGGTGCCAACGACAATAGTAATGAGTAAAGACGAGCTACCACAGTAACACAATCAGTAAGAACGATATTGTATAATGAGTAAGAATACGGTGCGCAACAAGTGACCACTATGAGGAAGTTGTTAGATAATGACACGGAGTATAAGTATGAGAAGACAGACAGAAATATTCCATCCTATCACATAAGTGACTTACTATCAAGTGTTTACGCCTCTGCACTCTGTATGACTGAGTGTTTTGGTATTGCACTTGTGCAGCTAATGATCTAATGGGATGGCTAGGGACATGGAGAATGTAAACCGTAGTAAATCCTTCTTTTCACCATAAACATGGCATAAGCTAGTTAGGCAAGCTGAGCAACAGACCGTGCGGCCTAATGCCACAGAAGCACGAAGAGTGTAGAACACACTAACAATCACAAGATGTGAATTCCATTGGAATAAAGGGTGAAAGGAGACTGAAGAAGTCACTAGGACCGATGCATAGAAAATGCAAGGTCATACAAGTAAAGGACACTTGTACTGAACCAGAGAACTGGTATAATTCAGAAGCTATTGAGAACAGAGGAAGTACTACAACTAAGTAGTGACTTAACCTCGCCCGACAATAAGTCGGAGGAACTTAATGAATAATCGTGGAAGCACGAGTAGCATGTGCAGTAGACTACCAGAGAGCTGGTTACAATCTAAAACTAATTGAGTTCAAACACGGTAAAAGAATACCGCATTTGTTTAGTAAACCTTATTCCCATAATAGTCGGATAAAAAGGTGATGTATAGCACATTAAGAATAACACGAAGGGTGAGTAACCCAAGTTATCAGGGCCGCACAACAGAAGCTAGTGGGCCCTAGATAGAAGATAATATACCTAGTGAGTATAATAGAATGACTATTAATGCCTTGAAGCCTGATAGGCTAGAACCGAATTAATTATGAGTTAAATAAGCTCATATAGGAATTCCTGGTGCAAAGACTAACCCTTTTGTATGGTTAAGACCCTTTGACCAGAGCATATTGTATAGTATATCGTAATGAAGCTAAACGCTTCAGATTGCCCAAATTGAGTAAACCAATGTTTAATAATAATAACATATGGTAGATTACGTGGGCGTAATCCCTTTTAGGGGGGTGTAGAGCGAAAACCGCTCAATGTAAGTTTCATAAATAAAACACATAAAACCATAATGTGCATAGCACAAATAAGAATCAAATGGATGATTGATACTATGTTAAATAAACATAAGTATTCATTCATATTGTAATTATGATAACTAGGCATGAGAGATGCAAATACCATGGGATGGATGTACCTATCTTGTAACCCCAGTGTAAAAGTATTAGTAAAGAAGAGTAGAGAAACTCTTTGGGAAATGATAATTCCTGTTGTGTATGCCCATTTGAACTTAGACATGGCACTACAATGCAAGAGTCGGTATAAAACCGATGTAGAACCCAGAGGAAATTGAGTTCCCTAGGTGATTGTCTTGAGACAAATGAGAATGAGTAGTTGACGGAGCTCCACAAGTATTGTATCCTTAAGGAAGTAGTACGGATTGACTATGAGTAGTAGAGGAATGTAGCCCATGAGTGGTGTATTCGTAAGTATGTTATTGGAAGTAAATTGAGGACAGCTGAATTTCATAAGTATTGTATTCCCTAATTAGAATAGTAGAGATAATAGGGAGTAATGGAAGAAAGTAGAGAAGATTGATGAAATGAGCACTTAGGCATCGAATTCTGAGGAAAGTATTTGGGAAGTAGATTGAGAATGATTGATGGACTGAATTCCATCCTTGGAGTGTATGAATTGGTAATTATCACTAGGAAGACTAAAAACATATAAATTGAAATAATTGAATTATCTTGTTGTTTGAAACTGATGTGAGAAGTCGAACTTGGTCCTGATCAGATCGAGGGAATCTGAACACAAATTAGGGTGGAAAGATAGTTCAACACTGATGCTGATCACATCAGGGTCGAATAATTCTTGAAGCTCCCCTCAAGTGGTCACAAGAATCACACCTAGGATAGAAGCAAGGAATATAAATTGGAATTTGGAGTTGTGTGTTTTAAAAAATTCTAAGTAGTAGTTGCGAAAGGATTTTCTTAACCTGGTGATGAAGGATTTGTGAGAAGCGTATACCGGAGAAGGTAGTAGTGTATCATATTGTATTTCCAAGGGCAGCGGGACATAGAGGAGTCCTGTGTCTAGATGACCTGAGTGCCCGCGGGACTGTATGTGTATTGCATGGCTTTGGGGATAGCTTTGCACTGTATGTATGTATGTATAAGTTTTGTAAAGAGGAACCGGATGGCCGATAGTAATATGGATTGGAGTAATTATCGTATATTGGTATGGTATGGAAAGGAGAAACCTTGAGTAACGAATTTGGGAATTGTAAGGAGGAGGAATGTATGGCTTTGGTATTAGGCAAGTATAACTGAGCAAGTATTGTAACCCTATAACCTTGAGCAACTTTGAGGACAAAGTTCTTAAGGGGGGTAGATTGAAATACCCCAAACTTAAATATAGTGATTAAGATTATTTTAATCCTTATTTAAGAGCCTAATAATGCTTAGGTAATATTGGTAAGGAAAAATAAATCCAAAAGAAACAATAAACGCTTAAAAAGCGAAAAACACTAAATAAGCGTTAGACAACTGTAGGAGGTATGCGACCTCGGTTAGCATATTATATGAATCCTAAAGGTTTAAAAAGACCAAAATAATATATGGGAACAACTCCCGAAGAAAACGGATTCAAATAATGTATTAAAACGCTAATAGAGCTTTAGAGCACGTTTTTCGAGGAAACCCGAAAACGTGACTTTAAGTGGTCAAATGGACCCGTAAAAATTATGAAGCATTAAATAATAATTATTAAGCATTTATGGAAGCTTAATAACCAATAAAAATAAAGAAACGGGAAAATTCCGGAAAAAGGGTCCGGTTAGTGAATAGTACCAATACCGGGTAAACTAACGAGCGTTTTCTGTAAAAGACAAAAAACGCTCCAGCTAGTAATACAGTAGGGGGCCAATTTTTATTAGTCAAACAACCCCTCTCACACACATGTAACTAGCTAGCTAAATAAGAGAGAAAAAGCAAAAAGTAATAAAGTAAAAACTACTTTATACCCTTTCCTCTCACCTCACTCTCACATTTCACTCACCTCTCTCTTTCCTTCCTCCCCTCCACCGATTTCTCCCTCCTCCCTCTCTGGTTTGGGCGATTTGGAGCTCCCCTAACAACAACAATGGCAACTTCATCTTCTTCTCCATGCTCCACCTCCATGTGAGCTCCAAATGCAAAAATAAATACATATTCTTGCTCCTCTCACTCTCCTCTACACTTCTCTCTTTTCAAAATCCAAAAATGAGGAAGTTCATTTTCGTGGGTATACCCCATTCAAAGAGAAAATAGCACCAAAGGGTAGCTTGGAGTCTCCTCTCTCCATTAAGGTAAAAATCTCCATGAAAGAACTCATATTTCTCCATCCTTACTCATAACCGATTTTTACCTCATTGTAACACTCCATTTTCTCCCTCTCTTTTGAGCATAATATTAACCTTGCAATGGTGGTGGATTCTCCTTCTTGAACCAAGGGCTAAAACCCCTCCTAAAACACTCCAAAGTTAAACCCTAGAATTTATATTCTAAACACTCTAATGAATTAGTGTTAATTTAAGGGTTAGCATTTTAATTGCACTTATTTTGTGTACATTGGGTGATGGGAATGGAGTTTGGCAACTCCATTCCCCATGTAGCCGATTTGGGCAAGAAAGAGAGAAGAAGGAGAAATGGAAAAGAAAGACGGAATTAAGAGCTTAAGGTAAGAGCACTTTCTTGAAGGGTAAATTTAATGCATTAGAGTAATGGGAATGGGTAAACCAGTTTAAGGAACCCAAAATATTCTATTGGTATTGTAGTATTGCAATTTTGGGTATTTGTGAATTAGTGCAGACTGTTTATTAAGAGTGGTTGGAACTGGTGTAATTAAAATAAAAGAAAAGAAATTAAAACTCAAAATAATAGTCGGGCTGCAAACAAATCCCGGTCGTAGTAGTATAGTAAAGTGTAAGCGACTGGATATCGAACCGTGGGACTAAGGGGAATTATTAAGTACCTAAGCTTTGTCACAAGAGGGGGATTAATTGACTTGTTTTTGTAAGTAAAACAACAGATAAAATTTATTGAGTTGAAGATAAATTAAACGGAACTCCGGGTTCAGGTTTATATAATCTGATTAATTATGCTATCTCTACCGGTTTATTATAATAGTTTGGCAAAATTCCTCTTATTATCTTAAGGTCCGATGAAAACTAATACGAACTCGTTTACCAGAAAATGCAAGGTCCGATGAAAACTCAAGCAGGCACTAGTGAACGACTTTGTAAAAGGAATAATATTCTTGCAACTGAGTACTAACTTATCCGATGAAAACAAGTTTCCTACAGTTTTACGGCTTAATTAACCTATCTGTTTGTCACCGATCAGATTAAAACAGATTTAGTAAGCTTTTTAATAAATTGATGAAATTTATTAAAAAGGTGAGAGAAAAACTTTAATCATAACAAACTGTATTTAATTTAACCGGTAGAAATATAGATTACATAATTAAACAAATTACGGCTAAACCTTCGCCCGGAGTAAATCCTCTTAGCCCAACATGATTAAAAGGACAGAATGAGAAGTAAAAGAAATCATCTGGGAAAGATAATTAATTCAGCTCCACTATCTTGACTGCTAATATTTGGGCAGAGGATGGACAGAACAACGGTATGGAAATGGAATGATTTTATGAAATGAGGTGTTGTATGGAATTTATGTGGATAATATGTGGATGAGATGTATGACTTTTGGAGAGTTTTATGGTATTTTTATGGAAGGAAAATGGCATAAGTTTGGGGTGGAATGAGATATGATTTAATGGAGGTTTGGAGGTGTATTTATAGAGAAATATAGGGTAAAGGGGGTGGTAAGGCGGTGGCATTTTCGTGTGAAGAGATAAGGTAATTATCTCTTCACACGGCTTCTTTCTTGCTGGCAAGTGGACATGTCCGGACCATGGTCCGGACCAGCTGGTCCGGACCATGTCGATTTTCTATTCTGGTGCGCTGGCGTGTGTTGGTCCGGACCAGGTGATCCGGACACTAGTCCGGACCAAGGGTCTTTTGCCTCTAAAGTGTTCGTTTTAGCTCCGATTTGATCCCCGTTTTCGCCTACGCGTTCGTCTCTTCGTGTACTTTGCTCCTAGCTTGGTTTTCCTCATATTCAACCAATAAATTTGTGAGATAATCAATAAAACATAAACTAGAGGAAAACTAACCAAAGTGGAGAAATGAGCAAGAAAAGTGCTAATATAATATATGAAATACACCTATAAAATATGCTCATTTGGACACTTATCACACCCCCACACTTATCTTTTTGCTTGTCCTCAAGCAAAACCATGTACCCAAGTAAGTAGGGAATGCTCAATACTAACAAATATTTTTATGAAGGGTAGGATAAGGAGGTGAACAATACACGATCTTTAAACTTTTTCGAGGAGTGTGAAAAATCAACTGCTGGTGGCATAGGTGTGCTCAGGGTAAAAATAAAATATAGAGTTTCGGGGTATGAACCGGAGTACTTCAATGCTTCTTAGTTAAGGTGACTTTGAGAACTTTTACCACGGCCAACTTCTCTCAAGAATGGGTATTGAGGAGAAAACAAAAGGAAAAATAGATTCATGCATTTGTTTCACTTTTGCATAAGAGATGAGAAGATAATATTTTAGCATCAAGCTTTTGTATTTAAGAACACTTAACTCTCTTCGTTGGTTACCAATGGTGTCTCGCAAGTTCCTTCTTTATTTTATGTATATTTTTTAACAGAGAAGCACCCCTTAGCAATCCCTAAGAGAGAAGACAGAAAGAACCCCTGAGCAATAAAAATCCAACCATTTGCAGATTATTTGGTCACACCGCATAAAAATGCTCCTCAAAAGTGATCAAATGAAATTTTTTAAATTTGTACCATTGATAAGTGTCCAAATGAGCATGATTTATAGGTGTATTTCATATATTATATTAGCACTTTTCTTGCTCATTTCTCCACTTCGGTTAGTTTTCCTCTAGTTTATGTTTTATTATTATCTCACAAATATATTGGTTTAACATGAGGAAAACCAAGCTGGAAGTAAAGTAGACGAAGAGACGAACACATAGACGCAAACGGCTCAGAAAACGGAGTCCAAACGAAGAATCTAGAGCCGGTCAAAATTCGTAGAAGAAATAAGCCTGTACGTCGTGAAAACAGGCGGACAAGAGACAAGGTGCTACGTCGTGAAAACAGGCGGACACTCACACTTGCAACCGCCCATTAAGAGACGGACGTGGGAGGCTGCAACCGCCTATGAAGAGGCGGACGTGTGAGGCTTCAACCGCCTAAGAAGAGGCGGGCAAGACTATGGGCAACCGCCCCATATTGGGCGGACGCAACATGAAGAACCGCCTCAAACGAGGCGGACAACACACAAACCAACCGCCTAGCTACGAGGCGGACATGGAAGCGGACAGCAGCAGTAAATCAGTCGCGCCAGTTTTCTTCCCGTCGACTTCGCCCGTCGACTTGTTCTGCCATATCCATCTACTTCGCCCGTCGACACCTTATTTTCCTCAGCTCTGTCCCCTGCAATAAATGAAGCAATCAATGAAGTAATCAACTGAAAATAGAATCCTCACGCGGTGTCCCTTATCTGCTGCCTTCTTCCTTTCCCTATATAAACACACGTGAATCGATCCACCACCCAATCAATCCATCCACGACCCATAAATCCAGCCACGACCCAACTTCACCACATACCACAAATCACACGTCCATCCCATTTCTCTTCTTCCGCCTTCTCCATTTTATTTATTTCACATTCCACCACATCCACCTCTAGTCCTACGTACACAAAATAGCAGAGCGAGCTGGAGTGATTACAGATGATTTCTATTACTCTTGTTTCTGTTTTTCTATTTAATATGTTAGGCTAGTTACGTATACTCTGGGAATGGTTATTATGTGTTTGTATTAATTATGCATTATTTTTTACTGGTTTTAATTATATACAGTTTGTTACGTTTTAAAGGTTATCTCACCTTTTTAATAAATGTCATGAGTTTATTAAATTGCTTTCCTAAGTCTATTTTGATCAAACCGGTGATAAATAGATAGGTTAATTAAGAGGTAAAACTGGAGGAAACTTGTTATGATTTAATAAGTTAGTATTCAGTTGCAAATGTAATTCCTCAAATGCTCCTCTGCCGTTTACAGGCATTTTGCTTGAGTTTTCATCAGGCCTTGCATTACAGGTAAACGAGTTCTTTCAAGTCTATGACTTAGACCTTAAAAAAATAACAGGAATCTTGCCAAATTATTAAACCAGTAGAGATAGCTTAATTATGCAGATTATAATAACCTGACCCAGAGTTCCATTTAATTTATCTGTTAACTTAGTTTATTTTATCTTTTCTTTTGATTTTTATTACAAGTCAATTAATCCCCCTCCTATGACACGCTTAGGTACTAGTATATGTATATTAGTCCCACGGTTCGACATCCGGTCGCTTACAATTTCACTATACTACTACGACCGGGATTTGTTTGCAGCCCGACGTTTATTTTGAGTTTTAATTTCTTTTCTTTTAATATACACCAGTTTAACCACTCAGATTATAACGTCTGCAAAATGGCGCCGTTGCCGGGGACTAGTTTATTCTAGTCCCTAAGCCCCGGATTATTCACTTGTTATATTAGAATATTTTGTTTATATTATTTTTGTTTGTTGTTTATATTAATAGTCTTTTATATTTTTGTCTATTTTATTTTGTTGTTGTTTATATTAATTATCTTTTATATTTTGTTTATATATATTTTGTTTATGTTATTAGTATGTGTGTTTTCTAATTTGTTATTGTTTCAGTAGCCTAATCGGAAAAAAAACGAACAGAGGTGTGCCCGCCTAATTCCACGCGGACGACACTGAAGTCCGTTCCGCCTGCCAGTCCGCACCTCTGACCGCCTAGTCTCGCGCGGACGTCCCTCTGTTCAAAAAAAAAAAAAAAGAGACGCGTTCCGAAAAAAAAAAATTATTCTGTTCTTCTCCAACTTCTTCAATCTGTTTCTACTTCATTTTATATTTTGTTTATATTATTATTATGTTTGTTTTTAATCATTTTATTTTCTAATCTCTTTCTGTAGTTTTGTTTTATATACAAAAACACAAAAAAAAATGGAAATGGAACAGGTGTACGAGCAAGAGTTTTGCTTTTCACAGTATTTATACTGCTCCGTATGTGGGGGAGCTCATGATTATGAGGATTGTCTCATTTTACAAGAACAACTCTGGTTAGAAGATCAACCAGACTACCTGGAGAGAATCACTCAACAAGAACAACACCCCACTACGGATGTAAGTTATTCTCTTCCCTCTACAATCGCCTACCGCCAATTTCCATCCTTCTCTGTGCTCTATCCAGAAAATGAGGATATTTATATCCTCGAACATGAAGAGAAGGAATTGCCATCACCTCCCGCCAATAGATCCAAACAAAACGCCACTATCACCTTTAAAGAATTAACTTTCTCTCAAGATGATTTTAATCAGCGTTCTTTCTATGAGCCTCACCTACAAAAGGAGGATGTTTACATCCTCCAATTTGAGGAAGAAAAATCATCACCACCGGGTCTTCTGTTAGAACTACGTTCCCGGCAGTACCTCCTCAAACACCAGATTTTGTGGAGTATTAATTTTCTTATTTTATATGCCGAGGTAACGTTTTGTTTTGATCCAGGATAACAGAGCAGGCGTCTAGCCAAAGACGTTAAAGAAGGGCAGCTTCCCGGGAGGCAACCCGGGTGTATTTTTATTTGCTTTTATGCTCTTTTAATTTTCAGGTTCTCTTTAAATTTTATTTTTGCTAACTTTTAACTCCGTTTGTAGTTTTGTTGCTTCTGGTGTCTTATGCAGGTGCACCTTCATTTCTACACTGCAACCAAGCTACGCTACTTGAGGCTGAAGCTCAAGTGTGGGGGAACTCCTTTAAACAACTAGCAAAAATAATATCAGGGGAGTACCAGTTTCTTTAATTATACTTTTATTTAAATAAAAACTGTAGAGGAGCGATTATGTGCTTAAATGATTATTTGTGATCTTTGTGTTATCTCTATTTTATCTACTTACCGAAAAGGTCTTCTGAAACCTTCCCTTGTTTTTCTGGTGAACAATGAGGACATTGTTCAATTTAAGTGTGGGGGAGTGTGCCCTTTTCGGTAACATTTTGTGCTTAAATGTTTAATCTCTCTCCTTATCATGCGTTTGTCCAATTCAAATATTATAGACCCTTTATATGTGGGTTGTTCTCTTTAAGAATAAATATTGTTATGAATTGTAGGATAAATGGTACAAATTTTAAAATTTTGATTACTTTTGAGGAGCATTTTATATGCGGTGTGACCAAATAATCTGCAAATGGTTGGATTTATTGCTCAGGGTTTCTTTCTGTCTTCTCTCTTAGGGATTGCTAAGGGGTGCTTTTCTGTTAAAAAAAAAAGAGAGAAAGAAAAAATAAAATAATAAGGGACTTGCGAGACACCATTGGTAACCAACAAAAGAGAGTTGAGTGTTCTTAAATACAAAGGCGTAATGCCTACATTTTCTCATCCCTTATGCAAAAGTGAAACAAATGCATGAATCTATTTTTCCTTTTGTTTTCTCCTCAATGCCCATTCTTGAGAGAAGTTGGCCATGGTAAAAGTTCTCAGAGTCACCTAAAAGAAAACATTGAAGTACCTTAGATCATACCCCGAAACTCTATATTTTATTTTTACCCTGAGCACACCTATGCCACCAGCAGTTAATTTTTCACACTCCTCAATAAGTTTAAAAGATCATGTTTATCCTACCCTTCATAATAATATTTGTTAGTATTGAGCATTCCCTACTTACTTGGGTACGTGATTTTGCTTGAGGACAAGCAAAAAGATAAGTGTGGGGTGTGATAAGTGTCCAAATGAGCATGATTATAAGTGTATTTCATATATTATATTAGCACTTTTCTTGCTTTCTCCACTTCGGTTAGTTTTCCTCTAGTTTATGTGTTTTATTATTATCTCACAAATTTATTGGTTAACATGAGGAAAACCAAGCTGGAAGTAAAGTAGACGAAGAGACGAACACATAGACGCAAACGGCTCAGAAAACGGAGTCCAAACGAAGAATCTAGAGCCGGTCAAAATTCGTAGAAGAAATAAGCCTGTACGTCGTGAAAACAGGCGGACAAGAGACAAGGTGCTACGTCGTGAAAACAGGCAGACACTCACACTTGCAACCGCCCATTAAGAGGCGGACGTGGGAGGCTGCAACCGCCTACGAAGAGGCGGACGTGTGAGGCTTCAACCGCCTAAGAAGAGGCGGACAAGACTATGGGCAACCGCCCCATATTGGGCGGACGCAACATGAAGAACCGCCTCAAACGAGGCGGACAACACACAAACCAACCGCCTAGCTACGAGGCGGACATGGAAGCGGACAACAGCAGTAAATCAGTCGCGCCAGTTTTCTTCGCGTCGACTTCGCCCGTTATTCGCGTCGACTTCGCCCGTCGACTTGTTCTGCCATATCCATCTACTTCGCCCGTCGACACCTTATTTTCCTCAGCTCTGTCCCCTGCAATAAATGAAGCAATCAACTGAAAATCAAATCCTCACGCGGTGTCCCTTATCTGCTGCCTTCTTCCTTTCCCTATATAAACACACGTGAATCGATCCACCACCCAATCAATCCATCCACGACCCATAAATCCAGCCACGACCCAACTTCACCACATACCACACATCACACGTCTATCCCATTTCTCTTCTTCCGCCTTCTCCATTTTATTTATTTCACATTCCACCACATCCACCTCTAGTCCTACGTACACAAAATAGTAGAGCGAGCTGGAGTGATTACAGATGATTTCTATTACTCTTGTTTCTGTTTTTCTATTTAATATGTTAGGCTAGTTACGTATACTCTGGGAATGGTTATTATGTGTTTGTATTAATTATGCATTATTTTTACTGGTTTTAATTATATACAGTTTGTTACGTTTTAAAGGTTATCTCGCACCTTTTTAATAAATGTCATGAGTTTATTAAATTGCTTTCCTAAGTCTATTTTGATCAAACCGGTGATAAATAGATAGGTTAATTAAGAGGTAAAACTTGAGGAAACTTGTTATGATTTAATAAGTTAGTATTCAGTTGCAAATGTAATTCCTCAAATGCTCCTCTGCCGTTTACAGGCATTTTGCTTGAGTTTTCATCAGGCCTTGCATTACAGGTAAACGAGTTCTTTCAAGTCTATGACTTAGACCTTAAGAAAATAACAGGAACCTTGCCAAATTATTAAACCAGTAGAGATAGCTTAATTATGCAGATTATAATAACCTGACCCAGAGTTCCATTTAATTTATCTGTTAACTTAGTTTATTTTATCTTTTCTTTTTATTTATATTACAAGTCAATTAATCCCCCCTCCTGTGACACGCTTAGGTACTATTATATGTATATTAGTCCCACGGTTCGACATCCGGTCGCTTACAATTTCACTATACTACTACGACCGGGATTTGTTTGCAGCCCGACGTTTATTTTGAGTTTTAATTTCTTTTCTTTTAATTTTACACCAGTTTAACCACTCAGATTATAACGTCTGCAACCATTTATCCCACAATTCATAATAGTATTTGTTTTTAAAGAGAACAACCTACATTAGCAGGGTACATAATTTTAATTTTTGAACAAATGCAAGATAAGCTGAGAGATTTAATCATTTTAAGCACAAAATGCCCTGAAAAGGGTTCTTCCCCCACACTTAAGCTCAAGCAATGCCCTCATTGCGTAGATGGAATTAATTAACAGGGCATGCAATTAATAAAGGAAGAGTGTGCTCCCCAAATTCTTGTAGAGTGTGTAGAGCTCCCCCACACTTGAGTGCAGCTGTGGAATGTCATGAAATGTACCTGTAAAGAATATTCTACAACCAGAGAAGAACTCAAGTAAAACCTGCATTTTATTATAACAAATAAAAGTGAAATATAGTACAAAAGAAAAAATATTAAATTAAAGGAAAGACAAAGATAGATAGTGGGTTGCCTCCCACCAAGCTGCCCGGGTTTAACGTCTCTAGCTAGACGCATTTGACCAAGCTTAGGTTGGAGAAGAGTTTGAGGGCGAGGTATCTGAACAGCTGGCGGTAGGAAGTTTGCACACTTTCTAAACTTATGACGTAGAGGTGTCGTCTTCTGTTCCTTTGGGCTGGAGGCTTCCTCGTATTCCTCACAAAAGAAATTGCTAACAAAGCATTATTATTTTCAAGAATACCAGCATACCTTTTTAGACGGGATCCATTGACTTTGAAGCATTCTCCTTTTTTATTCTGGAGTTCGTAAACACCAAAAGGAGTAGTTCCAACTACTTGAAATGGGCCAGTCCAGTGAGATTTGAGTTTTCCAGGAAATATCTTCAATCTGGAATTATAAAGCAGCACCCCGTCGCCAACCTTAAAGTCGCGTTTGTGGATCATTTGGTCATGGTGTTTCTTGGCGTGCTCCTTGTATATTGTCGCACTGTGGTATGCCTGATCTCTTAACTCCTCGAGTTCAGAAAGTTGAAGCTTACGCTTTTCTCCTGCGGCTTCTATATCGAAGTTTAGGGCCTTGAGTGCCCAATATGCCTTATGTTCCATCTCTACAGGCAGGTGGCATGATTTCCCATAGACAAGCTTAAAAGGAGACATCCCGATGGGAGTCTTGAATGCGGTGCGGTAAGCCCAAAGCGCATCATCTAACTTTAATGCCCAATCCTTTCGTGATGAGTTAACCGTTTTCTGGAGAATCCATTTTAACTCACGGTTCGAAACTTCTGCTTGGCCGTTTGTCTGGGGGTGATAAGGTAGAGCTACCTTGTGACGTACCCCGTACTTACCCATAAGTGCTTCAAATGAACGGTTGCAGAAGTGGGATCCTCCGTCACTGATAATAATTCTAGGCACGCCAAAACGGGTAAAGATGTGCTTCTTAAGGAATTTGGTTACGGTCTTTGAATCAGCATGATGACAGGGTATGGCTTCTACCCATTTTGACACGTAATCCACTGCCACTAAAACATATTGGTGGCCCTGTGAGGAAGGGAAAGGTCCCATAAAATCAATGCCCCAACAATCAAAGAGTTCCACTTCTAGTATTCCCTGTTGTGGCATTTCATGTCTCCTAGATGTGTTACCCATTCTCTGACAATTATCACATTGGGTGCAGAATTGGTAAACATCCTTGTGAAGAGTCGGCCAATAAAATCCTGAGGCCAGGATCTTGGCAGCGGTCCTTGTGGGTCCATGGTGACCACCGGCTTCCCGTGAGTGACAAAAATGCATGACGCTGTGAACCTCATCTTCAGGGAGACACCGGCGAATCAACCCATCCGCACAGACTCGGAACAAATATGGATCTTCCCAGAAATAATGTTTTGAATCAGAAAGAAATTTCTTCTTCTGGGAGTAAGATAGATCATATGGTATTGTTCCAGAGACTAGATAATTGGCCAGGTCCGCATACCATGGCTCTTGTACCTTGGTGATAGAAAGACAGTCTCATCGGGGAAGAATTCGTTAATAGGCACACTATCCGTAGGAGTTACTAACCGTGAAAGATGGTCAGCGACGACATTTAATTTTCCGCTCTTGTCTTTGACTTCTATGTCAAATTCCTGCAGTAGAAGAATCCAGCGTAATAAGCGAGGCTTGGCTTGGCATCTTGTTTTGCAAATAGGTATTTGAGAGCAGAGTGGTCTGTGTGCACTATGACTTTGCTTCCCCATAAGTACGACCTGAACTTATCAAGGGAGAATACTATAGCCAGAAGCTCTTTTTCAGTGGTAGTATAGTTCTTCTGGGCATCGTTTAGTGTCCTGCTGGCATAAGCAATCACTCTTAGAATCTTCTCTTTTTTCTGGCATAGAGCTGCCCCCACTGCATAGTCACTTGCATCACACATGATCTCAAACGGGAGAGACCAGTCGGGTGATATGACAACAGGTGCAGATGCCAGTTTTTGTGTTATTGTTTTGAAAGCAGCTGAACACTTATCATCAAAATGAAACGGGGCATCTTTCTGTAGCAGGTCGGTCAACGGTTTAGTGATTTTGGAGAAGTCTTGTATAAACCGTCGATAGAATCCTGCATGCCCGAGAAACGCTCGAATATCTTTAACAGAGGTTGGTGCCGGTAATTTCTCTATAACCTCCACCTTGGCCTTATCCACCTCTATTCCTTCAGCCGATATTTTATGTCCAAGGACAATCCCGTCCTTGACCATAAAGTGACATTTTTCCCAGTTTAAACGAGATTTGTATCCTCACACCGTCCTAGGATCAAATCAAGTTGTGCCAAGCATTTATCAAAACTAGAGCCATAGAGAGAAGTCATCCATGAATACCTCTATGCTCTGTTCGATGAAATCAGCGAATATAGCTTGCATGCATCGCTGGAAGGTAGCAGGGGCATTGCATAGTCCGAAGGGCATTCGTCTGTACGCAAAGGTCGTATGGACAAGTGAAAGTGGTCTTGTCCTGGTCCTCTGGTGCGATTGGTATTTGGAAGTACCCTGAGAACCCATCTAAAAAGCAGTAGTACTCTTGCCCTGCTAGTCTCTCTAACATCTGATCGATAAAGGGGAGAGGGAAGTGATCTTTCCTGGTTGCCAAATTTAAGCGCCTGTAGTCGATACACATGCGCCAACCAGTGATTTTTCTTTGAGGGATAGCCTCTCCCTTATCATTTACAAACAGCCTCGATGCCCCCTTCTTCGGGACAACTTGTACAGGACCTACCCATGACTGTCAGATAATAGGATAAATAATGTTCGTGCTAGGAGTTTCAACACCTCCTTTTTAACTACCCTCCTTTAGGTTAGGGTTTAGCCGACGTTAGGGTTGCCTGATAGACTTGTAGTTTTCCCTCCATATAGATATGATGCGTGCAGTAGGAGGGATCAATTCCTTTTATATCAGCAATAGTCCACCCGATCGCTGTCTTGTGCTTTTTTAGCACTCGATAGCCTTGTTTTCCTCCCGGAATTCAAAGAAGAGGAAATAATGACAGGCAAAGGTCATTTTCACTAAGAAGGCATACTTGAGTTTAGAAGGCAGCTCCTTAAACTCGAGCTCTGGTGGCTGCTCTACTGAGGGAATGGATTTTGTGGTTCTCGGTCAAGTCTTTTCGATTGGTGCCGGTAGGCTTGATAACCTGCTTTTCCTTTTTCTACGTACGCTAGCATGGCGTTAACTTCCGGATCCTCCACCTTTTCTTTTAGAGAAGTAACTAATACTTGCTCTAGCGGTTCAGTTTCAGCCTTCAGGACGGAAGATAGTGAATACATGTCCTCATCTGTAGAAAATTGCCTTCCTCCTCTTCATCATCTGTTAATCCCACTATCTTAGTGTGATGAGAAAAGTTAGAGCTTTTCTTCATCATTTTCTGCATGTCGAATTCGATCGTTTCATCCTCATATCTCAAAGTGATCTTTCCATCGTGGACATCAATTATGGCTTTGGCAGTACTTAGAAACGGTCGACCTAGAATCAGGGGAACCTCAACATCGTCGTCCATTTCTAAAATGACGAAGTCAGCTGGAAAGATAAAGCGAGACACTCCAACTACCAGATCTCGGACTATTCCCATTGGCTTGATTTCTGATCTGTCAGCTAGTTGGAGTTTGAAAGGAACCGGTTGCATCTCCCCTCCTTTAACTTACAAGAAGGTGGCGTAGGGCATGATATTAATACTGGCTCCCAGGTCGCATAAACCGCTTCCACAGTCCACTCCACCTATAAAACATGGGATAACGGGATTTCCCGGATCTGTTTGTTTGGGAGGGTGCTCGAAAGAGCAGCAGAGCATTCCTTCGTGAGGTGTACTGTTTCTTTTCCAGGTTTCTTATTTTTCTTTGTTAAGAATCCTTGAGAATTTTGCGTAGTTAGGAATCTCTTGCAAAACATCATCGATTAGAGGTATGTCGAGAGTCAGTTTCTTGAAAATGCTCAAGAATTTGGAAAACTGCTCATCTAGGTGTTTCTTTTTCATCCTGTTGGGAAATGGGAGTTCACTGTTTTTAGGAGATGAAGATGGAATGTCGATGGTTACTCGAGATGGAGATGGAGTAGCAGGTGTAGGAACTTGGATTTTTGAGGGAGTGAGGCTGGATTGGCTGTTTCTTCATCATTGATGTAGGCCTCTTCTTGATTTTCTTTTTCTTTTCTGGTAGCAAGTTCTCTTCCACTCCTTAGGGAGACTGCACTCAAGTTTGCTGATTGGAATGTGCCATCTTCTATAAGGATTGAATTTGCTTGCTCTTTTGGATTGGGATTAGTCTGTGAAGGAAAATGACCAGGTGGTCTTTGTTGGGTGAGTAACTGTTGAATCTGAGATTGCAAGGCTCTTTGGTCTTTGCGCAGGGCTGCGACCTCCTCTTGCGTATCTCGGGACTTACCCATCATCACTTTAAACATCTCTTGCATTTGAGACATTTCAGATTCAGGATTCGAAGGAGGTTGAGTTGGTCGACTCAAAGAAGCATCATTGCCATAAGGCTGTTGCTGATACTGTCTTTGGCCTCCTTGAAAATTGGACTGAGGTCTGTAATTTTGAGATGTTTATAGTGTAGGTGGGTTTTGGATGTTGTCGGTGTTTGAGTAGCGAAGATTGGGTTGCATGTTACGTTGCCAAGGTTGCCTGTATGCTGAATTGTTGGTGATATAGTTTGCTTCCTCCGCTGCTTTTAATTCTTGTAGTTGGGGGCATTGTTCATAGTCATGAGGCCCACCACATTGTGTAAAGAGATAGCTGGAGATGATTGGGACAGAGGAGCATAGCCTGGAGGGATTGTAGATGATCGGAAATCATCAACTTAGCTTGCTGGGGGTAGGAATTCATAGCCATCTGCTCACCTTTCTGTAGAGTACTTACTTTTGTTGCCTGCTGAGCATTGCTCTCCATGAGTTGCTCATGGCTTTTCATCAGCTGGTCAAACTTTTTATCACTTTCCCCAACATGGTATAAACCTGGAGTGCCACTCCTTGATCCACCGGAGGCCCAGTCTCTGATTTCTTCACAAAGAGACTCCATGCTATTCAGAAACTGTTCTCCTGGATTTTTTAGAATATCAGCCCCTAACGAGGATAGTACCATTGTTCTGCACGGACCAATCAAGCCTTTGTAGAACAATTGTGATACTTGCTCTTTCGTCAGACCATGGTGAGGACAAGTCAGTAGTAGTCCTTTGAAACGGTCCCAAGTTTCACAGATGTTTTCCGTCCCTAGCTGCTTGAAATTGTAGATTTCCGCAATCATTTCCAGTGTTCGGCTCGGGGGCAGGAATTTGTCATAGAACTTGGTGGCTATTTCATCCCAAGTACCAATGGTACTTGGTGTCAGGCTGTGATACCATTTGCTCGCGTTTCCCGTCAGGCTATGAGGGAATAATGACAGTCTTGCGTACTGGAGTACTGCGTCGGTCGCAGTTAGACTGTTGGCATGCTGCAAGAACTTGGTAACATGTAACAGAGCTTCGTCAGGATTGGTGCTATCAAACATGCCCAACTCCTTTACACATCGGATTTGATGATATGGCTTAAGCTTCTGCCACTCATCGTATTCGGATGGGGTAAGGTGAGGAAGGATGATAGCAGGCTGTTGTCCTAGATTAGACGGCCTGTTAATGTTTCGAACAGTCGCTGGTGTAGATGCCATGTCAGCTTCCGGGTTAGATTCTATCACTGTGGTGGTAATGTTTTGTTGAGTTCGTATCTACCTTAGGGTGCGCAGAAAGGTTCTCTCGATCTCTGGGATGTAACCAACCGTGTGATTATTAATATTTTCCGGGTAGCTGTGTGACCTGGTAAAAGGCATTCACCACTCAAAACAGAAAAAAGAAACTCGTGATTTGTTAAAATAAATATGTTAGGAATTAGTTGACAGAAATTATAAGTTAGCAGTAAGGTACAGAAATTATAAGTTAGTAGTTAGAGACAATGGAAATTAAAATGACAGAAAATTAAATGACAGAAATTATAAGTTAGTAGTTAGTATACTGGAAATTTGAAGGACAATGGAAATTAAATGACAGAAAATTAAATGACCATAAAATAAAGAGTTAGTAATTAGATGAAGAAGTCAGAAGTCAGATGTCCGTAGTCAGATGTCCAAAGTCAGATGTCCAAAATAATAGTAACAGATTATTATAATATAACAGGTGAATTATCCGGGGCTTAGGGACTAGAATAAATCAAGTCCCCGGCAACGGCGCCATTTTGCAGACTGTTTATTAAGAGTGGTTGGAACTGGTGTAATTAAAACAAAAGAAAAGAAATTAAAACTCAAAATAATAGTCGGGCTGCAAACAAATCCCGGTTGTAGTAGTATAGTAAAGTGTAAGCGACTGGATATCGAACCGTGGGACTAAGGGAAATTATTAAGTACCTGAGCTTTGTCACAAGAGGGGGATTAATTGACTTGTTTTTGTAAGTAAAACAACAGATAAAATTTACTGAGTTGAAGATAAATTAAACGGAACTCCGGGTTCAGGTTTATATAATCTGATTAATTATGCTATCTCTACCGGTTTATTATAATAGTTTGGCAAAATTCCTCTTATTATCTTAAGGTCCGATGAAAACTCATAAGAACTCGTTTACTAGAAAATGCAAGGTCCGATGAAAACTCAAGCAGGCACTAGTGAACGGCTTTGTAAAAGGAATAATATTCTTGCAACTGAGTACTAACTATCCGATGAAAACAAGTTTCCTACAGTTTTACGGCTAAATTAACCTATCTGTTTGTCACCGATCAGATTAAAACAGATTTAGTAAGCTTTTTAATAAATCGATGAAATTTATTAAAAAGGTGAGTGAAAAACATTAATCATTACAAACTGTATTTAATTTAACCGGTAGAAATATAGATTACATAATTAAACAAATTACGGCTAAACCTTCGCCCGGAGTAAATCCTCTTAGCCCAACATGATTAAAAAGACAGAATGAGAAGTAAAAGAAATCATCTGGGAAAGATAATTAATTCAGCTCCACTATCTTGACTGCTAATATTTGGGCAGAGGTTGGACAGAACAACGGTATGGAAATGGAATGATTTTATGAAATGAGGTGTTGTATGGAATTTATGTGGATAATATGTGGATGAGATGTATGATTTTTGGAGAGTTTTATGGTATTTTTATGGAAGGAAAATGGCATAAGTTTGGGGTGGAATGAGATATGATTTAATGGAGGTTTGGAGGTGTATTTATAGAGAAATATAGGGTAAAGGGGGTGGTAAGGCGGTGGCATTTTCGTGTGAAGAGATAAGGTAATTATCTCTTCACACGGCTTCTTTCTTGCTGGCAAGTCGACATGTCCGGACCATGGTCCGGACCAGCTGGTCCGGACCATGTCGATTTTCTATTCTGGTGCACTGGCGTGTGTTGGTCCGGACCAGGTGATTCGGACACTAGTCCGGACCTAGGGTCTTTTGCCTCTAAAATGTTCGTTTTAGCTCCGATTTGATCCCCGTTTTCGCCTACGCGTTCGTCTCTTCGTGTACTTTGCTCCTAGCTTGGTTTTCCTCATGTTCAACCAATAAATTTGTGACATAATCAATAAAACATAAACTAGAGGAAAACTAACCAAAGTGGAGAAATGAACAAGAAAAGTGCTAATATAATATATGAAATACACCTATAAAATATGCTCATTTGGACACTTATCAATTAGTATGTGATTTATAGGCCTTGGGGCCAAGTGTATAGTATATGTGTATTGGTAGTGTGGATTGAGAAAGGATTGAGGAATTTATATTTGTATGTGTGCTGGTAGGACCCTTGCAAGGGTGTGGCTAGATTAGGAATGAAATAAGTGAGATTGTGTAAGTGTGGCTAAGTAAGAAAAGTAGATGAACTATGGCAAAATTTTGGTAGGAAGTATGTATTTAAGAATGACTTGGTGAATGGGAGAACCAAGGTGTGTATTGGAGTTAGTAGAGATATTTAGTAACCATGGAATGGTAGTTGTAGTATAAGGATATGAGAGTGCAAAATCTGTAGCAAAGAGTATTTAAATGCATTGAGGAAACTAGGAGGAATGAGTGTACAAGATTTGGTGAAATGGAGATTGGACTTGGGTATAGATATTGTATTTGCTTGGAAATGTATATGGGATGCTGGGAGTAGCATTGGTAGAGGGAGTATTGAATGGTAAAGGTTAAAATGAAAATCTGTAGCATAAGAGGAAAGGAAATTATTGTAAGTGTTGGAAGGAAGTGAGGAGAAATTGTGTATGTGGATTTAGAAATGAGTAAGGAATTTGGTGGATGAACTAAGGAAATTTGGAGGGCCTAAGTAGTATTTAAACATGTGGGATTACATGTAGGAAGATTGGGGAAACAATGGGAAAGTAAAATACTAAGAAACAGATTTTAAAACTGAAGTACTGGGCCGGACCGACCTTGGGACCGAACCCGCAAGGTCGGTCGCGCCCTAAAAATACACAGATGGGAAGTCTTCTGACTTCGACCGACCTTGGGGACTGAACTTACAAGGTCGGTCGAGTCGTAAATTTTGAAGGCCAGAGGTCTACTGGAATGGACCGACCTTGGGACCGAACTTGGGCAAGGTCGGTCGAGTCCAGTAAACTTGAACCCAGAACATACTGGAACGGACCGACCTTGGGACCGGACTTGCAAGGTCGGTCGGGCCTGAAATTTTCATGTAAGTAACCCACTGGAATGGACCGACCTTGGGACCGGACTTGCAAGGTCGGTCGAGCCTGGAATTTTTGCCTAATCGAAACTTACTGACTTCGACCGACCTTGGGTCCGACCCTGGGTAAGGTCGGTCGAGTCAAAACTGAAAATACATAATTTGGTTCCTCGCATCCCACAAACTAGTAGAACACCGGGAGTTATAGTGGTTCGGCTAATAATCCAGCCTACATCCACTCATTGGCAATATCTTTATTACTTCATTTAGTATTACAACTTTAGAGAGCTTTCTAGTGTTTTTCTCTCTCTTCTAATCTTGTGTCCCCTTACCAATGAGCCCCCTATCTCTATTTATAGACGTTTTAGGGTGAAGTCTATCTCTTAATCCTTGTACATGTGTTATCACTTTATTAGAGCAACCTTCTTAATTTTGGTACATCTCTCCTTGTAAAGCCTTCCGGTCCCAAAGTGTGAGATACGAGATCCGGTCATGGGGCACGGGGCCGGAATATGGGACCCGGTCATAGAGTGCGGGGCCGGAATATGGGACCCGATCATGGAGTGCGGGGCCGGAATATAGGACCTGGTCATGCGGCCTAGGACCCGGATTGATGCTTGGTGCCCAAATTGGAGGCTGAACAGGGTCCTGAAGGAGGCTCATGGTCTGGGCCAGGGTCTAAGGTGTGGACCGCTTTGACCTTTTGTCTTCGTCACATTCTTGCCCTTCTCATCAGTCCCACAAGTTCTACTTTTTGGCACTTAAAAAAGTGGAACATACAAAAAGAGAGATCGAAATTTACATTCTTTTTTCCTTTCTCCTATCTCCTAGTCCCACAAGTTCTTTTTCTTTTGCTTTTACAAAGAAACATGAACTTACAAAAAGTCGGTACAATTAGTACAAACAAAAGTCCCACAAGTGTCTTTCTTCTGAATCTGACAAATTGGAAATTCTGGGACATAAATCTTTGAGATAATATATCTTGATGGATGGATCCCCTGATGCTCTGATATATAATATTTAAGAAGGCCAGAAATCCAGAAGTCCATAATAAGATCTTCATAAAGAAGACCAATGGTTCTTTTAATAAGAATAATTCCCTTTTTGAAAGGGGTGTAATAATATGATGATCAAGTCTTTGCTTTTACTAGCCAAAGGATGATAATTCCATTAAAGGGAGAACATAGATAATATATTTTCCCAACTTTGCTTATGCTAGCCAAAGGATGGTACTTGTGATTCAAGTATGGTGCGGTGTCCCACACCTAACAATGCACCCATTACAGGCGACCAGAGCTCCTGATGGGTCCAGAGATGGGTTTTTTTTGTTGGCTCGATGGCCGGGTTTCATTTCAACCCAAAGTGTTACTTTTCAAGGCACAAGTGCCTGCAGCTCGTTGGCCGGTGCTTTCTTTTACTTTCAAGGCATGATAGCCTGCGGCTCGTTGGCCGGTGCTTTCTTTTACTTTCAAGGCATGATAGCCTGCGACTCGTTGTTCGGTGCTTTCTTTTACTTTCAAGGCGTGATAACCTGCGGCTCGTTGGCTGATGCTTTCTTTCAAGGCATGATAGCCTGTAGATGTTATTTTTTCCAGAGGGCCTATGAAAGCGCCATGGACCAGAGGGCCTATGAGAACGCCATGGATTTTTGATGATACTCTTCCAACATTTTTTGACGTAAAGCTTTTTGCGAACCGCCCTACGTATATGAGAAATTCTCTGATTGTCTTTTGGAAGGGCGCTCGGATGATGATCGTGGCTGGTGATAAGTTTCTGAACCAGACTAGATTGTTATCTTTCCAGGACAGCTTCTGATCGCTGCATTCCTTTCTTTGGCCGCATCTGATCGAAGGCTATTCTGGGCAGAAGACTGCGCACAATAGTTGTGCTGAAGCCTGAACTTTTATGTAAACCCTGCGAAGGTGAATCCCACCTTTGACCGATCTAAATCCGATAATCCCGACGCTTTTTAAATAGGTTTGATATCATGATTTTTGAAGGAAGTCTGGATATTCTTCTGGCAATTTCTTGTGACAGTTCTCCGACTGGATTGAGAAACGAGAGTATGTTTCTTCTTAAGTCCACTGTCATTTCTTTTTAGGACTTTGTTCAATAGCTCTTTTGACAGCTGCCCGCCGCATTATGTTCCCTTTCTGGAAGAGGACTTTGCCAATTTGGATCGATGGTGATTCGGTAGCAGCCCTAACATTTGAAATCACGACACTTGAGGGAGCTTGGACACCCTTCTGTATAGACCCGTGCTGAATAATGAGAGAGTTGTTGTTTTTTTTTAGCCCACTGTTAGCTCTTCTTTGCATTTTACCCCGGAAGATTCCCTCTTTAATTTAACCAGATCAGATCTTGGAGCAGCAACACCAGGTATTTGTTACTTGTTCAGCAACCCCGTTCATCTTGCCGGGACTTTCTGCGCAGAAATTTTCATACTGGCTGTGACTGCACTTTGCTGTAGTCTATGGTCCTTGCTGACCTCTTCTTTAATTTCGCGCTCGATCCTGAGGCGAAATGGTTCTCGCTGAATCTTTCACACAACATACTCGATTAGACAGAGAATGAGTGTGCCCCTTTAGGTGATAACAGAGTCAACACAAAGTTGACTGCCCCGGCATGGTGGGTTTTATGATATTCTTAGGTCTGTAACTCTAAAAAACCGGTATGCCTCTCCTCGGCTGACTGGATTTCTACCTTTTCCTCATCATTCTAGAGTTGTAGCAGTGGAAAACATTAAGAAAAGACAAGAAGAGAAAATTAGCAGCACAAACTGGATGTTAAACGTAGTATTTTACCTAGGAGTTTAAACTGCTGGAAACTATACTTTTAAGGCATGTTTTGCTCAAAAGTGAGAGTATGATGCTGAATCTTAATTGAATATTTTTTAATGCCGAAAAGATTGTTAAGTAAAAACAGCAAAATAGAAGAATTTTAAAGACAATTAATCGGAAAGGCAAAGCTGAAACAACAATTTTGAGCAAGAGTAACTGTAGAACACCTTTTGCATTCACTTGGTTGAGATTCTAGAAACGGATTATAGGTTTTAATAGCTTTCCTCCAAGAAAAATCTCAGCTTGCTACCAAATATTCTTGGTTTTGCATCATTGAAAACAGGTTTTATTGATGGTAAAAGAGCAAGCCAAGACTGAAATAGGGGAGTGATAGGAACAGATATGCTACAGAGTGATAGGAACGGTTATGCTGCAGCAATGACGAATGCATCATGCAAAGTGGTAATTTTTGAAAGTAAAAGAGGGCAATAGTTCAGTTTAGCAGAAACAATCGAAGGCATACATTGATCATAAGAAAAAGCTGCACGTAGATACAGTAGATACAGTAAAAAACATGTCCAACCATTCATGAGTTACAGCAGCAGGTATAAACCAGAATTGGAGTTGGCTAGCAGCAAGCAGTATAGGCAGCAGTAGACACAAATTAAGTTTTCCAATGTTCAAGTGTTTTAACTGTGACAGGTTTTGAAAAAATCGGCTAATAGAGAGGATTCAGTTTGGTTAACTGATCAGATTGTACCCCCTTTTTTTTAACAGCTGAAAGTGCATATATTCTTCACAGAATTTCCGTAATTTCTCAAATTCAAAAACATGCAACCACAGCTTTATTGAAAAGGTAAAACAAGACTGATTCTACAAAGTTATACAATACATATGCTTTTTGAAATTTTCAGTGTGTTAAAGCTAAAACTATTTGTTAAAACATCAGCAACAGGGGGCATGTACCATGATTTTTCTGCTTAAAGCATCCTGTTAACAAGGATTTTAAAAATAGGTACAAAAAATAGACACTAGAAGGCTCCTAAAATAGCCCAAGAAATGCACATCTGATTAGACACTACAGTCGTTGCCTTATATTTGAACAATTAAGTGAACAGATTTTTAAAACAAGTCAAAATGTTTGCACACAGCTATAGTTAGTGCAGAAAGTGCTAACTAATATATACATTCAGTATGTTAGAAAAAACTAAATGGAAGAAAGCATGTGTAGTAATCTTATTGTTTCAGATTCTTAATAGCTGAAAAGGTAGTCTATGTCAGCAGAGAAAATATATGGTGAGGGGTGTGTACTGGAACATCGTAGAAGTATGGTCTGTCAACAGGAAAAATCCTGGCCAGCTTTATAACAGCAAAAAGCAGTAATGGAAAAAATAAAATCACATACGAGATTTTTCTAATATCAGCAAAATAAATGAACTATCTTTACTTACTGGTAACGTGCATTAGTAGCCCAAGTCAGAGAATGCATATGAAACAGGAGTTTCACGTTCTGTATGACTCTCACCATTTCATTATAGCCGAAATAAGAGTAATTCAGGAAACACCATTACACGCTAACATTTTTCAGATTTTTAGATGGTCAAAACTGAATACTAGATCAAAACAGGCATACACCTCTTGTGAAAATCGGAAGCGAAATAAAATTATGAAATTGTTATATAATTGCTTGTTATACCCAAATTTTTGACCCCCCTGGTTAGGGTCTACGAGGTACTAGTGTTGTGAGAGGCATTTTAATCAAGCAGTGAGGGATTCCGGCTCGATCGGCGCGTTCCATGGCATGGGGAGCAGCTTCGTCACTTTCAGGGGCGTTTTGGTAATCTTTAAAGGCTCCTAAGACCTCCTATAAGCTTTCTCTCTCCTCCAAAGGATGCCAAAATCATCTTGAAATGCTTTGATATTTTAACCCATGATAGAGGATGACATTCTAAGCATAATGGCGTTGGAATTTTGATTTTTCGAATTTCCAATAATTTTCTAGCAATTTCTGACTGAATCTGACGAGAAATTCAATTAAAAAATATTCCAACATTCAAAAGATTCGGTTCCACCTCAGAAAATTCATAATATCCATCCTTGACATGTGGTTAAAATTTCATAGCAAAATTCCTTCGGGAAGTCTTTTAATTAAAATATCAAAAAATCTTACTTTTACTAGATTTTCTTTATCTTTAAGAAAGTCTATATAAAGGATAGGTTTTTTGGATAAAATCAGAATCTCATATGCTCAAGAACCCTAGAGAGTCAGAAAACACAACCTCCTCACTCTCTCTCACGTTTTCCAACACCCGGCCACCCAAATCATACCGAAAATCCCTCGAAATCACCATCTAAACACGTTTTCCAATCCCCAAAGCACCAATAATCATCAAAACCCCACAAAAACACCACCAAAGCGTGAAGAACAACAAGAACAACCAACAACCAGAAGCTCGGTTCGAAATCCTTTCGGGTCTGCCATCAACGAAGCACTCAACGAATCCCGGTGTGAAGAATCGTTGTGAATCCGAAGGTAAAGCAGGTAGAAACTCCACTTCCCTAATTCCCTACGGTATTATCTGTCTAGCCTCAAAATTTGGGCTCAAACTAACCCCTCTACGCTTCTGTATTGCTGTTTGTTTAAGCTTATGTCCAATAACTTGTTTACCAAGTTTCGTGCTTAATTCGAATTCAAATTGAGAACTTTCAATCACTAACGCCTTGTAAATCTTTCAGGCTACACACCCATAAAATTTGAGCTCAAAACATCCTCGGGAATCTTCGGAAAACCCCTGTCCGTGGGTGGTCCGTGGCCACGGACACCGACGGACGGCGGCGGGATTTTAAAGATTCAAAACTTAGGTTTTTTCTAATGATGTCCGGGCCCACGGACATCCTGTCTGTGGCCCCGGACTTTGCAAATTTTTGTTTTCCTTTAATTTCGACTTTTCTGTATATTTAGGTTAACTGGGGTCCGTGGTTTCGGACATTAGGTCCGTGGCTATGGACGGAAACGAAATTTGACCTAATTCTGCCTCCGAAACCCTAGTTTAGGTAATTTTAATTTCCACTTTAATTTTCTGTCAAAAAACGCTAAAAAACACAAAAAAACAGAAGCTCGCGCACTTAGGTTAAAACGACTCGTAATAAGCCGTAAATAAACTAAGTAGAGGAAAAACGACCTAGGAAGGGTAATAAAAGTAATTGAACCCTAATTAAGTCGAATATCAAGCCCCCGAACCCGAACTCTCCTTTCCTAATTTGATCTAGGTTAAAACTAGGTGGCGAATCATAATAGGTTCCAGTGAGCTAGCTTAGGTTTTTATAATTATTGATATATGACATATTTATTAATCTTAGGCTATAAGTGGACCTAAAACCCGATCAGATCCCAATCAACTTTAATCAACATAGGATAGGGTTTAAAATCGAGGCTCACAGACTGGTGACTCTGCTGGGGACAACTTCTTAATTTTTAACTTGTTTAATCTTAAGAAAGAGGGCTTAACTCGAAAAATTGTTTATTTATGGCTTTATTACTTTGTTTGTTTACTTTTGTGCGCACTTTAATTTCTGTACCTTTGCATCATATGAGAGCGAGGGTCCGCACAAACCAGTTCCACCCCGGGACCCATCTAGGGTCCCCTGTCAGGGACTCACACCTTTTAGGTGATGTGAATAAGCGGGGGAAAAGAGGAGGATGTCGTCTAACCACATCCCCTTATTACCTGGGCCTTAGCCCCAAGCGTTTTCCTGGCAGTGTCCTTACCCAGCCCATTGTTTGGTCAGTCAAAGACCCGGCCGTAGACGCACACCTTCAGGTGATGTGAAAAAAGTGGGGAAGCCCAAAGAGAATGGTGTGCAAGCCCTATTCCTTTGTGGTGACCTGGGCCCAAGCCCCAAGCACCTCTCCGGATCGATCCATACCCAAATTGATTTAACCGTCAAGTGAGGACATGTTGAATTTGTGTGGGCCTTGTTTGCTTGTATGATCGGCCCACTACCCAGTCTAGAGATTGATTGGAACTTTTCCTACATCAACTCAGTCCAACCCGATATCGCGGCTTTATTGTTTGCGGCCCAAAGGCCCCGCTTGAGTTGAATGTGCGAGTTATTTGTTCGGGCTTCGGCCCAAAAGTTTAGATTTAGGTGATTTGTCTTTCAGCCCAATTTTAATTATCAATTTAGTTCTAGGCCCATGAAAAACAAATCCACCTAAAGCAGTTCATGAAGATCCATTAGGCCTTTCCATTTCAAGGTTAATTCTAGTCTAGGAAGACTTTTCACTTGGGCTTTGAACCAAGATCCTAGAAACAAGTATCATCTTTTGGGCCCAATCAGAATTACTTGGCCCAAATTCCAATTCACGTCAAGAACATGGTTTAGAAATCATTTTGACCCATGTGCTTTACCTCTAGCCCAAACACATTCTGGCCCAAGCGCCCAATTCTCAAAATATTCTGGCCCAAGAGCCACATTCTTCAAACATTTCTAGGCACCTCCCTTCCAACTCATTTCGGGCCTCAGTGCTTACCCACAATCTTCAAAACATTCTAGCTCATGTGCTTTTCTTGCAGCCCAAACAAGTTTTAACCTACAACTTCTTCACGGTCCAGAATTTTAGCTCAATCCATTTCTGTTTTCCAACAGATAGGCCCGAATCCCAAGTATGGCAGAGGGAGGAAACCCAGTCAGCATGGAGGCCCAGTTTGCAGCCTTAGAGCAGAGGTACAGAGCCGCCTTTGATGCCATGGAGGCTAAGTATGTCACCATCATCGAAGAGCTGAAAAGCAAAATCAATTCCCTTGAGGTTGGTCATCAGGAAAACATTTCAGGAAAGATTGCTGACTCTGGGAACGAGCATGACCACGTTGAAGCTAACTCCATTGGGGCCCAGGGTGCGCAAGGATTCGTAGAGGAAGCCGCCCCAGATCACCAGCTAACTGCAGAACTCGAGAAGGCTCTGAAAAGGATCGAGCGCATGGAAAAGGCTAGCAAGCCGGCTGGTTTTGATTACTCCTCTATGGCATCGTACCACGAGGTTGATCCCCCCAAAGTTGAAGTTGCCCACACTTGCTCTATACAAGGGTTCCTCAGACCCGCAGGTCCATCTGGCGATGTTCGATAGGGAGATGTCCATACTCAGGTTGAATGACATGCAAAAGGCCAAGGTCTTTGCCCGTTACCTCGATGAAACACCTCAACGTTGGTATTTGACTCAGAGGATGAACACCAAAACCTATGAGGAGGTCTGTGAGGCTTTCTTGCACCATTTCGAGTATGCTAAGAATCTCGAAGTCACCAGGTCCGACCTTGCCAGCACTCGGCAGAAAGACAGTGAATCAATGTCTGACTTCATCAAACGGTGGAGGATGAAGGCCGCTGCTATGCCTACAAAAATGGATGAGCAAGAACAGATTCGAATGATTGTGGACAATATGCAGAGACAATACAACAACGAGCTGAGTTGCACATACTTCCCTAATTTCGACATGCTGATGGGACAGGTAAGAATCATGGAAGAAAAGATTCACAAAGGCGAGCTGAAGCTGGAACAACCCAAAGCCCAGGGTGTGAGTATCGAGACCTTTAAGTCAGGACCGGCCAAAGCAGCTCAAGTTTCACACCAAGTAAGCACCATACAAAAACCCAGTGCTGTAAAGTAGAACATCAAGGCCTCACCCCGATCCAAGAGGTTCTCTGCACCGAGACAGTTTACTGACATTGGCCGGCCTCTCAGTCAAGCACTCGTGAAGCTACAAGAGCTAGACCTACTACAGCCTCTCACACCTAGCCCTGGGATCACCCAAGCCGGGGAACATCTCCATCAGTTCTGCCAGTTTCATCAACTACCAGGACACAGTACTGACGACTGCAGAGCATTGAAGCACAAGATCGAGGACCTTATCGAGCAAGGACTCCAGTTTGTCGAGTAGGCTAGTGTCTAGTTGCATTTTGCTTTCTTAATTTTTCTTTTCTATTTTGTAAGGGGCTTATGATATTTCCATTTTAATGAGGCTTAGATGTTCGAATTTCAGTCTCTTGTCTTTTTGATTTACAATCTCAAGAAAATGGAAAAAATGTTTGTTCATTTTGCACCTTCAACCAAATCATCTTTCAAATTTAATGTTCATCTTCTGGCAATTGAATAAAATGATTTGTCTTTTTGTTTCCAAAAGGATGAACGTGTCCAACCAAATGCCACAGCTCACCCCTAAGCATCCAAACAAACCACATACAAATTGTTGTCATAAACCCTGGACTAATACTGGGGGCAATCTGAGTTTAAAGACCAACCACGCTTATTTCTTTTGTTTAATTGTGTGAATAAGTCTCAGAGTGAGAATTCATGAGAGTGACTTGAGCGGAAAAACCATGAGTGAACGAGCGTGTCATTTTTACACGACTCCGGTGAGACCACATTCAAAGGTAGGGTAAACGGCATAACTCCGATCGAAGGAGATAATTTGTAAATTTACTCTTAGACCTGCGAAAAGTAACAAAGGATGGATACACAACTATCAGGAATGATGAAGCACCTAGGTACAGCACCACATAGCCAAAAGCTTGTGAACCCTGACATTAAACCCAAGGAACCCCAGTTGAGCCTTTCGTATATCCCTTTTCGATATTATGAGCTCCACAAAATAACCCAGCCAATGATGAATATCCGACCCGGTGACCAAAGGAAGCAAGGAGCCCGACTCTCAGATAACATTCTCATCAGTCCAAGGAAGCAATGCCGCTATCAGCATGACAAAGCGATCCGCAAATGGTCCCAGGGTGACACAGGATCAAGAGAGCTCACATCAAAACAACTCTCGAAGCCCAAAACCGGGAAACACAAGAACCCCGAAGGCAAAATCAAGAAAGGATAAAACAAAAAGGCAAACCCGGAGTGCCTCGGAGAAATCCAAATGATAAAGAGAAGAGAAATGGTGTAAAGGACAACTTCAAAGTCCAAGTCCAGAAGCTCAAAAACAACGTCAACACAAAGCAGCTAGACGACTTCAAGACAAGGAAGACGAATCTGAGAGAAGACGCAAATCGCAGCTTTGGTCACCCCTTTAAGCTCCACATACCTCAAACATCCCTCCATGGTCCCGTTGTCTTTCATCACACCCCATGGCCACGTTATAAGCCTTAAAGACTTCCGACTTGGTAGTTGTGTAACCAATCATGTGAAAGTAACAGATCGAATGCGTAAATTCATCAAATATCAAATTCAATGGTCTAGATGTTGTGACCGTAAGTGAGAAACAAGTGTAAACACCAAACACGTCGAGTGTAGGTTAGGAAGCACCAAATCAGAACATAAGCCTTGACCCTGTGAGGACGAGACTCGTTCACACGTTAGATCAAAGAAAATACTGGGGGCAATCGATTGGAATGATCGATTGCCATGAACTCTAGCTCAGATTGTCTTAAGGGAAAAATACTGGGGGCAATTGTTGGTTCCAACAATTGCTATGACAACACCAATTGGAACCCAAAGTTCAAACATCACCACCATCATCCCACCACAGGCACACGTAAGCCCTTACCACCGCATTAAGCACCTCAGGCCCACATAAGCCCTTACCTTCACTTCGTACACCACACAGGCCCACATAAGCCCTTACCTCCATACCTCCACTACACAGACCCACATAAGCCCTTACCTTCACATCATACACCATATCCCATCGGCGGCATGTTCATCTCGTAGGAGATAAATTACAAGTCTGAAGTCTATAGTTAGGAAATGATAATTTCACTTTCCTTTTTACTGTACAGAATTTTCTTCAAACACTGCCGCGTTTGGCACCTCTTTCAACAATTTCTTGTCTTGAACAACTTTCCTTTAAACACTTCGGTTTCATAAACCTCACCATGGCCACATTTGGCACACTTTCTAGCAATGTCTTGCTTTGGACAATTTTCGATCCCTAACATTGCCATGTTTGGCACATTTTCCAACGATTTCTTGTTTTGGACAAATTTCCTACATATACTTTGATTGTATTTTGACATGCACATCTTCATTGCCACGTTTGGCACATTCATAATCAACTTTCATCATGATCATTTGCATAAAGTTTACCTTGCATCATAGACCAGAGATACAGATTCTCACCCTGAAGATACAGATTCTTCAGAGATACAGATTCTCAGCCGAAGATACATATTCTTCAGAGATACAGATTCTCAGCCGAAGATACAGATTCTTCAGAGATACAGATTCTCAACTGAAGATACAGATTCTTCAGAGATACAGATTCTCAGCCGAAGATGCAGATTCTTCAGAGATACAGATTCTCAGCTGAAGATACAGATTCTTCAGAGATACAGATTCTCAGCCGAAGATACAGATTCTTCAGAGATACAGATTCTCAGCTGAAGATACAGATTCTTCAGAGATACAGATTCTCAGCCGAAGATACAGACTCTTCAGAGATACAGATTCTCAGCCGAAGATATGGATTCTTCAGAGATACAGATTCTCAGCGAAGATACAGATTCTTCAGAGATACAGATTCTCATCCATAGATACAGACTCTTCAGAGATACAGATTCTCACCCGTAGATTCAGATACAGATTCTCACCACGAAGATGCAGATTCTTTACAGATACAAATTCTCGCCTGAGTAGAAGAGCTCACCCTCAAGCTCGTCATAAGTCTTACCCACTTCCTTAGCACCTGCCACGTTTGGCACTCTCAGTCCTTAACCTTTTACACACACTTCGGAATAGGTTCTGGTCCCTAGGCGCACCTAGGTCATACAATTCATCATCACATTAAGCACATTTCACTCATTATAGGTAGTCAACGCCTTAGAATCGCTTGACATCATCTCATTTCCGCATTTTAGGTTGTCAACGCCTTAGAATCGCTTGACATTACTTCATTTCACTTTACTTATAGGTAGTCAACGCCTTAGAATAGCTTGACATCATCTCATTCATCATAGGTAGTCAACGCTTTAGAATAGTTTGACATCATATCATCATTGTAGGTAGTCAGCGCCTTAGAATAGCTCGACACAATTTATCAGTTTTCGATAACATACAGGGTCTTAGAAACATTTGAAATTTTGGGGTATCACTCAAGCATCAACTAGCCTTCTCACTTTCATTACAAAGTCTAGTTGACGGGGGGCAATCTGTTATACCGAAAATTTTGACCCCCCTGGTTAGGGTCTACGAGGTACTAGTGTTGTGAGAGGCATTTTAATCAAGCAGTGAGGGATTCCGGCTCGATCGGCGCGTTCCATGGCATGGGGAGCAGCTTCGTCACTTTCAGGGGCGATTTGGTAATCTTTAAAGGCTCCTAAGACCTCCAATAAGCTTTCTCACTCCTCCAAAGGATGCCAAAATCAGCTTGAAATGCTTTGATATTTTAACCCATGATAGAGGATGACATTCTAAGCATAATGGCGTTGGAATTTTGATTTTTCGAATTTCCAATAATTTTCTAGCAATTTCTGACTGAATCTGACGAGAAATTCAATTTAAAAATATTCCAACATTCAAAAAATTCGGTTCCACCTCAGAAAATTCATAATATCCATCCTTGACATGTGGTTAAAATTTCATAGCAAAATTCCTTCGGGAAGTCTATTAATTAAAATATCAAAAAATCTTACTTTTACTAGATTTTCTTTATCTTTAAGAAAGTCTATATAAAGGATAGGTTTTTTTGGATAAAATCAGAATCTCATATGCTCAAGAACCCTAGAAAGTCAGAAAACACAGCCTCCTCACTCTCTCTCACATTTTCCAACACCCGGCCACCCAAATCATACCGAAAATCCCTCGAAATCACCATCTAAACACGTTTTCCAATCCCCAAAGCACCAATAATCATCAAAACCCCACAAAACACCACCAAAGCGTGAAGAACAGCAAAACAACCAACAACCAGAAGCTCGGTTCGAAATCCTTTCGGGTCTGCCATCAACGAAGCACTCAACGAATCCCGGTGTGAAGAATCGTTGTGAATCCGAAGGTAAAGTAGGTAGAAACTCCACTTCCCTAATTCCCTACGGTATTATCTGTCTAGCCTCAAAATTTGGGCTCAAACTAACCCCTCTACGCTTATGTATTGCTGTTTGTTTATGCTTTTGTCCAATAACTTGTTTACCAAGTTTCGTGCTTAATTCGAATTCAAATTGAGAACTTTCAATCACTAACGCCTTGTAAATCTTTCAGGCTACACACCCATAAAATTTGAGCTCAAAACACCCCCGGGAACCTTCGGAAAACCCCTGTCCGTGGGTGGTCCGTGACCTCGGACCTGTGGTCCGGGACCACGGACGGGTTGTCCATGGCCACGGACACCCACTGACGGCGGCGGGATTTTAAAAATTCAAAATTTAGGTTTTTTCTAATGATGTCCGAGCCCACGGACATCCTGTCCGTGGACCCGGACTTTGCAAATTTTTGTTTTCCTTTAATTTCGACTTTTCTGTATATTTAGGTTAACTGGGGTCCGTGGTGTCGGATATTAGGTCCGTGGCTACGGACGGAAACGAAATTTGACCTAATTCTGCCTCCGAAACCCTAGTTTAGGTAATTTTAATTTCCACTTTAATTTTCTGTCAAAAAACGCTAAAAAACACAAAAAAACAGAAGCTCACGCACTTAGGTTAAAACGACTCGTAATAAGCCGTAAATAAACTAAGTAGAGGAAAAACGACCTAGGAAGGGTAATGAAAGTAATTGAACCCTAATTAAGTCGAATATCAAGCCCCCGAACCCGAACTCTCCTTTCCTAATTTGATCTAGGTTAAAACTAGTGGCGACTCATATAGGTTCCAGTGAGCTAGCTTAGGTTTTTATAATTATTGTTATACATAGTTATTAATCTTAGGCTATAAGTGGACCTAAAACCCGATCAGATCCCAATCAACTTTAATCAACATAGGATAGGGTTTAAAATCGAGGCTCACATAGCTAAAGAGGTAAAACATATTTACTACATATGTCATACTGTGGCTTATACCAATATGCAAAACAGAAGAAATAAACGGGGGATAATCATGGTCATAAGTGTTCTTGTGACAGACCTGTCGATAGTAGTGAAAAAGTCATGAATAAAAGAAAGTCAAATGTCTATTTTAATAACAACTCATAGATCAGTTGTCAAAGCTCGGCATAATGAGGTTTATAATTAGAATGTTTAAATCAGAGAGAGTTTGTTTTTTGTTAGCAGCAATACCAAAAGCGAAACTTTGAACACAACTTCAGTTTTAATTGAACATAAATATTTATTCCTGATCTTGATTAAGCAGGAAATCGAAGATAGATAGATAAATTGCACCAACAGCAATTTGCAAGATAACTGAGTTGGGGCCATGTTTGAAGGTATTCACTCAGTTTTGGCCTTGTTGCGTTTTTTGAAGGCAAAATACTTGCCGTAAACTGTAACCAAAATTAGAAATGATGTTTGAAACCCAGTGATTTTTAGAAGCAAAAATAGATGCAGTGTAAACACTTGCTCCGTTCCATACTTTCCACTTGCAGTAATACCAAACAAAGGTTTTCACAGATTTTATTAAACTGACCAAAATTGGATTACATGTTGTTGTATAAACAGACGTCCAACATCTCAGGTCAAATCGTAATTATATATTAGAAGTGTCCACATAGCAGCAATATAAGTTTAGATGAGGTTTAAGAGCATACCCTGGCTGATGTGAATTGCTCAAATAGGTTAAAATAATCACCAGGAGGGACTTATACAATATTCCTACGCAATTTTGCTCTGGCAATGCGAAAAAAACAGACACCTTTAACATTAAGGCTTCAGCACTAAATAACAGGAACAATCAATATTCTCATGTGTTCAGGGACGCATTGAAATTCATAAATTCAGATCCATACCATGGCCAGAATATACCCTTAAGATATAGTTTTAAGAGTTGTTACCTTGTTTCTGTGAAGAAAAAGGGAGATATAAACTTCAGAACTTTTGAACTTTACCGACTTCTTCGATTTGTACGGTCCAGAGTTGTGCGGAATGTGGCCGCGGCATACTGGTGCCCGGGGGGTTGCGACTCGCGCCCAGGCCTTATTGCTTTGCGAAGGAAGGTATTGAGAGGTACAAACTTTTGAAGACATTTTGATCGGCGATTCTTTGGTTGTAGATGAGTTTCTCTCCGCTAGGCTTGGCTACTCACAGCCCCAGATTTCTTTTCCTCTCTTGGTTCGTTTGATGTTCAGATTCTTCAGAATTTGAAGTGCTGGACTGTGCTTGAATTTGAGACTCCCGACTAGTCTGGAAGGAAGACGTCGTTTGGCTTTGAGTCGAGGATACCGTCCAGCCTTGTACTTGAGGATACGGTCAAGGATGTCTGAATTGTCTTCCGGTCATGGACTGCGATGCGGTCAAGGAAGTCTACCTGCCTTCCGGTCATGGACAGTGATGCGGTCAAGGAAGCCGAATTACCTTCCGGTCATGGATTGCGATGTGGTCAAGGAAGCCGGATTGCCTTCCGGTCATGGATTGCGATGCGGTCAAGGAAGCCGAATTGTCTTCCGGTCATGGATTGCAATGCGGTCAAGGAAGCCGAATTGCCTTCCGGTCATGGATTGCGATGCGGTCAAGGAAGCCGAATTGCCTTCCGGTCATGGATTGCGATGCGGTCAAGGAAGCCGAATTGCCTTCCGGTCATTGAAAGTTATTACGCCCGGTCGAAGTTGCTGAATTGCCGATGTTGCCTTCGGTGATGCCGCGCCTGTCCTTGAGTTAAAATAGTGCTACGCCTGGTCGACGTTGCTCCTGGCGATGTTGCGCCTGATCGGGCTAAATTTCCTCGACTGAAGTCACGACGGTGCTACACCCGGCCGAGGCTGTGCTCGTCACCCGTCACCGGCCGCCTGTCAGTCGCTTGAGGGTCACCACCCGCTCTTCAAAGGACTTTGTTTGAAATGGTCCAGGCTTAATCTGAAGATGGCTCCCGTATCCTTTCAACTTAGGCTGGACGGGCTTGAATCGAGGCCTCGTTCGCACACTCACTGGGCTATAGTACCGACCGGAGTCTCTTTTCAAGCTTGCTCTCTTCCCAATTTTAGTTCGTTAAGTTGAATTTGATCTTCTTGTCGATGAGATCTCTGAAGTTGACCCGTGACGAGTTGCAACGATGCCGGTCATAAACCAGAGTGATTGTCCAGGCCTGAATGAGGGATTCTGAAGTTGAGCTATCCAGTCGCGTGGAGGAAATTGAATCGCGACATTGCGCTGTGCATCGATCTGATATGTTAGTCAGATTTTGGGTCATCGCCTAGGGTAGAGTGCTTCAAGGGAGGCTTTTCTTGTTACTCCGATTTGCTTCTGTGTCGTCCCTGGTCGCTTCAAAGGCGGTCCTCTAGGATACGGACAATCGAAACATTGCTGCGAAGAAAGAGAGTAAATTGTTGTGATAAACATGATTCTTATTAATGACGAATGAATTCTTAATTGTATAATATTGTAGAACTGAGCGATGTTAGATCGTGATTCCTAGATCTTTTTCAAGACTACGAAGGATTCTCCGTGTTGGATCGCATCAGATTGTTCTTGATTCTTCACTCCCCGTCATTGAATGAGATTTCCATAACCTCTTGAACCTCCGGGACTCGCCTACCGAAGCTTAATATTACGATCGATTTGGAGTATATTGCTTCTAAAATCGCTCCCTTGTCGTGATGACTTCACACACAGATCTTTCTTTAAGTCAAGGCCGGGCTGGGAGTGATTTTCTCCACGATTAATGATGCTTTTATCTCTCTTGATTGATTGTTTTGTCGATTCAGGATCTTACAACGCATTTTTCACAAACTGCGGTCGGCTCGTGATCATCACTGAATATTTCGATCATCACTTTTTGCCTGATCTGTCACGCGTCTAATATTTTGATTCCTAGCAAGGATCGAATGATGCAATCAACCTTTCTGGATGAATTCTAGCGAGCTTTCCTTTGTGACTTGATCTTCTGAAATGAAGGCGTGTGATTATCTTCGAGGTGTGGTTGAGTCGCGAATATTTTGCTGAGGTTTCTAGTGACATCGTGTGGAACTCGTGGTTGCTCTTTGCTGTTCGATTCCCACAGACGGCGCCACATGAAAATACATAATTTGGTTCCTCGCATCCCAAAACTAGTAGAACACGGGAATTATAGTGGTTCGGCTAATAATCCAGCCTACATCCACTCATTGGCAATATCTTTATTACTTCCTTTGGTATTACAACTTTAGAGAGCTTTCTAGTGTTTTTCTCTCTCTTCTAATCTTGTGTCCCCTTACCAATGAGCCCCTATCTCTATTTATAGACTTTCTAGGGTGAAGTCTATCTCTTAATCCTTGTACATGTGTTATCACTTATTAGAGCAACCTTCTTAATTTTGGTACATCTCTCCTTGTAAAGCCTTCCGGTCCCAAAGTGTGAGATACGGGATCCGGTCATGGGGCACGGGGCCGGAATATGGGACCCGGTCATTGTAAACCCCATCCAAAGCCAATCGTGGTTATCGCAAAACTGAACACTTAATTGAATTCGTCGCAGCGGAAATAACAACACCTGGACCTTGCCACGGTCTGATCATTAGAGTATACCGGCCTTAACAATTACAACACTTATCCAAAATACATACCAACCCAAAACCTCACCATCCATAATCCAACAACCAACCGAGTACAAGTAACTAAGTCATAATCACAACCTTACATCAGTTTAAATATAAACAGACGGGTGCACAGGCGCAACCCGAACTCAAAAATAAACATCCCATCCTAAGTCTAACCGCTCCTACTCTCGTAGTACGTCCTCATGGGTCTCTTACCTGCAAGTGTAAAAACAGCCCCCAAAGGGGGTCAGCATGAATGCTGGTACACCCTCTCATGGCCCCCAAGCTAATGGGGCTACGACGACTAATTGTCGATAGCATGGAAATTGATTACACACAAGCATGATATGAAGTGCAATAACAATAACCACAGATGCACATATAGTTCACAAACAATGAGCGACTCAAGCGTTCCCTCATCAAGTGGGTTAATAACCCCCTCCTTAGTCCTCATTTCCTTAATCTTAGTTCCTTACCTTACCTTAATCTTAATCTCAACTTAATCTCAGTATACAAACCGCTCCTGGAAGGGAATGGTTGTAGCTTATTTCGAACCTGGGATTTAGGTGATCCCACCACACCATCTTAATGCCACCTACTCTGGACGGGATTCCAGCGTAGCTGAGCCGGCAACCGACCCTAGGCTACAAGTCCGAAGACAAGTCCTTAAGCGGAGGGCAGATCTGATTCAGATACCGTCCCCCTTTTTCCTTAGCATGCATGACCGAGATCGGTCCAGGGTTTCCTCACTCAAGTTCCAGTTAGTAGAAATCTTAATCACCATGTGCTAGCTAAGCCTTAACGGGCATTAACCAACAACCTCCAAACTTAACTCTTATTCTTAACTCAGTAAGTACTAAACTTAGCTAGTAACAATCTCAAGTCTCCCGGGTTAGTGTAAAGGTAACACATACACAACGAGAACAAATATAACCGGTTGCATGCTTTATCTTGTTTTAGTCATAGCAATTAAACAGGTAGCACACAAGCCGAGGGACACCTCGTTAGCACGCAGGTCACAAGAAAGATTGTACCGTTCACTGTCGATCGTCGTTTGTTTAACCTTCTCCGGGGTCCCAATTCACAAACCTAAAACATTGGTTCATTTTTAGGCCATTAGTTATTTGAACCTCACTTAACTCACTTAATCCCTAAAGATTCCCGATGAATATCCTCTTAAGTCCTTACCACTTACCCTTTTAAACTTAATCTTTTTAAACATTAAGGTTCTTACTTAACTTAATCCTTTAGGTTCTTAGGATCCTAATAACTACTACCCCTACCAATGGCATTCCTTATTACCTATTACCATCCTTAGAATTCAAAATTTCTTTTTTTTTATGTTTTAGGCTCGACCGATCTTCCGACCGACCTTACCCAAGGTCGGTCCATTCCAGAACATATTACCGCTTGAAAATTCTACCCCGACCGACCTTGCAAGTCCGGTCCCCAAGGTCGGTCCATTCCCGAGAGTTTCCCCGTGGGAAATTTAAGCTCGACCGAATTTGCCAAGTCCGGTCCCATGTTCGGTCGATTCCAGAGACTTATTACAGTACAAAATTCTAGGCATGACCGACCTTGCAAGTCCGGTCCCAAGGTCGGTCCATTCCAGAGACTTAATTCCTTCACAAAATACAAGCCCGACCGAACTTGTAAGTCCGGCCCACATGTCCGGTCGGTTCCAGAAACTTTCTCCGGCAGTGTAAACTGAGCTCGACCGACCTTGCAGGTCCGGTCCCTAAGGTCGGTCGGCTCCAGAACCTTGTTTCTTAATTCTCTTTTAACTCCAAACTTCTCCTCATATATCCTAATATGTTATAACCTTATTTGGGCACCTCAAATACACCTTAAGCCAACCTCTAAACACTTTAAATCACTCACCAACATCCACTTTAATCATTATGCATCTTTCCTTGTAACCATGCCAACACTTGTAACATTTTCCACTAGGTTTCTAGGTGGTGGTTCATACCTAATGTGACCACTATGCCAAATGTTTCCCCACCACTATAACATCATCTCCCAAGCATCTTCCACCATCTAAAACTCTTTTATGCATTAACCTAAAGTTCCTTCATAAGCTTATGCTTCCATCCATCAACACATTATTTCCTTCCTAGTTGTTTACCAACATTTGCCTAAGTCCTTAAGTACTCCAATACATTCTCTTGATTCCTAAACCCTTCATAGTAATGCCTAAGTCATTATAACTCATTAAAACACTTTATCTCACCCCTTTTTCCATTAGACAACCTCTAACACTTCCTAGTACTTCCTTAGTCATTAAATTCCCTTAGAACATCTTAAACACCTAAGTTCTCCTTTAAATTTTGCCATAGGTTCTCTAGTTTATAGCACATCCTAACACTTGGTTTTTCTCCATCAACCAACCAATATCACTCAAATTCTCATCACAACACCTTAACACACAATTTACACCAAAACTACACTACATCATCATATAGTGTAAAAACTTAAATACTTGGCACTTAGGCCCTTAAATGACAATAATCTTAACCACTAAATTTCCACATGTATTTGCCTTTAACCTGCGAATACACACAACAAGGCTCCCATTGAAATAAAATGGTTCTTGCAATTCACCTTGATATTCTTAAACTATCTCTTTTCACAAGTTCACACACATGATCATTGTTTCTCTAGGTCATATATAGCCCTTTTCTAATGTAAACTCTACACTAAACTCATCACATATATTAATCCCATTCCCTTAAACAATAAAACACCTTAAGGTAAGTAATTTACCTTGTTCTTTTACAAGCTTTATAAGCTTTCTTCCTTAGGTTTTTCCTTGCTCAATCTCAGTCACCAATATGTATCTCCTTGCCAATGTTCTAACCAATATCCAATGACCCCAATGAGTACTAGATAATACATTAACCCTAAGGAACAAACCCTAGGTTAAAAATGTGCTTTAAGGTATTAAGGTGATTGTTTTACCTTGGTTTCTCAAGACAAGCTTGGATATGAAGCAAGAAGGACCTCCTCAATCCTTTGAAGAGTAGAAAATAAGCTAGAACAAGGCATTAAAATGAAGCCTCATTAGCATGTATTTTCGGTCAAGAAGAAAAGTGATGGAAACCTAGATTTTCTTACACTTTCTTTACCTTAAGAGAATGGAGAAGCCAATGGAGTCTCCAAACTTGAATTTCCTCCTCTAATGGTGGTTTGGCTTGGCACCAAATCAAAGCTCTTGGAGTTTTGAAAAGATAGAAAGAGAGAGCTTGAGCTAACTAAGAGGAATATGTAATTTGTTTTGGTTTTGGAGCTAAAATGAGTAAGTAGTGTGCAAGAGAAGATGGAGCTAGCATGGAGATGTGCTTCACGTTAATGGAGAAGGGAGAGAGCAGCTCAAAACCGTGGGAAACAAGAGAGAATGAAGAGGTGAGGAGAGAGGTGAGTAAATGAGATATTTATGTTAAAAGGGTGAATAGTACTTTTGCTTTATAACTTCTTTATTTGCTTAATGACTAACAAAGGTGGTGACTCACCTTGTAAAAACCGGCCCCCAATAAGTAACAAGGGGTACTTAAGTCTTTGTTGACCAAATATCTCACTTATATTGACTTATGTTATAAACTAGCTTAATTAATTTACTATTCACAAAACAAGGCACATTGTTGTGAACTTTTTTATTTCTCATTGATATAGACTTCCAAATGTGATACTATATACTACACATGTTAATTAAAGAGTAATGATGGACATTTAGCCATTCAAAACTCATTTACAAGACAATTTTTCAAAAATGTGCTTTAAGACTCCTTAAAGCACATTTTGTGTTTTAACTTGTTTTCAAGCTTGGTTTTCTTTGGTAATTGATTTAAAATGACCATTAGGATGTTACTAAGGTCTTAGAGCAATATTTGGGTACTCTCCCAAGTCTCTCCAAGCTTAGAGCACGTTTTTGCTTAAACTGCTCATTTGGTGTTTCCTTATATTTTCTTTGATTAGAAATGTTTCCTAATGTTTGTAAGGAATTATTTAGCCCCCTTATAACTTATTTTATCATTTAAACACCATCTCTAAGTTTGGGGTATTTCAGTCATAGAGTGCGGGGCCGGAATATGGGACCCGATCATGGAGTGCGGGGCCGGAATATAGGACCTGGTCATGCGGCCTAGGACTCGGATTGATGCTTGGTGCCCAAATTGGAGCCTGAACAGGGTCCTGAAGGAGGCTCATGGTCTGGGCCGGGGTCTAAGGTGTGGACCGCTTTGACCTTTTGTCTTCGTCACATTCTTGCCCTTCTCAAAAACGAAAAAAAAATAAAATAAAAATAATATGTTTTATTATATGACTATGGTAGTCATATGTATGTACATATATGCCTATACACATATATGCATATGTATGTAGTGATACACCATTAATGAGGTAGTAATGGTAAGAAAATAAGTAAATGAGTAAGAAAACAAATTAAGAAAGTTGTAAGTATAAGAACATTAAGTTAAACCGAAACAATGGGATACGGGTGTAGTAAGTAAGCATGTATGGTAAAACTTAGTATTAATAGAATCATTTGGCATGTAGTCATCGATTCGAGAGTAATGATTCGAGGAACAATATGAACTAAGGAACAAGGGAGCACCCGATAAAGTAAATCAACGGTGAAGATATGATTTCTTCATGCTCTGTATCCTAACCTGGTTACCCCGATTTGTGTGCTTATGTGATTACCAATAAGATAAATGCACGAATCAGACTTATATTGCACTTAACAGTGTTTGAACTATTTTGTTCTTGTGTATCTTCTTGAACATTTAGTTTGTATAATTCATGAAATGTATGAATGGAAATGAAGAGTATGTGTAAGTAATGTGTACTTGTGTATTGTATGGATGTATGGAAATGAAGTACTGACTTCTACTAATTCCTAACAATCTAACTCCTAACATGAGTAATGAGTAAATGGAATGAGTAGAAGTCCGATATAGTTCGGCCACGCGTGAGGATAAGGAAACACAAGAGGTTGGATCCGAATCCTGGCTGTAATCTTTTCCATGGATCAAATCCCTTGAATGGGTAGCATCCTGGATTAGTAGGCCACCCCAAAGCCCGGTGGTGGGATGTAGTAATCCCTGCCCGGAGGTCATACCGACTTAACTGGAGTAAAGTAAGTAAGAAGTAAGTATTGTATGAGTATCGGTCTTGGCTATTGTAAGTCATTGACCTTGAGTAAATGAGTATTGAACACCCGATTAATCTGGGTGTGTAAAGAAGCTAACAAGCCTTCTGTGTGAATTAGAGAAGTGTATCTCCGTATTGCGTATTGAGTATGTAACGAGTATGTATTGTGTATGTGTATTCTGGAAGATGGTAAGTAAGTATTGATTGACTTGTATTGTCTTCCAAGCATGTATTGTACTATGCGAATGTATGTATACCTTGCGTAGTATTGTAGTATCGTGAGTGAAAGCATGTATGTATGTATGTATGGGTTGCAAATGAATTGCATGTATTCGACCAAATGGTCGGCGTACCCTCGCTGGTACGCGGTGTATGCGGTTATCATATTCAGCGTAAGCTGACCCCCTAGGGGGAATGTTTTTAGTGTGCAGGTACCCGAAGCAGACATGGTCACGGAAGAGACCGGTGGACATGCCTAGATTACTAGGAATGAAATGTAGATTGTAGTAAATGGTATAAGGCTTGTAGCCTTGAATGTAGAAATGTACCAAGGGGTACACTATTACGTAAGTTGGAAGTATGTAGTGGTGAGAAATGGGTAGTGGTTAGACTTTTAAAGAGTATGTAAGAACTTGGAGGAAGTATCGTATTTGTGAATTGAACTTAGTAAACTTGGTATGTGTAGTGTATTATCTTGTATTGAATTATGGAGTATTGTATTGAATGGAGTATTGTATTGAATGGAGTATTGTAGTACTCAGTAAGTAAAGGGAGTATGTATTGTATTTGTGTAGTACTCGGATATTCCGGTCCATCAGACCGATGTTGTATGTAGTAGTAGCCTTGTTAGTCACGTGGGTGGCTAACGGCATTGTATCACCCGCCGTTGAGTAAGTATGTAACCGCTGCGTGAGTACGAATGTATAAGGAGATTTGACGGTAATGACGGTATTAGCGGTAGGGGTGTTACACTAAATATAGGAGTGCTACCATGCCGCTGCTATTGTTGAGATCACCGTCTGTCTGAGGGACGAGGAGAGTGCGCTCAAGCGCAAGGCCATAAGTGAGGGTCAAGGTACGTAAGGGCATGGGGGAGGAAAGAAGAAGCCATACCCCCAGTCCCAGAAAGGACAGCAACAGGGTGGCAAGGGCCAGGCCCAGACCACCACTGCTGAGGAGCCTCTGCAGCTCACCTACGCATATGCGGCCAAGCCTTTACGCTCTTACCCACCCAAGGGTAATTAATCAAATTCGAATGCCGAATTCTAGTGTGTGTTGTTATTTTGTGAAGTATGTACTGAGTGTGTGATGTGTTAGCAGCTAGCACGGGCTCTGGACTGGAGCGCCACTATTACTGTAAGTGGTGTAACGGAGACCACCCCGGCAAAGACTGCAAGGGTAATGATGTGCAGTGCCGATACTGCAAGAAGATGGGGCACCGCGACTACGAGTGCTGGCAGAACCTGAATAGCAGAAACTACAGGCCTAAGGAGCAATGGAAGGGTAAGGCCACCGTGACTACCGATGGCCCGAAGACGGCTAATCAGCCACCCCCAGATCAGAGGTACACATATTCCCAGAATGGGAAGGGGTCGGGATCCGGCAAGTGGTGGACCGGTCTTAGGCGCCAGGGCCCTCTTCTAGACCAGGTACCGCCTAAACTGTTAATGAAATAAGTGATTGCATACCGCATTTCATGCATGTGTGTTGTGAGTTTAAGTAAACAACCATGTAAGTAAACAGTTAAAGTATAATGTGAAAACACCTAATTAGGTAATTTGAAAACTTAGGAACCTTCAATATTTGTTATCCAATCCCACCCACACCAAACCCTGAAGAAGCCACCATCAGTATCACCGACTTTCCAATGGAGCAATGTCAGGTCATCCAACTAGATATGATACTCTTAAATGGATACCTGACACCGGAAGCACAAATCCACGTTATCCGACGATGCGACGAACTGGGAGCAGCACCCAGAGGTTTCTACACACCCGAATACCCGAGCGGATCGAAGATGAAATTGAAGATGATGTGCATGGGTAAGGACTGGAACCCTTACACCAAGACATATCAAGAAGTGCGAGCTGAAGATGGAGCAATTGTACCAAGTATACCTGAGGAGTTCCTTGCGGTCATTAACCACGCAGTGGGAATTGCCCAGCAAGCTGAATCAGATTCAATACCAAGTGTTAAAGCGGACTTATGTATTGTGAACTTCTACCAGAAAGGTGGACGGTTAGGATTACACCAAGATAAGGACGAGTCACCCGAGTCTCTAAGTAAGGGAGTACCCATGGTGTCTTGGCCCATTGGTGACACCGCAGTGTTTGTGTACGGCGAGCAAAAGCGTGCTGATCTCGCAAGGAAGTTAGTACTGATATCAAGAGATGTGTTAATCATGGGTGGGCAGTCAAGGATGCTATATCATGGCATCAAGAAGATCAAACTGAATACTGCACCATCGGCAGTGATCAATGCCACACACATGAAACCCGGACGTTTGAATTTAACCTTCAGACAGTTTTAAAGTCTTGTATAATCATGTAATGTATTAAGGATGTTGTATGTGTTAGTTATGTCAACAGTGTAAGCCAACGAATGTCGTAAGAAGAGTGTGTTAATGAATAAAGTGGAGTTGTTCGAAGTATATCAACCGTGTTATTACCAAATACTTATTAGTTTGCCAATGAATTAGGCTGTGCACTCAGAACGGGAGGTATACTGAGTGTCTGAAATGAGGCAGAAGCCGGCAAGAGCGGCATAATCCTCACCGGTACCTTTCCAGTCAATGGCGTGGACGCTTCGATCTTGTTCGACTCCGGAGCCTCACATACATTTATTTCGCTATCTTTTGCGAAGAGGCTGGGGTTTGACGGTGAAGAGATGCCTGACTTTCTAGTCACTCTCCCGTCGAAAGAGCGGATCAGGTGTACCCGCTACCACCAAGATGTTGTTGTACGAATCAGAGATGAAGAGTTTTTGATCGACTTGATAGAGTTTGAGGGACTTGGTTTTGATGTGATTGTCGGGATGAACTGGTTGGAGCGGTACAAGGGCAGAATCCTGTGTGCCGAGCATCGTCTGCTTCTTCGGAGGCCGTCTGGGGTTACTATATCTTACCGCCAGAGGCCCAGGGAGCCTTCGACTCAGATCATCACCGCCATGGCTATGTATCATGAACTACGACAAGGGAATGATGTATACCTCTGCTATGTCCAGGACATAGAGAGAGACCCAGAGTTTAGTCCAGATGTGCCGGTAGTGTCGGAGTTTCTTGATGCATTTCCTAAGGAACTGCCAGGCATGCCGCCAGCACGGGAAGTAGAGTTTGAGATTGATTTAGTTCCGGGCACCGGACCAATTGCGAAGGCGCCCTATCGTATGGCTCCAGCAGGGATGATTGAGCTCAAGGACTTGGACTTTTGAAGTTGCCCTTTACACCATTTCTCTTCTCTTTGTCATTTGGATTTCTTCGAGGCACTTCGGGTTTGCCTCTTTGTTTTATCCTTTCTTGACTTCGCCTTCGGGGTTCTTGTGTCTCCCGGTTTTGAGTTTTGAGAGCTGTTTTGATGTGAGCTCTTTGGATCCTGTGTCACTTTGGGACCATTTGTGGATCACCTCGTCATACTGATAGCGGCTTTGCTTCTCTGGACTGATGAAAACGTTATCTAAGAGTTAGGCTCCTCGCTTCCTTTGGTCACCGGGTCGGTCATTCATCACGGGCTGGCTTGTTCTGTGGAGCTTTGCAATATCGGAAAGGGATATATGAAAGGCTCAGCGGGGGTGCCTAGGGTTTAATGTCACGGTTCACAAGCTTTTGGCCATGTGGTGCTGTACCTAGGTGCTTCATCATTCCTGATAGTTGTGTATCCGCTCTTTGTTACTTTTCGCAGGTCTAAGAGTAAATTTACAAATGATCTCCTTCGGTCGGAGTTATGCCGTTTACCTTACCTTTGAATGTGGTCTCGTAGGAGTCGTCTACGAATGACACGCTCGTTCACTCATGGTTTTTCTGCTCAAGTCACTCTCGTGAATTCTCACTCTGAGACTTGTTCGCATATTTAAACGAAAGGTGAAAGATGACGAACATAATCTCAGATTGCCCCTAGTATTAATCCAGGGTTTATAACAACAATTTGACAAATGTAGCCTTGAAACGCTTCGTGGGTTGTTTGGATGTTTTGGGGTGAGTAGTGGTGTTTGGTTGGACATGTTCATCTTTTTAGAACAAAAGACAAGTCGTTTTGTTCAGTTGCCGAGAAATGAAAGTTTCATGAACGTTAGTTTTAAGAAATTTTAGCTAACGAGCAAGATGATTTGGTTGAAGATGCAAGGTGAACGAACACATTTCTTTTATTATCATTTTTGTGATTACAAACTGAAAAAGCCGAAAAACTGAAATTTTAAAAATCTAAACTTCATTAAAAGAGAAATGTGATAAACTTCCCACAAAATTGAAAAGAGTAAACAAAACACTACTAGACTTTTGCCTATTCAACAAACTGGAGTCCTTGCTCGATAAGGTCTTCGATCTTGTGCTTCAATGCTCTACAGTCGTCAGTACTGTGTCCTGGTAGTTGATGAAACTGGCAGAACTGATGGAGATGTTCCCCGTCTTGAGTGATCCCAGGACTAGGTGTGAGAGGCTATATTAAGTCTAGCTCTTGTAGCTTCACGAGTGCTTGACTGAGAGGCCGGCCAATGATGGTAAACTGTCTCGGTGCAGAACCTCTTGGAGCAGGGTGAGGCCTTGACGCTCTGCTTTGCAGCACTGGGTTTTTTTATGGTGCTCACTTGGTACGAAACTTGAGCTACTTTGGCCGGTCCTGACTTAAAGGTCTCGATACTTACGCCATGGGCTTTGGGTTGTCCCTGCTTCAGCCCGCCTTTGTGAATCTTTTCTTCCATGACTCTTACCTGCCCTATCAGCATGTCGAAATTAGGGAAGTATGTGCAACTCAGCTCGTTGTTGTATTGTCTCTGCATATTGTCCACAATCATTCAAATTTGTTCTTGCTCATCCATTTTTGTAGGCATAGCAGCGGCCTTCATCCTCCACCGTTTGATGAAGTCAGACATTGATTCACTGTTTCCCTGCCGGGAACTGGCAAGGTCGGACCTGGTGACTTCAAGATTCTTAGCATACTCGAAATGGTGCAGGAAAGCCTCACAAACGTCTTCATAGGTTTTGGTGTTCATCTTCTGAGTCAAGTACCAACGTTGAGGTATTTCATTGAGATAACGGTGAAAACCTTGGCCTTCTCCATGTCATTCAACCTGAGGATGGACATTTCCCTATCGAACATCGTCATATGGACCTGAGGGTCTGAGGAACCCTTGTATAGAGCAAGTGTGGGTAGCTTCAACTTTAGAGGGAGATTAACCTCGGGGTATGATTCCATAGAAGAGTAATTGAAACCAGCTGGCTTGCTAGCTTTTTCCATGCGCTCGATTCTTTTCAGGGCCTTCCTTAATTCTGCAGTTAGTTGACGGCCCGGGACAACTTTCCCTACAAATCTTTGTGCATCCTGGGCCTCAACAGAGTTAACTTTGATGTAGTCACTGAAATACCCCTACTTAATTAAACATGATTTAAATATATAATTTACTACATTAAGGTATGAACGAACGGTTAAATAGTAATACGGTCACGCACTTATATACATACGTATGTATGCACGTATGTATAACGTTACCCTATTATAACGTTGTACACATAACTAGTAATGCGACATGATGATATAGTCGCATGGGTACTTGCAACCGAAATCATATAACTAAAACACGACAAATAAAATGGTTGTACCCGTATATGGGTATAGTTAAAAACGTGACATAACGAAATAGTAGTATATATATGTACATATAACTACTAACGTGACATGTTAATACAAGTCACTTATATGCAAGAAATAGGCATAACAAGGCTGGAAAAATAAAATAAAAGAGCAACTATGCTCTAGCCAGGATTTGAACCCGAGACCCTTCGTAACAATCCCGAAACCTTAACCGATTGAGCCGCTGTCGAATTCAGTATTGTACACTCACGAATTATATCAAGTAGCAAAGCTACCCACTTATTCCACACTGAACTACTACTCTACTACCGAACTGTCCCTAAACTCCAATTTCAACTACCGAACAGAACAAGTAAAGAATTACTCAACAGTGTGCTGTTCTTCCCCCATGCTGATGCATGTCTCGGAAGTAATACCCGACACCCTCTGTTCCACCAGTATGGGCACTGCCTATTAAAGAAACTCAACCTTCTCAATTCCCTCTACATGCAACTCGGTCTTGGCATGCCCAGAAGCTCGTTGATACCCACTGTCCACTGGCGCAAGATTCTGGAAAAATTCTGGAGTTAGTTGACACAGAACAGCTAGGTGAATGGGTAATCAACTTCTCTTCTCCATCCTCGTACTTCTGAGTCCGAAAGCTTCTACTCCAGCTTCTAATTCTTCTTGATGCTTGCCCGGTGATGGGTGCTGCAATCCAGGAAATTTGAAACAGCACGGTCAGGAGGAAAACAACAGGAAATCTCCCCATGCTCCCCTGATTTTCTTTTCACAAAACGGTAATGCCATTTCCCTCCATGTTTGTCTGTTCACCTTGCTCTATCAGTTTGTTTCTCTCTTGGTAAGCCTGAAACGATGTCACTCATGAAACCTGTACCTCTTGATTCCTGACTCAAGGTCTTTAACTCTCTTTTACATCTCTGAATGGGTGCTGTTCAGGCTCCTGAAAATCCGGAACAGATCAGTCCAGAAGACCATCAAGTATGATATCTAGAGATCCTGGAATGGAACAAGTCCTCTGCAAAAAAAAAAGAACTTCTAAGGGTAAGACCATGAAACCAGGAAATTCTGGTTGAATAACTCTTTCATTCTTCTGTCCTCCTGTCCGAGATTCTCCAGTTGCTTAACTCATTTCCTCTTCAGGCGCTGCTTGACTCCGCCAGGAATTGTAACTCATGAAGAGTGTACCAAGATCCCATGCATGACAACTCAATTCTGTTTCAACAATAAGAAACACAACCAGGTAGATCTCCTAGCAGTTTACTCATGATTGTTACCTGTGTTAACCGGCCTGCTCACTCGAGAGAAAATTTCCTCAGCTGCGCTCGAGTGACCAAGAAGTTGAAGTCGCATTGGCACCAAAGGATTAGTCAAAGAGGAACGGTTGAGACACTCAACTGGTGAGCTAACTCTAACCTGAAACTATTACCAGAAAACAAGACCAAACGGTCAAGTTCAACTATTGAGTATTTTGAATGCAGTAAAGGTTGCTTCTTTTGTAGATTATTTATGAACTTAAATACAGCTGGTACACTACTAACATACCTAGCTAAGTCATAAGCACGCTAGGGAAAACTAAGGAAAGGAGTTAGATCACAGAAACAAACAACAGGAGAGAGAGCTTGCATCAATGCATGACAGCAGTTTCAGTTTCCTTTTGGGTTCTGTATAAAATGTTTCAGAAACGTAGTCAGGTTGCTTAAGGGTTTGGTTTTGGGACTGTTCACGATTTAGATTTGATGATATACTTAGTTAGTAGGAACCAGATCCATTAATGAAACGGAAAAGACAGAATAAAATAGCAAAAGAGAAACCTGTAATAGTTCCTCAGTCTATCAGATTTTCAGTGTTTCAATTTATTCCTCAAGCTTCCTTCCACTTCGGTATTAAAGCATTTCAGAAGTTTTAACAGATTTGCCTTGGGGTTTTGGAGTTAAAACTGAGTTAAAACATGTAACTGAATAACTCAACCAACAGAAGAAACAGGAGCTAGATTAGCTAGGAGAAAATGCAAAAGTTGCATATCAGTTTTGGGTCCCTGGGTGTTCTGTACAGACATGTCCAGTGGGGCATTCTTGGTTGCCTTGGGTTGTCTTAAAACAAACAAAGTGTTAAACCTTACAGCTAAGTAGACAGATGGTTTGGGCTAGAAAACAAAAAAAAAAAAGAACAAACTGGTAAACCAGACAGAAAAGAGCCTGTCAGGTCCCTGGCTCGATTTATCCTAGTTTCAGAGTATGGATTTTGTTTTTCAGGAATGTTACCCAAGTAGTTCTGACCTGAGATGGGTTAAACACCTCGAATAAACATCAACTAAGCATTCAAGGAAATTTAGAAAGAATTAGAGTTAGGGTAGATTAAGAACAGGAAGGGCACCATGAGAAAGAAATGTAACAGAAAGGAAGACAGATAATAATTCCTGTTTGTCTGTTTGTATATCAGTTTCAGATTTTCTGTTTCTGTGGTGTAGGTAGCCTTAGTAACTCTAACTCAGTATCTTAAATTGGGGGAAGTATAAACTGTATTGAAACTCCTAACTGAGAGTAAATAAACTGGAAAAATTAAGGAATCAGGTGGCACGTTGCAGAGAGAATCCACCAGTTTCACATTCCTGTTTCTTCTTCTGTAACAACCTAGGCTAGTTTCTGTTTTAGGAATCCAGATTTCAGTAACACCGACAGTGTTGTCCTAATTCATCTGTAAACCTAGGAACCCCTAAACATCAAGATAATGATGAGAACCAACTAATACCTTGGGGCTGAGATCAGAAGAAGAAGGAAAGAAAACTGGTGTAAGAAGGAACTCAAAAACCTGAAATTTTCACTTCTGTGTAATTGGTTTCCAGAAGCTTTGTAGATGCTAAATTGATAAGCTGAGTATCCTAAGAACTCTATAACACATTACATTAAGAGTGATGAGCTGGGGAAAAAGTTCAGGAACCAGGGGACACGAGACAAGGGAATCAGTCAACTTTACATGTCTGTTTTCGGTAACAGAATAGCCCAGCTTCTGAGTGGAGAGTTTTCTGAGAAATGTCCTGAATGATTGAGGAATTGTTGTGAGGTAAAGTCAGAGTAGACCGTTAGCTGATTGGGTAACTAATTCGGAGGAAAAGGGAGTTAAATGAGTGAACTATAAGAGAAACAGAAAAGTAGAGAAACACCAGTTTCAGATTTCAGTTTTATCCAGCTTCAGTTTCCTTTCCAGTTCAGTGGTTAATTATTTCTACATCTGTAACAAGCTGTTTTGGGTTGTTCTTAAATTTAAAGGCCTGATAAGATGTCAACTGAGTGGATACAACAGCTATGAAGGGTTGCAAATAAGTTTAGCAAACAGGCAGAGAGCAAACTAAGAGAAAGTGTTAGTTCCTGACTGTAGTTCAACTTCAGAAATTTCATGTTTCTGTATAACTCTGTTACAGAAGATAAAAGGGTTGCAATGGTTTGTTAAGAGTTTAATACTATACTGAGACACATAAATGAATCGTTAAGTAAGTGGGGGAAGGTTAAGAAATGATTTAGGTGACAGAAAATAAAACAACAGGAATAAGTTGCAGCAGTGCCAATTTCATTTCAGGTTCTTTATGTCTTCTGTCTGAAGGACTTCCAGGGTGGTTAACCTTGATAAATTGGGTCTGTGTCAAAGATATATGTTTGATAGCACACTTGACCAAGTGGGTAGACAACCCCTACAAAGTAGCAATGAGATTAAAGAAACAGAAAGAAAGTAACAGGAAGGATAAACAACAGTCCAGGAAACCAGTTTCTGTTTTGGTTTCAGTCTCAGAATTTGCCATCTCTGTATAACTAGGATGCAGGGAGTATAAGTGGATGGCATTGAGTGATTAAAAGAGCTTAAAACCAAACTAACTCGTGAGACTGATATGTGAAGCATATGGAAACCGATCAGAAGACTGAGCAAGGGCTTGAAGAAAAGATACATGAACAATGTTTCAGTTTATTCCAGAAGCTGAACTGTTTCTGTAAGTGAGCAGAACAGATTGTTTGTGAGTGTTGGAGAGAATTAATCTTGAACCTAAAATACTTCTAAGAGGATGGATTAGACTGATACATTCATTAGGTATTTGGAAATCAACTTAATTACCAAACAGATACAAAAAAAAGATATAACGAAGGCATGAACTTCAGATTTCTGATGTCATGTTTTCTTGCTGTTCAATTAAGTTACAGTGAGTGGTTCAGTTGTAATGCAAACTTGGGTCTTCAATCTATAATTAATATGGTGAGTTTGAGGTGTGAAAGGAAATTTGATGTACATATATACATATGTAACCAATAATTAAACAAGTGTGAAAAGACCTTAGGTCATATCTTACCACAAGGTTTCCGATTTTATAAAATAAATATCTACAATATATTATAAGTTATGTGGTAGTTCTGTGAGAGATGAAAGTATATGATAAAGGAGCTCAAATGTGACACATGTGTATATTATTTTCGATACGCTCCTAAGTTGCCAAGCCACATGTAATAAAGTCTAGTGACACATAAAATATCGTACCGTATAACATTATAGAACAAACGTAACACAAATAATATTATGTGGCTAAAGATGTAGTTATTCAAACTGTTATGCTAAACGCATACATACAAAGATAAACACGTATCAAGAAATAAAGTTATACACTATAGTTAGAACGACATAAAATACTAAGGTTAGTATAGGACCTTGGTTTGATAAGTAAACCCTAGTGAAGTATCATAAGTGTATAACGTAACGTTTCATGCTCTAATGTAAACTGAGAATTAACTCACACAACGCGTAAGGAGTTATCAAATATTAACAACGATACTTTAACTAGTAACAAATGTTAAGTCTGGGGACATAGTACTAGGATTTCAAATATTGTTCGGGAATACCGAATTGTGCTGTCATGTGGATTGACGCTTAGTGTTCCTTGTATTACTAGATCGCATTTCCGACGTACGCGCTCGAAAGCTCTAGTGGTCTGCACTGCACGAATCTAGACAACGGTGTACGGTATGTAATGGGATTTGATCCGAGTTGTCCTGAGGAATTCCTCGGGCTCGGATTTGTTTGATAAATAACTTGTGTGAATGTATGTATGTGATGTATGTGTGATGTGTAGTTATGTTCATTGCATTATTTATTTATGCACGAACGTCCTACGGGACTAATACTACGTCGACTATAGATCGACTTATATAAAACTACATATGCGAAATGTGTGTTGTGACCACTGTTGCTTGACTAATACGCTAAGTATTACAAGTACGTAGTTATAACCTAAGTAAAATACTTAGGAACGGGACACGACATTGTCGGTCTCTAGAGCTTTGACTCAAACGTGAATGTTACCTAGAATATTCTAGGCATGCGTAAGACCCATAGGGCAGCCAACAAATTAAGTGATGTACTCCATAACAAAAATAACTGACTATCTAACTAACAAAGCTAACAGTGGAGTGTAATGAATGTGATGATGTACCTTAATCCAGACAGTCACTGGCTGCTGGTCGCGCGTAGAGATCTCTTGGGATATCCCGTATCGGGTTTTCCCTAGTAATCCTGATCGAGCCTAGATAGATCGTCAGGCGGAGTGTGCTACCGTTGGCACCAGGCCCTTGGCCACCTAAATGGACGCCTTACAAAGGCAAAGTGAAAGCCCAGAGTCTTCGGATGATCAGGGCAGTGAGCACCTTTGTGTGTACGTGGGACTACTGTCCAAGTGAATATATTCGGGTTGTCCTAACTGACGCCCGACAGTGCTAACTAAACAATAATATGTGAGGTCCGGGGGCCGATGTTGTACAGTGCTAACTAAAACTAATGATATGTGAATCCGGAGGCCGAGTGATGTACTATGTGATGATGTGAACATACGATGAATGAGTTCTCATTACCATTGTATTGTATGATGTATGACAGTAATGTGTATATCCATATATGACTGTTTGATTAGAATGATGATTATACAATCATGCATGTTGTTACAGTATTTATTATATCTGTAAAATGAAAGCATGAAATCAATCTAATATCAAGACGGTTAAAAATGACAAGTGACCAATAGGGTCCAGATCCGGCATACTCAGCGTCTATCGCTGATACTACACATTATGCAGGTTGCTGAACGTTGAAGCCGAAGTGCGGGATTGGGTAATTAGAACGTGTTGATTTGGATTATGTTTAGATGCTACCGTAGTTGTGCTTATGATACTTAGATAGAAATGTAGATGGTATCTCGTCGTCACGCGGATTGTTTTTATGTTCAATTTTGTTAAGATGTTGTACTGTTACATCACTCGCATGGGCGAGTGGTGGCATGTAACACCCATGTGAGTTCTATTAATGTAATATCTTCCGCTGTGAGACGCCTTTATTCCTGTTCACGTGAGCGACTATTACGCAATTATTGTGAGGGGTGTTACAAAAGTGGTATCAGAGCGGAGTACCGCTCTGATGACGAGATACTAGGTTAAGACAGTGAGCTTAGGATTTGGGAAACTTGGGAAAACGTTTGTGAGGTACGAAACGCCTGTGTCTTAATGGAATTATGTGTTGGCAGAGCCTTTGGCCTGCAGGTGCTAGCCCTTGGGGGCACACCAATGAGTTGATTGTATTATGGTGCGTTATTGAGAAGACGGACGGTAATACCGACATCTAGTGGTGGCGTGAGCCAGGAAGCTGGCCATGGGCATAAAGGCCCGGGAATATTACCTCTGTTAAGAACCAGCTGGGAGCTCAGCCAGGAGGAAACACAAACGTCATGAGTACGTTGGCGACAGTCCACTTTCATGAGGAAGTTTAGTACGAACTACCACCGACAGTATCCCTCCCGCTACAACCCAATGAATATAATACAATGGAGAAATCTAATCCCCGGATATAGGGAAGAGGGCTACCAAGCCCGAGAGACCGTCTAGACACACTCGCAGCGAATAATTCCTGCTCCTGTGACATCAACACGACCTCAATGCCATACCTCCATTGATGACCAAGCACTGTATCAATAGGCACTGCCAGAGGCGAGCACCACTACAACGTCGTGGAAAGGATCACCCAAGAACATCGGGGCAAGCGGACCGGGAGCACCATGAACTCCGCGAGACCGTCGCCCGTAATGAGACCTCTAACCACCAACTGTAAAAAAAACTATCTTAAAAACGTGGAAAAATTTTATAAGTATACCGCCCTGTTGTGTTCAAACTCCAATCCTAGAATTGTGTACCACAATACAGTGACGCTAGGACCTTGTCGTGACGACACATCTGGAGAAACAAATTTCGAGCGTTTATGCTAAGGTGAGCCTAACGTAAGAGGAGACTTGGATAAGGTAATGACAATGTCTTCAGGAAAATTTCCCAAATCCAAATATCTGCTTATTCATGAACAACCTTTCTAACAGTACTTAAACAACCAATGCAGCCGTGAGACAAATAAGTCGGAAACCGACAACTCTACTTGCATGGTGCGCTTGCAACAGCAAGCGCTGATTTGAACAATGTACCAATAATTTCGTCTACCCCACGCACTTGCCACTGCAAGTGCTGCAAATAATTACCACTGCAGATACCACTGCCATTATCATACAAACGAATACCGTAAACTGCGTAGACCTATGGTACGACACCATGGCTACCAATAATCACCAAACAATGGTACACCTCTAGTATAAACTACATAACTGCAATTGTTACAATAAATCTCTAAGATACGAGGCCTACAGCCTCTGAAGGACCCGACGAGTCCGAATAACGCAATGAAAATGGCACACCAGCCCATTACAATTATAACTATTAAGCAAAACGAGTCAAATGACACAGGCTGAGAGCCAAGATAACGTAATTTAGTTAACAAACCATTAAATGGCTGAATTGGAAGTGGACGGTGAAACCTGATTCCCGGGGATCAAGGGAAAACCAACCACGAATTGGGGTGAAAGGTTAGTGCAACACTGGTGCTGATCACACCAGAGTCGTATGACTCCTGAAACTCTTCACAAGTTGCCAAAATTAATTATATTAAGGAAAAACAAAACTGCAGTATTCTAGTTACGAACAACTAACAAAGGAAACTGGCGATTAACTGCTACGTTTTATATATATATATATATATTAAATCATACAAATAAAACTATGAGGAGAATGCGATCGTATAACGATCGCTGCCATACAATATCCAACTATATCGTATGCGCAGCATTTATATTGTCCACTTATATTCATACCTCATGATTTACTCTCCTATACTATATGACACATTTTCATCATCAACTTAATGTAAGATGATTATTTGATTTGACGCATTATATCATGCAATATATATTAAGAACTTTATCTTAATATCTTATCACATTTCGGGGCAAAATTTAAAATTCCTAAGGTTTCAATTTTATACTAACTTTAGGTGATAAATTCCGTTTTCTCATTACATATACTATAACCCATACTTTTAATAAAAACTATATTATTGCCAAAAAGCTTATACATCAAAAAAAAAAATTTGTCACTCTTATTTCCATCAACTAATAATATCTACCATATAGATCCTGTGCAGGGATTAATGAAAATATGCAAAAGTTCAATCTACCTCTGCCATTCTATGAGCCTCTTCCGTTTTGCGTATGTCACCGCCACTCCCGTTGGCAGCATCCACTAATTCGGAACTTAATTTGAACACCATATTTCGACCCGAACGTTTTCGGGATTCCCATTACAGTATTGCCACATATTTAACAAATACTATACATATCATATTTAATCTTATAAACTTATAGTTCACTAACTATATGTACGTGTTCACCAACCAATGATGAACATAAAGAAATTGGTGAAACGTATTAGTCCACAGAAAGACCAAGAGTGAAAAGAACAATTCTACCGTAATACGGACATTACCAATACCTTCGCAACAATGAACGCGAATCAACGCTGAACGCGTGAATAACTACCACCTTTGAGCACCACCTTTACCAAGGAGTGCCATATATTGTTATGTACGATTGCAACTAATCAACATCAGGATTAAATTAAGATGTATTATCAATATCATACCGATTATGAAACAAATTCTAAGTAGAAGAAGGGCTACCGCCATGGGCGTCCCGCCATGTAAAGAAAACGATAAGTATCGATATATGTTAAAAACATGTCGTTCACAGTTGTGACGACTGTGTGTAGAACGAATGTTCAAATTAAAATTATGGCAAACACTTAACCAAACGCTAAATAGCGCGGGTACGCAAGTACCTAATGTACAAATAAAAGGCATAAGCTCAGGAGGCCGGGAACACCGACTCCAACTACCTTTCTAGGTACACTACTAAATAGTAAGATCAACGTTAAAATAACGAAACAAGGAAGCTACGGTACACACTATAAGCAATACAAATAACAATGATGAATTACTAACGGGCGCCATACCGCGCAACCGAAATATAAATAACTGCAGTTACAAGTAACTAGCACTAAACAATAAGTAACAACAAAGACATTACTTACTAGCTGAATAACCAGCATGTAATGCTAATCACTAATGGTGATAAATGTTTAGTCCTAATGGACAAACCAAATCTTATGAGAAATAGCATACCCTTTGTGGATGCAGTACCATCAATGAGAATAGTTGGAAAGATGAAGAACCAAGCTGCTCAAACAATCATGCAATCTACAATACACCCAATTAAAAGGGAGAGGGAAACACATATAAATACTCAAGTGTGAGAACCTACCCTACGCCGTATCGGGAAGCATAGGGAAGATATGATAATGATTAAACCTAGAGGAAATAATTATGTATATACTCATGGAAATCGAGATGGGAGAACTGACATTGCTACCTCAGCACCAATATTACATAAACCGAGTACAACCATACAGACGAATCAACGTTTAACGTTCAACTGGTTACCAACCAAGTGCTACCACTAACATGTTACTAAGGACATGAGTCTAGAGAACAAAAATAATGTTCCAACCACCTCACCACCATACTGCCAGAACATTAGAAACTACAACAAGATAACCGACATTGCGGACCAATCAACATCAAGCTACAACAAGGACATCCATCAAAAGGGAGGTTGACAATAGAATACTTCGCAATAGTCGTGTAACAGACGCTACCAGTTTACTAAACGAGACATGGGACGACCGCACTCCAATAGGAGCATGTGGGCCTGACAGACTTATTTATAGGTTAGTCAGGTAAGTAGTAATGTATCAGTACGGTACCCCATGCATGTCGACAAGTAGTGTTAGGAACACGAGAAGTAGTCAACTCCGTACTACGGACAGTGATGCAGATTACCTCGAAGATGGACGAGAAGTCGGGATTGGGTATTAGAACGTGTTGATTTGGATTTGTTTAGATGCTCACCGTAGTTGTGCTTATGATACTTAGATAGAAATGTAGATGGTATTCGTCGTCACCGCGGATTGTATTTTATGTTCAATTTTGTTAAGATGTTGTATGTTACATCACTCGCATGGGGAGTGGTGGCATGTAACACCCATGTGAGTTCTATTAATGTAATATCTTCCGCTGTGAGACGCCTTTATTTCCTGTTCACGTGAGCGACTATTACGCAATTATTGTGAGGGGTGTTACAGTCACGCCGCCCGTTCCCAGAGTCAGCAATCTTTCCTAAAATGTTTTCCTGATGACTAACCTCAAAGGAAATTGATTTTGCTTTTAAGCCCTTCGATGATGGTGACATACTTAGCCTCCATGTCGTTAGTGGTGGACCGATGTTTTTGTTCCAAGGCATCAAAGGCAGCCATGTACCTTTGCTCTAAGGCTGCAAACTGGGCCTCCATGCTGACTAGGTTTCCTCCCTCTGCCATACTTGGGATCTGGGCTTATCTGTTGGAAAACAAAAGTGGATTGAGCTAAAATTCTGGACAGTGAAGAAGTTTTAGGTAAAAACTTTTTTGGGCTGCAAGAAAAGCATATGAGCTGGAATGTTTCAAAGATTGTGGGTAGGCACTGAGGCCCGAAATGAGTTGGAAGGGAGGCACATGGGTTGGAATGATTCATGAGCTATGAACTGGTGCCTTGGCTGAAATGTTTGAAGAGCGTGGTTCTTGAGCCGGAGCGTTCTGAGAATTGGGCGCTTGGGCCAGAATGTGTTTGGGCTAGAAGTAAAGCGCATGGGCCGAAGTGATTTCTAAACCATGTTCTGGATGTGAATTGGAATTTGGGCCGAGTGATTATGATTGGGCCAGAAGATGATACCCATGTCTAGGATCGTGGGTCAAAACCCGAGTGAAAAGTCTTCCTAGACTAGAATGGGCCTCAAAAAGGAAAGGCCTGATGGATTTTTATGGATCGCTTTAGGTGGATTTGTTTTTTCATGGGCCTAGAACCAAATTGATAATTCAAATTGGGCCGAAAGAGAGAAATCACCTAAGTCTAAACTTTTGGGCCGAAGCCCGAATGACTCACATATTAAACTAAACAGGACCTCTGGGTTGCAAACAAATAGAGCCGCCCATTCGGGTTGGGCTAGGTTAATGTAGGAGAAGTTCCTATCAATCTCTAGGCTGGGTAATGGGCCGATCATACAAGCAAACAAGGCCCACACAAATTCAACATGTCCTCACTAGACGTTTAAATCAAACCAGGTATGGATCGATCCGGAGAGGTGCTTGGGGCATAGGCCCAGGTCACCTCAAAGGAATAGGGCTTTCACGCTATTCTTTTTGGGCTTCCCCACTTTTTTCACATCACCTGAAGGTGTGCGTCTATGGTCGGGTCTTTGACTGACCAAACAATGGGCTAGGTAAGGACACTGCCAGGAAAACGTTTGGGGCTAAAGCCCAGGTATTAAGGGGATGTGGTTAGACACCCTCCTCTTTTCCCTCGCTTATTCACATCACCAAGAAGGTGTGAGTCCCTAACAGGGGACCCTCAAACAGGTCCCGGGGTGAAATCGGTTTATGTGGACCCTCGCTCTCATATGATGTAAAGGTGTAGAAAATTAAAGTGCGCACGAAAATAAACAAGCAAAATAATAAAAGCCATAAATGAACAGTTTTCGAGTTAAGCCATCTTTCTTAAAATTAAACAAGTTAATATTAAAAAGTGGTCCCCAGCAGAGTCGCCAGTCTGTGAGCCTCGATTTTAAACCCTATCCTATGTTGATTAAAGCTGATTAGGATCTAACTGGGTTTTAGGTCCACTTATAACCTAAGATTAATAACTATTTCATATAACAATAATTATTAAAACCTAAGCTAGCTCACTGGAACCTATTATGAGTCGCCACCTAATTTTAACCTAGATCAAATTAGGAAAGGTGAGTTCGGGTTCGGGGGCTTGGTATACGACTTATTTAGGGTTAAATTACTTTCATTACCCCTCCTAGGTCGTTCTTCCTCTACTTTGTTTATTTACGGCATACTACAAAGTTGTTTTTAACCTAAGTGCGCGGTTATGTTTTTTTTTTATTTTTAACATTTTTTGACAGAAAATAAAAGTGAAAATTGCAAGTACCTAAACTTGGGTTTCAGAGGTAGAATTAGGTCAAATTGTGTTTCCGTCCGTAGCCACGGACCAAATGTCCGTAACCACGGAACCTAGTTAACCTATGTGAAAAAAAAAGTCGAATTAAACTGAAAACGAAAATTTGAAACGTCCGGGGCCACGGACAGGATGTCCGTAGTCCCGGACATAGTTTAGCAAAACCTAAATTTTTAAAATTTTAAAATCCCGTCGCCGTCCGTGGGTGTCCGTGGCCACGGACAACCCGTCCATGGTCCCGGACCATAGGTCCGAGGTCTCGGACCACCCACGGCAGGGGTTTTCTGGTGGTTCCCAACGGTGTTTTCGGCTAAAAAATTATGCACGTGTAGCCTGAAAGATATACAATACGTTAGTAATAGAAAGATTGTAGTTTGAAGTCTGATTACACACGAAACTTGACAAACAAGTAACAAGGCAGAAGCAAAAGTAATTTGCAATACAGAAGCCGAAAAGGGTTGGTTTGAGCCCAAAATTTAATAGAGAGTTAATAACGTTGTGGGGAGTTAGAAAAGTAGAATTATAACCTGTTTTACCTTCAGATTCGTGGTGTTTCTTCACGTCGGGATTCTTCGGAGGCCTCGTTGATGGCGGATCCGAAAGAACTTCGAACCGAGCTTCTGACCCCTTGTTGTTCTTGATGTTCTTCACGTTTTGGTGTTGTTTGGTGAGGGTTTGATGATGGCTGATGTTGTGGTCGTTGAAAAATATATTTTGGTGTTGATTTGAGTGAGAGATTTTGGTGTTTGATTGTAGCTCTGGAGTTCAAAACGTGAAGAGAATGAGACGGCTGCCTTCTTTGGGAGTCTAGGGTTCTTGAGGTTCTGATTTGATCATGGGATAAGGTTCCTTATATAGGCTTCCAAAAGGAATTTGATTATAAAATTTTATACATGGGTAAAGGATGATAATTCTGATTTTTCTAAAGTGGAATCGAATTTTTTGGATATTGGGATATTTTTAAATTCAATTTCTCGTTAGATTCAATCAGAAATTGCAAGAAAATTATTGGAAATTCGAAAAATCAAAATTCTAATGCCATTATGCTTCAAATGTCATCCTCTATCATGGGTTAAAATTTTAAAGCATTTTGAATTGATTTGACCCTTATTTGGAGGAGAGAGAAAGGCAATAGAGGGCTTAGGTGCCTTGAAAAATTACGAAAATGCCCCTGGAGATGACTAAGCTGTCCCTAGTACTCTGAAATGTGCCGATCAAACTGAGAACCCTCGCTACTAGCCTATTAGTAGAGGCTCTCTTCCGGGGGGGTTGAAATTTTGGATATAACATGTTGTTTTCTTAGATTCATGTGCGCTGTTTGGCGCTTATTATTTACTAGCATATCATACACAGTGCTTACGGTATGTACCGTAGCTTTCTTTACCTCATTGTATTTTCCAAATCATATCAGTTAACGTGGTACCGGACTCCGTGGCGAGGATGTGTGTATCCTTCCTTTATGGAAGTCCTTCTGGTATTTTGGTTCTAAACGTTTCTTGTTAGTCGTTATATTTATTTTGACCTCGTTTTCTTGGTACCCTACATTTAAGGTAACTAGAGGCGGTGTCCTCGTCCTCCCGGGCTTACGCCCATTTACTAGTACATTAAGTACTTGCTTTAACTCACGCTATTTAGCGTCTAGTTTAGTTGTTTTTTTTTGTATCATTGGTTACACCTGGGTATTTGTATTATTGTTTAGGGGATTAGCCATTGTTTAATCCACATATTTCATGCCACTGACAGTCGTACTAATAGTAGACGACGTGCCTTTACATAAACCCATAATTATCACTTTCATACTTGGAACTTGTCCAATGATTAGTATGATCATGATATTACACATAAGATTTAATCTTGATGTTTGTTCATTCATAATTGTACATAAGCGTACACGACACTCCTTGGTAAAGGGAGTGCCCAGGGGTGGTAATATTTTTGCGTTAAACATTAATTCACATTTATTGTTGCGAATGGTATTGGTAGTAACTGTAATACCCCGAATTTTTGTAGCCCTAATGGAAACCATAGTTCCTTAGGAGTTATTAGAGATCATTAGGAAGCCTTAGTGGTCGGGAATCAACCAAGAAACCCTGGAGAAACCCTAATTCAGAAAGTTCCGAAAAGCACTAAAATTTGGTAAGTTATTTGGAGTTCAAGAAGCCCCGGTCAACTGTGGTCAAACCTAGGTCAACTTTGGTCTGACTTCGGTCAAACATTGGACATTGGTCAATGGTCAACTTTGACCATGATGATGCAGTGATGATGCAGTAGTGATGCAGTGATGATGCAGTGATGATGCAGTGATGATGTCGGCATGACATAATGATGATGTAAGCGTCGAGGTGTCAAGAGATGATTAGTTACACATGGTCCAATCAAGAGAAGACATGTGTCACCTTCATTAATGAGGGGCGGCCACACATGGATGGTGGAGATCAATCCAAGCAAAATATCTACGATCCGACGGCTGTAAGTGAAGACATCATTCTATTTTGTCTTATTCTCTTTATTAACCATGCCACTTGTCTCCCCCATTAATGTGGCCGGTTCTTAGGTGGAAGGATAGGATTTAATCTAGACAATTGTCACTAATCTAATGGCTTAGGAGGAGATAAGGACATATAAGTAATCATTAGCTTATATTTTTACAAATTTAAGCCATTTACATCTTACCTTCGGCCAAGATAAGAAGGAGGGGTCACGACCTCATCTCTTCATTCTATTCCTCACTCTCACGCCATTGGAGAACCATAGGAGCTCATAGAACACAACACCCACCATTAGAGAAGAGAATTCAAGCTAGAAATCAAGGAAAAACAAGATTTCAAGAAGGAGAAGCAGCTGTTGACCTTGGGCGAATTGGTTGGTGGAATAAATTGATTCAATTAGCTAAAGAACTTGTAAGGTCGTGGCTAGAATGGCAAGGAGAGTCCAGGTAACACTTATGCTCACCATTTCTTTCTTTAAACCCTGATTTTGAGCTTTAATTCTTGTTAATGGTAACTTCCGAACCCTAGCTTCTCTTGAGCTGAAATTTTGACAGTGTTCTTAGTTAGTTATTACTAGAATAATATCAAAAATTCAGGCGAAACTACCTTTGGGAAGTAGGATACGGTCTAGGGAACGTTTAGAGAGGAAAAATGTGTTTTAAGACTCCTTGAGTGATTTCGATGGGATTTTGTTGAGTTTGGTGTGTTATTCTACCTATATTAACTCATAATAATTGATTATAGGTGGTGGGAACTCGTGGTTAGACATAAAAATGCTAGGTCAAGGTGGGAGGGCTTAAATGGTGTTTTAAGCCTTGAGACTTAGTTAAATAGGTTCCCGAATTCATCATGCCTTAAAATTTTTAGGGTAGTCTTTAATAGTGAAAATATGGTTATGGTCAAAAAATGAAGTCGAATGGAGATATTTAAGTCGGTTAGACATGGCAAGGGAAAATAATGAGCTTTAAGCTTTAGGAGTTGTTTAGATGAGTTTCCGACATGGGTTTGAGCTGAAATTTTTAGGGTATTCTTATATTTCGAATTTAGATCTATGGTAAAAAATTCAGGTCGAAAATCACCTGGGAAGTTATTCGAATTGTTAGGAAGTGATTTGGGTCAAAGGTGTGCTTTAAGCTTGTATTAGTGTGATTGTGTGTTGGTTATTGGATTTAATGGTTTTTCTGGTCATTATAGTGCTAATATGACGTGTGGTTGAACTTTTAAGAGATGGTGAAGTGTAAAAGGTATAAGGAAGTCTTGTAAGGTTATATGTGTGCTAAAACTTGGAAAGAAGGAAAATTGTGTTTAAGTATGGTTTTGGGGTGTTTTGTTGCTTGGTTTATCCTTGAAATGTTTGGAATGATATTGGTTTGACTATTTATCAGAGAATATGGTGTGGATACCTTAACCCCTTTTTAAGGGTGATTGTGTTGTAAATTCTTCTGAAAGGTTTTGGAAATGATTTTTGAGTTATCCTTGTGTTGAATGTTGATTTATGACTGATAAGAGATTGAGCTGGTTTCTGGTTGAGTGAATGGTATATTCATGGAAGGAGCTTATTATTACACGAATTGTGAAGAATCTATTCAAGAGTTTTACTACTTATTTGATCATGATTATGAATGTTGGATTGGAAGCTGCATTTTGTGTGATACTATGTGATGGTGGACTTGTTGGTTGGTTGGATGGTGATGTTGAGAAAGGCTATGGTTAGCCTCGTTGATAAAGGCTATGGTTAGCCTCATTGAGAAAAGCTATTTGAGCAACTGAATATTAAGTCATTTTATGGCTTGCCGTATTGGCGACTGATTAGTAGACTCCTACCAATGAATTGGGGTCGTCCTATGATCTACTCTTTGAGCTATGGTTAGCCTTAGGGGGTGTGCACACTTAAGGACATAGGGCCAGAGAATTGAGATTTGTGGATTTCACTTTGTGATTCCAGTGGGGTGTTGAGATTTAACCGATTGACGAGGTACGAATGTGATGGTATTCCAAGGGCAGGTAAACTCTTCTATGTGATATACTCTTATTGCATTCTCTGCTTGTGTGATGATTTTGGATGCTTATTTGTTATGCAAAGAGTTTTAAAGAGAAAATGAATTTTACAGGGTGAGGTAATTGTTACTCAGTTTCGCTGATTTTGTGCAACCCCTTCGTGTGTTTGTTTGGATTTATGGTTGCAGGTGAAGTTAAATCTTTGTGTGATATTGCTCTTGAGCTTGGGACAAGGGAATGCGCCGACATAGCTAGGAATTTCATTTATTTGTAAGTGGCAAACTCCTTGGAGCATGTTCCGGGAGTTAGGTTGTAGGTGGATTAGCCTTAGCATCCACACTAGTTGGTGTGGGTGTGGCGGTAGCACTCCAGTTTGGCTTAGTGTTATTTAGGTCTTCCGCGGTAAAATATCGTAGAAGTTGTACAAAAAGTAAAAAGTAAAAAAAAATAGGGTGTAAAAACCGGGGTGTTACAGAGTGGTATCAGAGCAGGTTGGTCTTTAGGGAGCTTTGGCTAAGATAAGATTAAATCTAGGCTTAAAAACTTGACAAGCCGTGGGGATGGGAATTGTGTTTGTTGCTTGTTACCTATTTGTTTGATTGTTTGGAATTAGTTGTGGTCGTCGGATAATTGGGGCTATACTAGGATTAAACTGGAACTTGTTTAATTGTGCAAATTGCTTGAATCTGACGTGGAAGGTTGACCTTGATCCTGGTCAGATCAAGGGAAACTGAAAACAAATTGAGGTGGAAGGATAGTTCAACACTGGCACTGACCATGGCAGGGTTGGAGGATTCCTGAAGCTTCCTGCAAGTGATCACGAAAAATTAGATCAGAGTAGCGCAGTGGAAGCGTGGTTGGTGTAAGACGTAGGTGTTGATTAGTGGAGAAATAATTGAGGATAGTTTGATATTAATATCTGAGATTGATGCAATAGGACACTTAAAGTGTTTGCATGTTTATATGATCTAAATTATTATCTTTTGCATGTGGTGAATTATCTGAAGTAGATGGATTGTTATTGTATGTGGTGAATGTTGTCACTTAAGTGGTGAATTATTTGAGGTGGTGGTTATTTGAGGTAATTATATAAATCACTTGTGGTGGTTGAGAATCTTTGTGTTTGAGGTTAGTACCTAAAGTTTCGGGAGAAACTTTCTTTTAAGGGGGGGAGAGATGGTGTAATAGGTGATGAGTGATGAAATAATTGACATGGTTATGTGTGTTAATATGCTTTATGTCATGAGGTATTGTGTGTTGGTTCATGTTTTAATGAAGTGGATTACATAAGGAGAACATAAAGTTGGGATTTTGTGGTTGGATACTTTTGAAAATAAATAGTTTGACACCATGTATGAGGTGTTGATATAATTATTGATATGATTAATATGATGTTACTCAGTATTTGGAAATTGACTTGTGTGCTTATGTGCTTGTGTGCTATGGTTATGTGACATTTATTTATGGCTATTTAATGCTTGGTGGTATTACCTTGTCGTCAAAATTTGTATAAGTGTTTGGGTATTTGGTGATGATGGTAAACTTTTGGTAAGCTAAGCTTCGGGGACGAAGCTTTTGTTTAACGGGGGGAGAATGTAATACCCCGAATTTTTGTAGCCCTAATGGAAACCATAGTTCCTTAGGAGTTATTAGAGATCATTAGGAAGCCTAGTGGTCGGAATCAACCAAGAAACCCTGGAGAAACCCTAATTCAGAAAGTTCCGAAAAACACTGAAATTTCGGTAAGTTATTTGGAGTTCAAGAAGCCCCGGTCAACTGTGGTCAAACCTAGGTCAACTTTGGTCTGACTTCGGTCAAACATTGGACATTGGTCAAACCTTGGTCAATGGTCAACTTTGACCATGATGATGCAGTGATGCAGTGGTGATGTAGTGATGCATGAGTGATGATGTAGTGATGATGTCGGCATGACATAATGATGATGTAAGCGTCGAGGTGTCAAGAGATGATTAGTTACACATGGTCCAATCAAGAGAAGACATGTGTCACCTTCATTAATGAGGGGCGGCCACACATGGATGGTGGAGATCAATCCAAGCAAAATATCTACGATCCGACGGCTGTAAGTGAAGACATCATTCTATTTTGTCTTATTCTCTTAAACCATGCCACTTGTCTCCCCCATTAATGTGGCCGGTTCTTAGGTGGAAGGATAGGATTTAATCTAGACAATTGTCACTAATCTAATGGCTTAGGAGGAGATAAGGACATATAAGTATCATTAGCTTATATTTTTACAAATTTAAGCCATTTACATCTTACCTTCGGCCAAGATAAGAAGGAGGGGTCACGACCTCATCTCTTCATTCTCTTCCTCACTCTCACGCCATTGGAGAACCATAGGAGCTCATAGAACACAACACCCACCATTAGAGAAGAGAATTCAAGCTAGAAATCAAGGAAAAACAAGATTTCAAGGAGGGAGAAGAAGCTGGTGACCTTGGGCGAATTGGTTGGTGGAAGAAATTGATTCAATTAGCTAAGGGACTTGTAAGGTCGTGGCTAGAATGTCAAGGAGAGTCCAGGTAACACTTATGCTCACCATTTCTTTCTTTAAACCCTGATTTTGAGCTTTAACTCTTGTTAATGGTAACTTCCGAACCCTAGCTTCTCTTGAGCTGAAATTTTGACAGTGTTCTTAGATAGTTATTACTAGAATAATATCAAAAATTCAGGCGAAACTACTTTGGGAAGTAGGATAAGTTCTAGGGAACTTTTAGAGAGGAAAAATGTGTTTTAAGACTCCATGAGTGATTTCGATGGGATTTTGTTGAGTTTGGTGTGTTATTCTACCTATATTAACTCATAATAATTGATTATAGGTGTGGGAACTCGTGGTTAGACATAAAAATGCTAGGTCAAGGTGGGAGGGCTTAAATGGTGTTTTAAGCCTTGAGACTTAGTTAAATAGGTTCCCGAATTCATCTTGCCTTAAAATTTTAGGGTAGTCTTTAATAGTAACATATGTTATGGTCAAAAAATGAGTCGAATGGAGATATTTAAGTCGGTTAGACATGGAAAGGGAAAATAATGAGCTTTAAGCTTTAGGAGTTGTTTAGATGAGTTTCCGACATGGGTGTGAGCTGAAATTTTGAGGGTATTCTTATATTTCTAATTTAGATCTATGGTCAAAAGTTCAGGTCGAAGCTCACCTGGGAAGTTATTCGAATTGTTAGGAAGTGATTTGGGATAAAGGTGTGCTTTAAGCTTGTATAAGTGTAATTGTGTGTTGGTTATTGGATTTAATGGTTTCTCTGGTCATTATGGTCCTAATATGACTTGTGGTTGAAGTTTTAAGAGGTGGTGAAGTGTAAAATATATAAGGGAGCCCTGTAAGGTTATATATGTGTGTTAAAACTTGGAAATAAGGAAAATTGTGTTTAAGTGTGGTTTTGGGGTGTTTTGTTGCTTGGCTTAGCCTTGAAAGGCTCTGGAATGATTTTTGGTGACTACTCTTGGTGTGGAATGCTTGTTGATCTGTGATTGCTAAGTGAAAGCTTGATTTTGATTGAGTGGATATTCAGGTGGAACAAAGTTAGACAAAGTCTAACCTTATACAAGGTTTTAATCTAAAGGTGGGTTGTTTGTACTTTAATATGTGATTAATCTTGTTTATTGCTATCCTTTGGTTGGTGGTTATTTTGAGCAATTTTATATGATTGTGGATGATCTTTATATGTTGGAAATGTTGATATTACTTATGGTGGTGAAAGTGTGAATTTGGAAATATGAATTTCAAACTGTTGAGCTATGGTTAGCTCCTTCAAACTGTCGAGCCATGGTTGGCCATTCACTGAATTTTTGCTCCTACCAATGTATTGGAGCTAAGCCATCATGATCTACTCTATGGGCTGATGATTCATAGGGGGTGTGCACACTTAAGGACATGGGGTGAGGTGGTGGAATTATTTGTCCAAGGGGCCGAGAGCCTAATAGCTCTTTGTCGAAAGACCGGTGTGCCCGCGGATTGGTGGAATTAATTGTCCAAGGGGCCGAGAGCCTAGTAGCTCTTTGTCGAAAGACCGGTGTGCCCGAGGATTGGTGGAATGTTAATAATTGAGATACAAACTGGTGGAAATTGTTATGTGGTTTCCAAAATACAAATGGCCTTGTTTTGTGGTGAATTTCCTGTGGTTATATGAGTTATGATCTGGTGGATTAGAGATGTATATGGTGGTGAAAAGTGTTATGTGGTTTCCAAAATATTATTGGATTTATGTCTCTGGTGAGATTACTGTGATTGAGATATCATTATGAACAAGTGGTTTATGTTAAGGCAAAATGTCTCAAGGAAGGTAAGTGTGTTGTGAACTTGTGTTTGTGGTTGATAACATGGTTGTTTGTGCTGCTGTGTGCTTTTATGCTGCTATAAAGGTTTTTCAAAGAGAGAATGAATTTTACAGGGTGTGATATTTGTTACTCAGCTTTGCTGACGTTTTCTGGTTTGTGCCCTGTGGCCCCTTTGTGTGATTGCTTGCTGGCCACAGATTTGTTGCAGGTGAAGTTGATTCTTTGTGTGATATTGCTCTTGAGCTTGGGAGAAGGGAACGCGCCGACATAATTAGGAATTTTATTTATTTGTAAGTGGCAAACTCCTTGGAGCATGTTCCGGGAGTTAGGTTGTAGGTGGATTAGCCTTAGCATCCACACTAGTTGGTGTGGGTGTGGCGGTAGCACTCCGGTTTGGCTTAGGTGTTATTTAGTCTTCCGCTGTAAAATATCGTAGAAAGTTGTACAAAAAAAGTAAAAAGTAAAAAAAATAGGGTGTAAAAAACCGGGGTGTTACAAACGTGGTCAAAATCAAAGAGAAGGTGTGCTTGGGGGAGATCTGCTTCACGATCGGGTGGCATAAAATGCTATTATTGTGACAAGGTGGGTCAAATCCAAGTATATTGTCATAAGTTGATGAAAGATATGAAGGAGTTCAAGAGTTCTAGAGAGAAAGGAAAAGCCAAGGTGGTAAAAGAAGAAGATGCTACAAACTATACAAATAGTGATGTGTTCATGACTCTTGATAACGGGTCCAAAATAACGAAAGACCTGAAGATGTGGGTCCTTGATTTCGTTGCCTCTTTGTATATGTGTAAGGAGTTAGGTGCATTTACAATCTTGAAGATGGAAAGTCTCGATCAAGTTACTATTGGTAACAAGAAGAAGGTGGAGGTCCAAGGTGTTGGAGATGTCCACTTGAAGCTTAAGAGTGAAAAGGAGCATCGAATCCGAAATGTAAGGTATGTGCCAAAGATTAGAACAAATATCATTTCATTTGGACAATTGTCATATGAAGGCGATAGATATTATGGTCAAGGAAAGACCTTGAAGATGATGAACAGAAAATGTTACATTTTCCAAGGTAAGATGCAGGCAAACATATGTTATGTTGTTGGTGCTTCAGCTCGAATGAAGAAGAATGAGTCCACTTTTCTAAGGAGTTTTTGGTTTTCACAACGGGGAAGCCCGGAAGGCAAAATTTTCATCTCAAACCTTGATGATGAAGATCTAATCTCCTTCTTTTTGGCTGGAGGGAAGATTGTTAACTTTTTGAGTTCTTTATCAATAAACAGTCAAGTGAAAATGAAGAAACACATTGTTGATGAATTCAAGCCAATGGGGAGAATTCTTAATTAATGTGGCTTGAATATTGGTTGTTTCAATCTGTTTGAATTAAACTGTTGATGTTTCTCTTATTTATTAAATGTAAGAGTTACACATATTAGATTAATATGTTGAAACTAAAAGATGTTATGGGAGATACAAAGAGACATGCCTTTTGAGTTTTCTAAATATAGTTAGTCTCGGCCAATATATGTGTGTGGCATATTTGAATAGTGATTATCATCCAACAATAGAACATGTGTTTGGGAGAGTTGGGTGATAAATTTGAGAGGTTTGTATTTTGGGAGTGTGAGAAAAGAGAAGTTGTAATACCCTACACCAAGTTGTGAAATCGCTTGGAACCGGAGTTAGAGAGTTGGTAAGGATTAAGTGCCTCTTTTATAATCTCACAATATTATAATGGAGGTTTTTACACTGAGTTGAAGGAGTTTTTCTCGAAAATTTTGTGGCTTGCTTTATTTCCATTTTTAATCTTTGGGCATTTTGGATCTCGGATTATACCCATGAATTCCTGGAAGTTAGAAATACTAGAAAGAATTTGGCTAACATAACAAGACTGAGTGAAGAGAGAAGAATAATATTATTACCGACACTACAAGGTATATATGAAGGGATGATTAAGGATGTTGATGCAATACTAAGAATAGAATTAACTAGACCACAAAGAATAAAAAAAATTAATATTTTAAATAAAATGAAACGAAAAACTAGCGATATTGAGAAATTTGATTTATAAAACCTAAAAGAAGAGTTAGTAAAAGAAAAGAATGATATAGATAATCATTATAAGAGTTGTATTCAAATAATTACATCTTTCATGATATAAATGTTATTAAGAACATTTCAAACCGACTAATAGTTATCAAAGAAGAGAAAAGACAAATAATGAGAAAAGTAGACTTTTTTTTAAATAACCATTAGCTATTCATCACAAAGTTGCATGATACAAGAAGGTACCCTTCTAACCCATATTCTTTCTCTTGTACATCTACTAGCTTGATTGGATAAAACATGTGCCCTGACATTTGCCTCCCGACGAACAAAGCCCCAAAATACATTATAAAAAAACAAAGCTATACATCTGACACCATTTAACACTACTCCTACACTATACGAGGGTAATCCTAACCCCTTGGCAAAATATATAGTTGATAAGTTGTCAAAGATATTCTTAACAATAAGTACTCCTAATTGTCTAGCAAGTTTTAAACCAAAAAGAGATGCCTTGGCCTCAACTGCATCTGGACATAATTCCTCCAGTCCTCCCAGCAACCACTAGCTTCCTCATCGTACTTGTGCACACCGTCGCTAGACCAAAGCCTTCTCCCACCTTCACACCCGCAATGACCCACGCCACTACACCATCATCAAAACCTGCTGGCCATAATGAATCACTTGTTATACATGCACTTGTAACACCAGAATTTACTTCAGCTACTTCAAGAAACCTTTGTGCTGGCTCAAACCCCAAAGATAAAGAGATTACTTTCCCAAAGCTACTTGGTTGTGTGCAAACCAAATCTTCCACAGATGAACAACTAAACACGTCAAAGTAACACAATCCTTCTGCAAACATTTATCAAGAAACCAACAATTACAACCCTCTCAGTGGGCAAACTACATGGCGCAACAATGCCTACCCTTTCCCATAAAGCCGCAACATGTTCACAACTAATAAGCACATGGCCTAGACTTTCAAAACCACCACAAAATCTACCCCACATATCAAACGAACCACCATAACAAACAACAATTAGACCCCTACATAGAACAATACCATGCAAAAGCCTTCAACCAAACAAGGAAACACGAGGTGGAGTACATTTCGGCACCTTCTTCATTGCCCTCTCGACAAGATTACCCTTTGAATAGCTAGTTAACTGCCCTCTGGATTCCTTAAAAACTTGAAGCACTACTAAAAAGTTGTTGTTTACCCACAGGACCGAAACCGTAGGTAAATACCCACGGTTTACCTATGGAAAAGTGAAGGAAGAGTATACCTACAGAATACCTACGAATTAACCACGGAAATTTATACCCACGGACAATTCCATAGGTAAATGGTGTGGGCAGTCACGCGGGTTCTCAACACCAAGGGCGCGAAAAATACCACGTACTAATTCTGTGGGTAAATTGGCGGCAATAGATACCCATGAGACGTTTCCGTAGGTAAACTTAGATACAAGATTTACCCACGGTATTTTCCGTAGGTAATGTGTGTACTAAAATAATTAACCAAATAAATTACCCACGGACACCTCCCGTAGGTAAATTAACCGTAAAATGACTACGTTTTAGCACAGGTAATGACCTGTATACTAAGGCCGGTATTACCCACGGAAATTCCCGTAGGTATTTACCCACGGACTTTTACCGTAGGTAAAATATTAAAAAAAAACTACTAGGTTTTAGCCTAGATAGCAGCTATATACTAAGGTCACTTTTACCCACAGAATATCCTATAGGTATTTACCCACAAACTTTTTCCGTAGGTAATTGTACTACTAACCGACAGCGTTTGTCAGCAAATAAATAACCTATATACTAAGGGCCAGTATTACCCACGGAAATTCCCGTAGGTATTTACCCATAGACATATTCCATATGTAAAATATTAAAATAAAACGACTGCGCTTTAATAGGTAATTATCTGCATACTAAGGCAATTTTACACACAGAACGTTCCGTAGGTTATTACCCACAGAATTTTTCGTAGCTAATTTAACTACTAAACGATAGCTTATGTAAGCATATAAATAACCTATATGCTAAGGCCACTTTTACCCACGGAAACTCTCGTAGGTATTTACCCACTGACTCATTCCGTAGGTAAAATATTAAAAGAAATGAATGGAAATAAGGCCTTGTTTGGCATTTGGACAAAATTGGTGCCACTTTGGATTATTTTTTGTACACAATAGGCTCTGTCATATGCGTAATTATATTTCATTACTTCACTATAATGTATACAAGCCATAATAACCACCTAAAGTCAAATTTTTAGACTTTTTGATAAAAATGTGTCTTAAGGAATGTTTTGTGTTTTAACCTACTTTTTGAATGAAATTTTCTATGTAGTTGTTCCCTATCATTCTTATCTTGCATATGAGGTATAAAAACCCCCTTTGGGCCTCACTCAAGGTCCAATAATCCTTTAAGGGTCTTAAAGCACATTTTTACCTTAAGTGGTCTTAAGGCACATTTTTGCCTTAAATGGTTCAAAATTGATCCTTAATGATCTCAAGGCATATTTTATCATTCCTTAATGGTTTAAAGTACATTTATCTATAATGATTCAATAACTAACCCATAATGATCTTAAGGCAAATTTTTGCCCAAAGTGATCTTGAATTGGTTTCTAATGGTTTTGAGGCATGTTTTCTTGCCTTATGTGAGCCTCAATTTTTAAACCCTATCCTATGTTGATTAGGGTTGATTAGGATCTGGTTGGTTTCTAGGTCCACTTATAACCTAAGCTTAATAACTATGTCATAAAACATTAATTACTAAGTCCTAAGTTAGCTCACTCGAACCTAATTAGAGTCGCCACCTAATTTTAACCTAGATTAAATTAGGAAAGGAGAGTTCGGGTTCGGGGCTTGGTATTCGACTTATTTAGGGTTCAATTACTTTCATTACCCTTGAAGTTGTTTTTCCTTTACTTAGATTAATTACAGCTTATTATGAGTCAATTTTGAAACATCCCAGTATCCCACTGTTGTGATATTGTCCGCTTTGGCACGCAGGCCGCACGGTTTTGTTCTTGGGGTTTCCTAGCCCCAAAAGGCCTCACAACAAGGAGAGGTATCCCCACCCATATAAGGAGTGGTTCGTTCCCCTCTCCAATCGATGTGGGAGGTAAACCTCAAGGGTATTACACTCCACCCACCTTGGGAGGCTAGCGCCCTCGCGGGCCCACCAGCACACCGACCTGGGTCTAGCTCTAATACCAACTGTAATATCTCAGTATCCCACTGTTGTGATATTGTCCGCTTTGGCACGCAGGCCGCACGGTTTTGTTCCTGAGGTTTCCTAGCCCCAAAAGGCCTCACAACAAGGGGAGGTATCCCCACCCATATAAGGAGTGGTTCGTTCCCCCCTCCAATCGATGTAGGAGGTAAACCTCAAGTGTATTACACTCCACCCCCCTTGGGAGCCCAGCGCCCTCGCGGGCCCACCGGCACACCGACCTGGGTCTGGCTCTGATACCAACTGTAGCAGCCCAGTATCCCACTGTTGTGATATTGTCCGCTTTGGCATGCAGGCCGCACGGTTTTGTTCCTGGGGTTTCCTAGCCCCAAAAGGCCTCACAACAAGGAGAGGTATCCCCACCCATATAAAGAGTGGTTCGTTCCCCCCTCCAATCGATGTGGGAGGTAAACCTCAAGGGTATTACACTCCACCCCCCTTGGGAGCCCAGCGCCCTCGCGGGCCCACCAGCACACCGACCTGGGTCAAGCTTTGATACCAACTATAACAGCCCAGTATCCCACTGTTGTGATATTGTCCGCTTTGACACGCAGGCCGCACGGTTTTGTTCCTGCGGTTTCCTAGCCCCGAAAGGCCTCACAACAAGGAGAGGTATCCCCACCCATATAAGGAGTGGTTCATCCCCCCCCCCCCCAATCGATGTGGGAGGTAAACCTCAAGGGTAGGTTTACCTTCCACATCGATTGGAGGGGGGAACGAACCACTCCTTATATTGGTGGAGATACCTCTCCTTGTTGTGAGGCCTTTTGGGGCTAGGAAACACCAGGAACAAAACCGTGCGGCCTGTGTGCCAAAGCAGACATATCACACAGTGGAATACTGGCTGTTCAGTTGGTACAGAGCTAGACCCAGGTCGGTGTGCCGGTGGGCCCGCGAGGGCGCTGGGCTCCCAGGGGGGTGGAGTGTAATACCCTTGAGGTTTACCTCCCACATCGATTGGAGGGGAGAACGAACCACTCTTTATATGGGTGGGGATACCTCTCCTTGTTGTGAGGCCTTTTGGGGCTAGGAAACCCCAGGAACAAAACCGTGCGGCCTGCGTGCCAATGCGGACAATATCACAACAGTGGGATACTGGGCTGTTATAGTGCCGAGTGTAATACCCTTGAGGTTTACCTCCCACATCGATTGGAGGGGGGAACGAACCACTCCTTATATGGGTGGGGATACCTCTCCTTGTTGTGAGGCCTTTTGGGCCTAGGAAACCCCAAGAACAAAACCGTGCGGCCTGCGTGCCAGAGCGGACAATATCACAACAATGGGATACTGGGATGCTACAGTTGGTATCAGAGCCAGACCCAGGTCAGTGTGCCGGTGGGCCCGCGAGGGCGCTGGGCTCCCAAAGGGGGTGGAGTGTAATACCTTTGAGGTTTACCTCCCACATCGATTAGAGGGGGGAACGAACCACTCCTTATATGGGTGGGGATACCTCTCCTTGTTATGAGGCCTTTTGAGGCTAGGAAACCCCGGGAACAAAACCGTGCGGCCTGCGTGCCAGAGCGGACAATAGCCCAGTATCCCACTATTATGATATTGTCCGCTTTGGCACGCAGGCCGCACGGTTTTGTCCCTGGGGTTTCCTAGCCCCAAAAGGCCTCACAACAAGGAGAGGTATCCCTACCCATATAAGGAGTGGTTCGTTCCCTCCTCCAATCGATGTGGGAGGTAAACCTCACGGGTATTACACTCCACCCCCCCTTGGGAGCCCAGCATCCACTCGGGCCCACCGACACACCGACCTGGGTCTGGCTCTGATACCAACTGTAACATCTTAGTGTCCCACTGTTGTGATATTGTCCGCTTTGGCACGCAGGCCGCACGGTTTTGTTCCTGGGGTTTCCTAGCCCAAAAGGTCTCACAACAAGGAGAGTTATCCCCACCCATATAAGGAGTGGTTCGTTCCCCCCTCGCGGGCCCACCGGCACACCAACCTGGGTCTGGCTCTGATACCAACTGTAATAGCCAAGTATCCCACTGTTGTGATATTGTCCACTTTGGCACGCAGGCCGCACGGTTTTGTCCCTGGGGTTTCCTAGCCCCAAAAGACCTCACAACAAGGAGAGGTATCCCCACCCATATAAGGAGTGGTTCGTTTCCCCCTCCAATCGATGTGGGAGGTAAACCTCAAGGGTATTACACTCCACCCCCCTTGGGAGCCCAGCGCCCTCGCGGGCCCACCGGCACACTGACCTGGGTCTAGCTCTGATACCAACTATAACATCACAGTATCCCACTATTGTGATATTGTCTGCTTTGGCACGAAGGCCGCACGGTTTTGTTCCTGGGTTTCCTAGCCCCAAAAGGCCTCACAACAAGGAGAGGTATCCCCACCCATATAAGGTGTGGTTCGTTCCCCCCTCCAATCGATGTGGGAGGTAAACCTCAAGGGTATTACACTCCACCCCTCTTGGGAGCCCAGCGCCCTCACGGGCCCACCGGCACACCGACCTGGGTCTAGCTCTGATACCAACTGTAACATCCCAGTATCCCACTGTTGTGATATTGTCCGCTTTGGCACGCAGGCCGCACGGTTTTGTTCCTGGGGTTTCCTAGCCCCAAAAGGCCTCACAACAAGGAGAGGTATCCCCACCCATATAAGGAGTGGTTCGTTCCCCCTCCAATCGATGTGGGAGGTAAACCTCAAGGGTATTACAGTTTTAACCTAAGTGCGTAAACTTCTAATTATTTTTGGGTTTTTATCATTTTTTGACAGAAATTAAAGTGAAAATTAAAACTACCTAAACTAGGGTTTTGGAGGCAGAATCAGGTCAAATTTTGATTATGTGCGTAGCCACGGACCTAATGTCCGAGACCACGGACCCTAGTTAAATTACATGATTACAAAAACTGAATTAAAATAAAAACGTAAACTAGAAAAGTCTAGGGCCACGGACGGGGTGTTCATGAGCCCGGACATGTACTTTTAAAAACCCTAAAGTTTGAAAAATTGAAAAATAATAAATCTCACCACCGTTCGTGGGTGTCCGTGGTCCTGGGCCATAGGTCCGAGGTCTCGGACCACCCACGGAGGGTGGTTTTTGGTGGTTCCCGACGGTGTTTTCGGCTCAAAATTTATACATGTGGAGCCTAAAAAAAATTTCAAGATGTTAGTAATCAAATATTCACAATTTGAAGTCGAATAAAGCATGAAGCTTAACAAACAAGAAACAAGGCAGAAGCGAAAACAAATAGCAATACAGAAGCCGAAAAGAGTTGGTTTGAACCCAAATTTTGAGATAAGATTAATAAAGTCATGGAGAGTTAGAAAAGTAAAATTCCCACCTGTTTTACCTTCGAATTCATAATGATTCTTCACGTCGGGATTTGTCGGGAGCTTCGTTGATGGTAGATTCGAAAGGGCTTCAAACCGGGCTTCTGGTCACTTGTTGTTCTTGATGTTTCCCCCATTTTGGTGGTGTTTTGTGGGATTTTGATGATGGTTGATGCTTTGGGAGTTGGAAAACAAGTTTAAGTGGTGATTTCGGTGGAATTTCGGTATGATCTTGGTGGCCGGTTGTTGAAAAACGTGAGAGACTGAAGAGAGGCTGTGTTTTCTTACTCCTTAGGGTTCAAGAGCTTGTGTGTTTTTGTTTTTATCAAGAGATTTGCTCCTTTATATAGGCTTTCTTAAAGATAGAAAAAATCTAGTAAAAATGAGATTTTTCAGATTTTTCTGAGGTAGAAACGAATTTTTTGGATATTGGAATATTTTAAACTTCAATTTCTTGTCAGATTCAATCAGAAATTGCTAAAAATTCATCAGAAATTCGAAAAATCAAAATTCCAACGCCATTATGTCCAAAATGTCAACCTCTATCATGGGTTAAAATTTCAAAGTATTTCAATAAGATTTGACCCTTCATCAGAGGAGAGAGAAAGCCTATAGGAGGTCCTAAGGGCCTAAAAATTATGAAAATATCCCTAAAGATGACTGAGCTGCCCCTAGTGCTCCAGAATGCACCGATCGGACCATTAATCACCACCATTTGTCAAAAGTGGTCCTCACAACACTAAAGTTTAACAAACCCTATACCAGGGGGTTGAAATTTTGGGTATAACAAATTGCCCCCGTCAACTAGACTTTGTAATGGAAATGAAAAGGCTAGTTGATGCTTGAGTGATACCCCAAAATTTTGGATCCTTAAAGATCCCGTATGCCGTTTAAAATCTAGTGGGTTGTGTCGAGCTGTTCGAAGGTCCTGACTACCTAAAGGAGAAGAAGATGTTGTTGAACTATTCAAAGGCACCAACTACCTGAAATGATGATATGCTGTCGTGCTATTCTAAGACGTTGACTACCTAAAGTGATGAAAATGATGTTTTTGATCTATTCGAAGGCGCCAACTACCTGAAATGATGATATGTTGTCGAGCTATTCTAAGGCGCTGACTACCTAAAGTGATGAAAATGATGTCAAGCTATTATAAGGCGTTGACTACCTAAAGTGATGAAAATGATGTTGTTGATCTATTCGAAGGCGGCAACTACCTGAAATGATGATAATGATGTCAAGTTAACTACCTAAAGTGAAATAAAGTATGCCAAACATTCTAAGATGTCGGGAACCTGTAATGCAAATGTAGATGTCATGTAGAGGGAGATGATATGATGATGATATGTTGATGAAGATGACATGATGGTATGCTGAGGATGCTCGGATGCTTCTGGGGACCGAAACCCGTTCCAATGCTTCTGGCTGGTATACTATATATGAGGACTTATTGCCTCTGCCCACCAACTAGGGTGCTGGGATAACTTCTAGATTACCAAGGGGACTTATTGTCACTTCCCACTAGTTGTTTCTCCCTAAAAAGTTGACATGAAAATGGGGACTTATTGCCACTGCCCCGCCAACTTGGATCACGCACCGTCTCGTACTTGTCTCGCACTGAAGATGATACTAGGTCTCGTACTAGTCTCGCACTGGTCTTGCACTGAATGATGAAGATGTTCAGTCTCGCACTGAATGAAGGAAATGCTAAGTCTTGCACTGAATGAAGGAAATGCTAAGTCTCACACTGAATGAAGGAAATTCTAGGTCTCGCACTGAATAAAGGAAATGCTAGGTCTTGCACTGAATGATGAAAATGCTAGGTCTCGAACTAAATGAAGAAAATGCTAGGTCTCGAACTAAAAATGCTGCTAGCTCTCGTGCTAAATGAAGATGCTAGGTCTCGCACAGAAGTCTTGTACTAAATAAATGAAGAAAAAGCTGGATCTCGCACTGAAGAAAATGATGGGTCTCGAACTAGAAATGAGTTGGATTCTTGCATGTGAAGTAATGGAAAAATAGTGGTCTCGTGCAAATGATTATGATGAAAACTAATTATGAAAGTGTCAAACATGGCAACGATGAGGTGTGTGAAATCAAAGCGCTAATAAAGATCAAAAATTGCCAAAACAAGAAATTATTGACAAATGTGCCAAACGTGGCTATGATGTAGATTGAGCATTTGCCCAAAACAAGAAGTTGCTGGAAAACTTTCCAAACGTGGCTATGATGAAAAATTGATCAAAGCAAGAATTTACTGAAAAATGTGTCTATGTAGTAATTCTTGAGAAAAGCTCTACTGAAAAAGGAAAGTGAAGTAATCATTTCTAGACTAGGAATTTCTAATCTGTAATTTATTTCTTATAAAATGAACACGTCACTAGTGGGAGTGTGTGGTGTTTGAGTGGTGGTCAGGACTTTTGATGGACCTGTGGTGTATGATGTGAAGGTAAGGGCTTATGTGGGCCTGTGTGGTGGTGGTGGTGTTGGTGGTGCTTGAGCTTTGGGTTCCAATTGGTGCTGTCATAGCAATTGTTGGAACCAACAATTTCCCCCCAGTATTTTTTATTAGGAAAATCTGAGCTAGAGTTCATGGCAATCGATCGGAACGATCGATTGCCCCCAGTATTTCCTTTGATTAAACGTGCGAATGAGCCTCGTCCTCACAAGGCCAAGGCTTATGTTTTGATGTGGTGCTTCCTAACCTACACTCGACGTGTTTGATGTTTGCACTCATTTCTCGCTTACGGTTACAACTTTTAGACCATTGAATTTGATATTTGATGTATTTACTCATTGGATTTGTTACTTTCACGTGATTAGATACACAATTACCAAGTCGGAAGTCTTTAAAGCTTATAACGTGGCCATGGGGTGTGATGAAAGACAACGGGACCATGGAGGGATGTTTGGGGTATGTGGAGCTAAAAGGGGTGACCAAAGCTGCACCTTGCGTCTTCTCTAGGATTCATCTTCCTTGTCTTGAAGTTGTCTAGCTGCTTTGTGTTGACGTTGTCTTCGAGCTTCTGGACTTGGACTTTTGAACTTGTCCTTTACACCATTTCTCTTCTTTTTGTCATTTGGATTTCTTCGAGGCACTTCGGGTTTGCCTTTTTTATCCTTCCTTGACTTTTCCCTCGGGGTTCTTGTGTCTCCCGGTTTTGGGTTTTGAGAGCTGCTTTGATGTGAGCTCTTTAGATCCTGTGTCACTCTAGGACCATTTACGGATCGCTTTGTCATGCTGATAGCGACATTGCTTCTTTGGACTGATGAAAACATTATCCGAGAATCTAGTTCCTTGCTTCCTTTGGTCACCGGGTTGGAAATTCATCATCGGCTTGGTTATTTTGTGGAGGGATATATGAACGGCTCAGCAGGGGTGCCTACGGTTTAATATCAGGGTTCACAAGCTTTTGACTATGTGGTGCTGAACCTAGGTGCTTCGTCATTCCTGATAGTTGTGTATCCGTTCTTTGTTACTTTTCACAGGTCTAAAAGTAAATTTATAAATTATCTCCTTCGTTTGGAATTATGCTGTTTACCCCACCTTTGAATGTGGTCTTACCGAAGTCGTGTAAAAATGACACGCTCATTCGCTCATGGTTTTTCCACTCAAGATACTCTCGTTAATTTCACTCAGAGACTAGTTCACACGCTTAAACGAAAGATTAAAGATGATGATCCTGAGCTCAGATTGCCCCCAGTATTGATTTAAGGTTTATGACAACAATTCGACATGTGTGCACTTGGAACCGCTTTATGGGTTGTTTGGATGTTTTGGGGTGAGTCATGGTGTTTGGTTGCACATGTTCATCCTTTTAGAAACGCAAGACAAATCGTTATGTTCCATAGTCGAGAAATGATTGCTCCGTGATTCTTTTCCTTAAAAAACATATTTTTTTGTTTTCTTATTTTGTTGAATGAATGCACAAAAATTATGAAAATGGAATTATGCTCTAATTCACAAATTGAAAGATAACATCAAAAATTGTAACCTTTGGAAAACTACCTAAAATGATAAAGGAAGCTAGCTACTGGAAAAACGATTGAGAAAAGAAAACTACTAAATCAAGAAAGCTTCTAAAATAGCGATGTTGAACTTTCTGATGCCAACGTACTAAAGACTCGAGCTCCCGACCGTCGGGACGCCATTGAGATGACAGTGATTGGCTTCTTTCTGAACTTCGAGTAGGCTTCGTAAAATGTCTAAACTAGGAATGCCTATGGGTTATGTAGGTGGAACCTGGGTCTGAAACTTTTCCAAACTGAGAGTGAATTACATGGGCTAGAGTGATTCCTAAACTAGAATGGATGTGCAGGCATAAATACCCTTAATCTTGAAGTGGAGCAAACGAACTGAAGGAAGCCGTATGGACCGTGAATGGGCCACTGGGATGAGAGAGAAACCTTGAAGTCTAAGATTCGCTTGATGTTCTTGTTGGGCCTTAAAGCCAGGAACTAGAATGAATGAGTGATGCAAACTATCTTGGATTTAAATGTTTCATGCTATGGGCCGAAATTCTAGATTGAAAGCTAAGCTTATGGGCCAAAATTATGAATTGGTCTATGGGCCCAAATGGAATTAGTTATGAGTGTGGTACTGGGCTGGAATGATTGCTAAACCAAACTCAAGATTGATTTTGGGCTGAAACCTGAACGGGTAGTTTTGATTGAACCTGTAGGATCGATGATGCCTTGATTTAGAATTTTGGGCCGAAGCCCGAGTGAAAGGTTTTCCTAGACTAGAAAGGGCCTTGAAATGGGAAGGCCTGATGGATTTTTATATCTCATGGATTACTTTAGGTGGATTTGTTTTTCATGGGCCGAGAACTAAATTGATAGTTGATAAATCGAATTGGGCCAAAAGAGAGAAATCACCTAAGTCTAAACTTTTGGGCCAAAGCCCAAATGACTCACATATTAAACCAAACAGGGCCTTTGGGCCACAAACAATAAAGCCGTAAATTCGGGCTGGGCTAAGTTGACATGGAAAAAGTTCCTATCAATTCCTAGGCTGGGTAGTGGGCCGATCATACAAGCAAACAAGGCCCACACAAGTTCAACATGTCCTCACTTGACTCCTTAACGAATTCGGGTATGGATCGATCCTGAGAGGTGCTTGGGGCTTGGGCCCAGGTCACCACAAAGGAATAGGGCTTTCACGCCATTCTCTTTGGGCTTCCCCACTCTTTTCACATCACCTGAAGGTGTGCGTCTAAGGTCGGGTCTTTGAATGACCAAACAAGGCTAGGTAAGGGCACTGCTAGGAAAATGCTTAAGGATAAAGCCCAGGTATTAAAGGGATATGGTTAGACGACATCATCTTCTTTTCCCCCACTTATTCACATCACCTTAATGGGTGTGAGTTCCGGACAGGGGACCCTAAGGCGGGTCCCGGGGTGAAATCGGCTTGCGTGGACCCTCGCTCTCATAGATACAAAGGTGTAGAAAATTAAAATGCACACGAAAGTAAACAAACAATGTAATAAAAGCCACAATAAACAATTTCAAGTTAAGCCCTCTTTCTTAAAATTAAGAAGTTGTCCCCATCAGAGTCGTCATTATGTGAGCCTCGATTTTTAAACCCAATCCTATGTTGATTAGAGTAGATTAGGATCTGGTCGAGTTCTAGGTCCACTTATAACCTAAGCTTAATAACTATGTCATAAAATATTAATTACTAAGTCCTAAGTTAGCTCACTGGAACCTAATTAGAGTCGCCACCTAATTTTAACCTAGATTAAATTAGAAAAGGAGATTTCGGGTTCGGGGGCTTGATATTCGACTTATTTAGGGTTCAATTACTTTCATTACCCTTGAAGTCGTTTTTCCTCTACTTAGTTTAATTACGGCTTATTACGAGTCGTTTTAACCTAAGTGCGCAAACTTCTGATTTTTTTGGGGTTTTATCATTTTTTGATAGAAATTAAAGTGAAAATTAAAACTACCTAAACTAGGGTTTTAGAGGCGGAATTAGGTCAAATTTTAATTATGTCCGTAGACACGGACCTAATGTCCGAGACCACGGACCCCAGTTAAATTACATGATTATAAAAACCGAATTAAAATAAAAACGTAAACTTGAAAAGTCCAGGGCCACAGACTGGGTGTCCGTGGGCCTGGACATGTACTGTTAAAAACCCTAAAGTTTGAAAAATTGAAAAAAAAAAAGAAATCCCGCCACCGTTCGTGGGTGTCCGTGGCCACAGACAACCCGTCCGTGGTCCCAGGCCATAGGTCCGAGGTCTTGGACCACCCACGGACGGTGGGTTTTTGGTGGTTCCCGGTGGTGTTTTCAGCTCAAAATTTATGCATGCATAGCCAAAAAATTTCCAAGATGATAGTAATCAAATATTCACAGTTTCAAGTCGAATTAAGCATGAAACTTAACAAACAAGAAACAAGGCAGAAGTGAAAAGAAATAGCAATACAGAAGCCGAAAACAGTCGGTTTGAACCCAAATTTTGAGATAACATTAATAAAGTCATGGAGAGTTAGAAAAGTAAAATTATATTCCCACCTGTTTTACCATCGAATTCACAATGATTCTTCATGTCGGGATGCATCGGGAGCTTCGTTGATGGCAGATTCGAAAGGACTTCGAACCGGGCTTCTGGTCACTGGTTGTTCTTGATGTTTCCCCCATTTTGATGGTGTTTTATGGGATTTTAATGATGGTTGATGCTTTGGGAGTTGGAAAACAAGTTTCAGTTGTGATTTTGGTGGAATTTTGGTGTGATGTTGGTGGCCGGATGTTGAAAAACGTGAGAGGTTGAAGAGAGACTGTGTTTTCTGACTCCTTAGGTTCAACAACTTGTGTTGTTTTTTTGGTTTTTATCAAGAGATTTGCTCCTTTGTATAGACTCTTAAAGATAGAAAAATCTAGTAAAAACTAAGATTTTTCAGAATCTTAGTTAAGTGACTTCCCAAAAGGATCGTGCTGTGAAATTTAACCACGTGTCAAGGATGATAATTGTGATTTTCTAAGGTGGAAACGAATTTTTTGAATATTGGAATATTTTTAAATTCAATTTCTCATCGGATTCAATCAGAAATTGCTAAAAAATCATTGGAAATTCAAAAAATCAAAATTCCAACGCCATTATGTCCAAAATGTCATCCTCTATCATGGGTTAAAATTTTAAAGCATTTCGATATGATTGACCTTTCTTCGGAGGAGAGAGAAAGCCAATAGGAGGTCCTAAGGGCCTAAAAAATTACGAAAATACCCCTGAAGATGACTGAGCTGCCCCTAGTGCACCGGAATGCGCCGATCGGACCGGGGATCACCACTGTTTGACCAAAGTGGTCCACACAACACTAAAGTTTATCAACCCTATGTCGGGGAGTTGAAATTTTGGGTATAACGCCTTAATTGATCCTAACTGATCCTTTATCAACTTATGTTAATTTGGGGTATTTCATCAAAAGCAGCCAACAACTCCAAGTAGTAACCGCTACTTCAAAACTCACTAATCTGTAAAAATGAAATCTGTTAGGGAGTGAGCAACCACACGCTCTGTAAGCAATAAATTCCATAAATAAAACAATAGTCAAAACTCTTACAAATTCAAGGTGTGAATCAAAGCTCAATAATTTATATTGTTATACAAATATAGCCTAATACGTAGTAAAAAGTGTAACACCCCAACTAACAACAACACACTTAACAACAAACTGCAGCGGAAAACATACCTCATCACATTACTTAACTCGTTGGTGTTACAGGCCGTTAACCACCCACGTGGCTAACAAGGCTATTACATATACATTGTATCGGTCTGATGGACTAGATTCCCGAGCGTCTTCGCATTACTAACCCTTTCCATTAACAACAACAACATACATATACCTTCCAACTGTACCGAGTATTTACAAACCAATGCCGACAACAATTTCGGTCTTACTACACCTACAATACATAAACAATTTAAATGGCTACCCATGTACAAACGACTACCCCGTCCTACTCTCAAACGGCTTCCATCTCCTTGTACCTGAAATAGGAAAGAGAAGAAATGGTGGCCTCCAAGAAGCTCAGCACCTTTGCTGGTATGGTAATCCCGCAGCCCGCATGCTACCGGGCCACGCACAACTACTTGTCGTCTTAGCATGCGGTTGATTACATTTAAATCATGCATGTACACCAATAACACAAAAACACATTACAATCCCCAACCGAGGTCACAACAAATACAGACAACACATCTACACCTAATAAATCACTCTTTGTGTCCTTTGACCCTAGAGTGTTTCTCTCTTAAAGGAGCTATTTCCTTAATAGATGACACTTACCCACTAGTCGGGTTTCCATAAACGTCTCTTTTACAAACTGGGATTCATATCCATGATCCACATATTTCACATTTAAACAACATATAACATCACATCGCAAATAACATTGCAGAACATCAATAACACATAACATAACGGGTACGGATCTCTTTAGGAGCCACCCCAAACATAGTTAGTTCACTGGAGAGCCTAGAGAATGCTGTCAAACTCATGCTAAGCTCGTTTACATAACTCGTTACCGTCCTTTTAGACGAACGGATAACTTAACATAAAGATGGATCGGATATAGTGATCCGAACACAACATACATAATCCCCAACAGACGTGAGTCAAGAACCTTGGTTAAGCTCAGGGGTGATCGAAGACCAACGAAGGAAAACAACCAACAGAGAGGAAGCTGAAGAAACTGTATACAACAACTCCCAAACAACGCGCGACCGGAACTACCGAATTCCTCACCCCCCATAATATATATATATTATATATTCACAGATAAAGACTCCGCTGTGGAACCTATCTCATCAGCACACAATACAGTAATACAACTGAGTTAATCACACAAGGAGGGTCACACTTTTCCAGCAACATCACACACAGCATCACACAACAAACTCACGCATAGCCATGGTTAGAACGTTCCTTAGATTGGAAACGTTATTACCGGATACCGTTCTCTTACATTTACCTAATAATGGTTAACTAGCCTTTCATGCGCATTCGAGGTTACCGGTATCGGTACGCAAACACACAACAACAATAACGACTGTAAACTCGTTTCATGATTTATCTTATAACGTGGCAAACACACAGAAAAACACATTGGCATACAAGCCAGTGTAATCCGGTAGGACACAGGTTGCAAGAAAACCATACCTGTCACCGGGGTTTCACTCTAACGTGTGTTCCTCGTAACATTTTTGAACAACTAGTAACATTACATTTACTTTCATTAACACCGGGGTAACTTGTTTGTTTAAAGTCTAATGCTCATGACTTACTCCCGTTAATCAGTTAAATAACTTCACATTTTTAACTTGTTTTACTTTTACATTTTAACACAACCTTTCACCCACTCAATTATCATTATAGCTCACTTAACATGTCCTTAACAACCTTATAACCTCATTACTTATCAATCCCTCATTACATATCATTTTCCAACCTTAAACAACATTTTTAGAGAGGTCCGGGACTTGGTCCTTACCTTAAGCCCCGGACCAACACTTAATCTAACTCTCGGTGGTTTTATGTAGTGGTCCGGGACTTCATACAAAACTTAAGTCCCGGACCAAAATAAGCTAGCAATCCTCGGGGGTAAATCAGGGGGTGGTCCGAGACTTCCTACAAGACCTAAGTCCCGGACCAAGGTAGTACAAGAACTCTCGGCCCTTTTTCATGCATGGTCCGGGTCATCTTCCAATACCTAGGTCCCGGACCGCTGTAACAGATTCCCAAATTTGACATTTTCAAGTCTTGTTTCATCTATTCTTTTCATCCATTGATTACCCAAGCTTCCCATGTGATCTTAGGTATATTCTAATGCTAAAATAACACCTCAAACTTGTCTAATTCCATATCCAACATGTTACTCAATTTCTTACAAAATCTACCCACACTTGTGATATTTTTCCTTAGGTTTCTAAGTGGTAGTTTTTATGCCTACCACACCAACTAACCAAAATGTTACCTTAGTTATACTACCACTACTCCTTGACCACTATATTCTCCAAGGAAATGCCCATGCATTTTAACAACTAGAACACTTTAATTCTTTTTCTTCACCATCTTAACACTTAACAATTCCTAGTACCTCCTAGGTCATAAAATCCCATTACAACATATAAACTCCTTTGTTTATCAACTAAATTTTGCTATGGCTTCTCTTGTATATTCTCACACCCAAACACTTAGGTTTTCACCTTTTCACAACCAAAAACACTTAATCACTTAATACACATTCCTTACACACAAACATATTGTTTTTCCTCCTTTACTCATCTAAGACATTCATCTTCACAAAGAATGTTCTTCACACCCAACAAAACCCTTAAACTACACTACATAACAATATAGTGCATAATCTTAAATTGCTTGGCTCTTAGGCCCTTAAATTGCATTAAACTTAAACATGAATTTCCCACATATATATTGCCTTTGACCTGCAAATACACACAACATCACATATGCCCTTTAAATAGTTTCCTTGAGAGCATTTTACTAGGTCATTCACCATTGGCTCCTTAGGTATTTTATTAAGCAAATCAAGCTCACTTTTCCTAAGGCATTTAAACTACATTGAGATAGTTTGTTTACCTCTTTTCCTCTCAAACTTCTTTCTTGTTTCCTTGAATTGAATATTAGCAAGGAACTTGATCACTTGTCAACCTTCTATCCACACACACATATAAGGGTAATGAGCTTAAGAATTCATACTTAAACTCTTATACAAACCCTAGTTTAACATAAGTGTTTTAATACACTAAAATTACATTTACCTTTGGAATTTGAAAGAGAACTTGATTAAGAAGCAAGGTAGGACTCCTCCTAGTCCTTTGAAGATTGAAATGGAGCTATGAAAAGCAAAACAAAGCACCCTTGTGAGGTGAAATTTTCGGACATGTACAAAATGAGAGGAACCTTAGATTTTCTTTGGTTTTCCTTACCTTGAAGCAAAGGAGAATAACATGGCATGAAAAGGTGAGCTCAAGCTCCTTCAATGGTGAATCTCCATGGCACCAAAATCGAGCTTTTGAAGATTTGAAAAGAGAGAAGTGTAGAGCTTGGCCTAACTAAGACAAATATGGTCTTAGAATTAAATTTGGATCATGGAGCTAGAAGTTTCAAGCAATGGAAGTTGGAGATGGTATAGTTGTTGTAGCAAAACCGGTTGGAGCTTGGGAGAAGATGAAGAAATCGGTGGGGATGAGAAGGAATGAAGAAAGGTGAGGTGAGAGGTAACCTTAGAAGATATTTAAAGTTGTAAAGTAAATAGTGAATTTACTTGCTTTTTCCTTTCTTATTTGATTCATTAGTTAAGTGTGATGAGTCACACTTGGAAAACCGGCCCCCTTTACATACTAGGGCATATCATGGTCTTTGTTGACCAACTAACTCACTTATATTGACTTATGTTATAAACTAGCTTAATTTAGTTACTATTCACAAAACAAGGCACATAATTGTGAAATTTTTGATTTCCCATTGATTTTGAAATACCCCGAATAATTAACCGTTCAAATTCGTGAAGGTTAGATTAAATTATGAGTAACCACTATGATCATACGACTAAAATGCGGCAAAGCAAAATATTGTAACATTGGTTGTGGGTATATATATATATGACCATATAAATGTGTCGCATTGTTACTTATAACGTCGCATAACATCATAACAAAAATAACGTGATATAATATATGGTCTACATATATAAATAAGCATACTTATAAAAAAAGGGAAAGAAGAAAAAGGAGCAAAGACGCTCCCACTAAGGTTCAAACCCCGTACCTTTCGTACCTTCCTAAACACTTTAACCAGATGAGCTGAGCTCGAATTCGGTAACTATTATTAACGAATTAAAACTAGTATGAGTCCATAGTATAATAAGAACCAATGAAGATCAAACTCACATAATTCTATTGCTAGCCGAAAATCAAGCGAAGCAAGTCTTCTACATCATAAAGAATGACACGTGAATTATGATGGGGGAATTTGGGGCAACCTATCAAATCCCTCACCTGATCATGCCTTAACTAACAAGGCTACTCTCTAAGAATTAGTTGATTTAACAACTTAAATCTGGACTGAACTCCCCACTGTACGGCATGGAAAAAAAAAGAAACAGTCCCATGCTTCTCTGATTTTTAACCGGTAGTGCCCATCCACCTTTTAAGAACTTGTGACTGAAACCACAAAACCATTAAACCATGAGCCATTTTCCTGACTCACGCACCCAGTCCCAGCACCCTACACCCTGTTCGTGAATACAGAAAAAAAAAACAGACCAACTCTTCAGCTGGTGTGGACTACAAGAAACGTCAGAATTGTCATCTCTGCGGTTGCAGATTAATGTGTTAGGTTACCCACTCAGCTTCTATACTCCCTTGGAATCTTCAGCCACGTTAAATCCCTCTTGCATGCCATACTCTCTCGAACCTTGGAGATCACAAACACAATCTAAGTTGTGCCTGATCTCGGTTAAAAGAACCAAGGAGACAGTCCTGTGCATCAGAATTAGTGCTCCACACTCCCATGCCCCCTTTCTTGTAAACTATAACCACTACCTCCTTACTCTCTTTACCCCCAGCCACTCTAACCTCTGTCCACTGCGTGTGCACGTCTCAGCATATCAAAAACTCAGCCATTCTTCTCCACACTCTGATTACTCAAGAACAGATCGCAAGGTAAACGAAAAACCAGCTTCTGTGTAATTTCTCTCCTGATTGTTTTGAGTCCGAGACTCCATACTCTAGTTCCTTTAACTTTCTTTTTTTTTCTCATGCAAGAGCTTTGCATGCCAACCACCGAAAGAGTACTGGAAAGGAATCCTAAACCTAAACTCGCTCCAGGAACTGATGAGGTAAGGTCAAGAGCTCAGAGAGAACGCTTGTGATTTCAGTCCCTTCATCCTCTCCTTTTCTCATGTCCGGGTTTTATCTGCTGTCTCTGCATAGCTCTGCCTGGAAATTTAACTCGTAAAGAGTGCACCAAAACCCCACAACATCAGCCACTGCTGTCTCCCAAAAAAAAAGAAACATATAACGAGGTAAATACTCAACCAGTCCAGGCCCTGCATGATCTGTTTTTTTTTTTGGTTTATCGAGTCTAACTTGTGGGTGATCTTCCCTCAGCTACTGTCGAGTGGGCAGGGTGCAGGGAGTCTCACAATGTGCCAAGATCAGCAAATAGAGGCAACTAAGATATGAAATGGTAAGCTATTCCTAAACTAATTCCATGAACAGAAATAAAACAAACCGTCAGATTTAGTTGTTGAATATTCAAGCCCTGTAGCATGTGTTCTCGGCATACCAAGTATCCTGGGGTGGTTTCAAATTTGTTAATACATTTATAACCCTATGAATGCACCTGACTGTGGTTTATACGTGAGAGTGTAGAAGGAAAAGAAAACAGGAACAAACTTCTTCTCAAAAGAACGAAAAATAAAGTAACAGTCTATACCTGCTTCTGTACAAACTCAGTAGGTTAACCATGCTGTTTTCAGGTCTTTCCTTAAGTGATATCTGGGTGAACCACTAAATTGAGCAGGAAAAAAATAACCTGGGAAACCAGAAAACAAATTAAAAGAACAGAAGAATTCGACAACAGGAAAGATACCTCGATTTCAGTTTCTGTTCTCTTGTGCAACAGGTTTACCGAAACTGCAGCCTTGTGTTGTCTTGGGGGGTGCTTTGAGTCAAAGACGGGGTAGACTACAGGATCAAGTGAGTGAGCAGTTTGAGAGAGAGCTGAAATTAGATTAAAAGAACAGAAACCAACAAAACCAGAAAACTTCACTTCTATACAGCTTGTGGTTGTCATCTCGTTTCAGTTCAGGTTTACAGTTCTGGATCCTTTTTCCGTGTCTTGGTTCAAACAGTTCCTGTAAGATTAACAAAGTGGTGTTGGGATGGGTTGGAGTCATTTGACATACTAAAACAAAAGAAAAAATTATATCAGTTTCATGGTTCAGGTTACAGGTTATGTTTCAGTTTTTTTTCTGTTTTGGTTTTCCAGTATATAGTTTCCGGATGAAGAACTTGGGAGACGTTGTTCCTAGTTTCCTTGTGTGGGTTAGAGTTAGAACCTCACCAACACACTCCGTATAGAATCTAAAACAGCGGGAAGAATTAGGAGTAAGGTTAAAGAGCAGTAACAGAAAACTAAAAGAGAATGAAACTATATCAGGCTAGTTCCAGTTGCTGAATTTTGTTGTTTCAGTATAGGTAAGTTTTATAACTTTAACTATGCTGTTTTGAGTCTGTTTGAAGTTTAAAATGATACTCAGAATGTTTAACTAAGTTGTACACACTTTGGGAAGGATATGAATCAGTGTAAATGCAAGGGAGAAGAAGTATACAGAGAGTGTGACTTTAGTTTCTGTTTGGATCGAGGTGTCTGTCTAGGCAAGTTCTAGAGGCTTTATAAAGAAGGTATTAGCTGGAAAATAGATCTAATGCCTTGCTAACATATAAACCCACGAGTGCATAAGCTGAGAATAATAGAAAACAGACCTGGGGAACAGAAAGAAAACCATAATAGAGAATGTGTATTAGTTTCAGATTTTGGTTCTACAATTTTGTTTTGGGTTTCTGTATGATTGACTTACAGATAAGATAAGAGTGTTGTGGTGGTTAAATCATGAACTGGAAACCTAACTAGAACACTTAACTACGTAAGTAAGTATTAGAGATAAATTGAAGGACAGATTGATAACAAACAAAAGTAAAGTCATATCAGATTTTTTTCCTGTTTCAGGTTACAGCTTATTCTTAGTTCTGGATAATGACTTTTCTAAGGCTTGGTTCTTACTGTTTCGAGCTGTAAGAGGTTCAAATTGTATTAAGATAATTAACTGAGTAGTCATACAATCTAGGGGGGACCTGAAGTCAGATTAGAGAGCAGAAAGAAAACCACGGAAAAGAAATTGCTTCAGTTTCATTTCTTCAGGTTTCAGATTTCGTTTTCTGTGTAGAGAATTTTTTAGGGACGTTAACCATGTTCTTTTGGGGCTGTTCTTGAATCCAAAATTAGAACTTTATAACACACATAATCACGTGAGTAAATGAGGTGGAAGAATCTGGAAATCAAATCAGGGAAACAAGAAAAGAGAAAGAATGCAGTATATCGATTTTCTATTTTCTGTTTTCTACAACAATGCAGTTTTTGTATAACGATTTTCAGTGGCTTTAACTTATTGACTTGGGTCTACTCTTGAAGCTATAATCTGGAATAAACACTTAACTAATAAGTGCAGCTAAGTTGGGGAAACTAGGAAAAAGAATCGGGTTAAGAAACAGAAAAGAAAGAGAGTAAATAGCAATTTTGGGTTTTGAGTTTCAGTTTTCCTGAGACTCTCATTCTATGTATAACCTTATTACAGGGGGTTTGTAAGGATTGATTTGAGAAGCAACTGAACCTAAACACAACTAATATGCGTTAGTAGAGTTATAGACACTTGGGGGATGAATTTGAAGTCAGTTTAATAACCTGATAGAAGAAGAAGTTCTGTTCTTTCTTTTCAGTTTTCGTGGGCTGCTGCTGTTGTGCCATTAATCACAGAAGCGATGGGAGTGTTGTGTCGGGTTAAAAATGATCTCAGAACCTTGTTAGCCCTTTTAACTAGGTGTGTTAACCTTTGGGGAAGATGGGAAGTCAAGATTCGAGAACAAAGGAAAGGAAATAGGATGAATAATTTCAGGTTTGGTGTGTAAGTATTTTCAGTTTTTCATGCCTTTCGGTTTCAGATTTTGGGTAGTTGCTGTTTCTGTATACTTGAGTACAGAAGCTGGTTGAGTGTTTTACTGGGGTGGTTTTGAGTTTAAGACATCATTAACACCTATATCTAGTTGGGTAATACTGTGGGAAGGAGTGAGACATCCGTTAAGCTAAAGAATTACAAGCAACAAGAAGAAAGATCGAGAGTTGTAGTCTCAGTTTTTCACTAATATTATAGTTTCTGTATAACTAAATTCCAGAGGTATTAGAGAGGGGATGTTAGCTTTATAATGGACCCAAACCCGTGCTAATGTACCTAGTTAGTTGATGAAACATTTTGGGATAAAGTTAGCCACCATCGATACATTAAATGAGAAGTTAAGTGTGATTCAAAACCGAAACTATGTGATTGTTTCATGAACTTGGGACTTCTGTATAAAGGGGTTGTGGGGGTATTCTATGACCTATACTATCATTATACAAGGGTTAAAATATTACTCACCTATTTATCTAAGGAGGGGATACACATTAGACAAGTTATACCTATTTTATACAAACCCGTTACATAACTAGCGTTTAAAACGCTCTATAACATTGACTAAGGAAAAAGGACTTGGTTAACGTGTAAAACGAAGATATGAATATCCTAGGAGTTAAATAATAATCTAAGGTGAGTACTTGGGAAGTGCTAAGGTTTAAAATAAACTGTACATTCAACGACCCACGTAGGGAATAACCCCTGGTATACATAAGATAAACTAGAATAAAATGTCATCACATGAAATCATGGACTGACACATTGTTTTTAATCAGCGTTAGGGTCGTAACGAACGTCGACCAGGAACCTGTGTGTGAGACGACACTTGCTTCTGAAAAAGGTATGGACATGTGTGGTTCGTATGTTGCCGTGTTACACGGCTTGTGTGTTGTGTGCTCTGTGTGAAAAGACCTTAAGATCAAAGCATGAAATTGGATTGCTTGTTTATTATGTTGTATGATTTTTATATCATTGTTGTGTATCATTGCGCGCACACAGTAGTTTAGTCCCTTTCGCGTTATGGAACTTTGAGATGAAACACAACGAACTATGTAAACAAAGAAACTACATAAAGAGAAAACTAAACGAGAACCACAACGAACTATGAAAACAAAGAAAACTCTATGCGAGGAACTCCTCTCAAACTATGGAGGACGTACTATGACACCCACTATGATGTCTATTCATGAATAATAATGAAGAGCAAATCTCGATTGGTGGGACATGAGGATAACCCGGGAAGACGACATCTCGAGCCGCGCGGTATGGAATATTCGGGAGTTGGTATCTGCATCAGATCCTTCGCCCTTCTGTGTGGAGCACATCCTGGAGTCTAGAGGCGACTCCGCTTTCTCGGCGCATGACGTCGGGAATGGGGGAGTGACAAATTGGTGGAGCTTATCCTAGAGTCTAGAGGCGACTCCGCTTTCTCGGTGCATGACGCCGGGAATGAGGGACTAGCTATGGAGGAGACGTCCTCCAACGTGCGGTGATAAAAGAATTCACAAATAATCCTTAAAGAAACAAGGAACGATTAGCACCTACATAATGAAGTCTCGGGATCTAATCTATATTCCCTGACTCGGTGCCAGAGAATAAAGGAAAACTTGTGTAATGAGACCAAGCGAACAAGAGAAAGTCACAAATGTGATCCTTTAAGAAAACAAGGAATGAAAAGCACCTACATAACAAAGTCTCGGGATCTAATCTATATCCCCTGACTCGGTGCAAGAGAAGAAAGGAAAACATATGTAATGAGAACAAGAAAACAATACGCAATCTCTTGAATGATCCCATAGCGAGGATCGACGGTATAATGTACCTACGCACACGTCCTATAATTACCTGACTGTTGTTGCTACACTAGCAGCTTATTGTGCTGGACTGCGTGTTTGACATTGTTTATGCTACTTGCAAGTTGTGTTTGGTTGCTTATTGAGATTGCTGTGCTACTCGCAAGATGTGCTTGGTTGCTTACTGATATTGCTATGCTACGATGAGTGTGTATGATATCATGATGTGCTGATGTGTGCTTTACTGCTTTATCATAGCATGTAAAATTGACTTAATAATATTCGACCAAGTAGTCATGTGGCCTGGTAACATGCGGGCTTCACACGTTCATACTCAGCGTAGTTTGCTGAGTCCTTTACACCCAATTTTTTTTCAGGTCTTGTGCCAGACGATAACGGAGCGTAGGCGGGATGGCTACCATGGGGGTAGTCCATCAGGGCATGACTTTTAAGTTTGTAGTGGCATGTGTAATATATGGGTTGTTATAAAACCCAAGATGTAATTATTAGTCTATTATTTGGTAAATTTGTTGTAGACACTCGGAACTGGGGAATTGTACTATATGTTGTATATGGGCTTTGATAGAGGGCTGTTTCCAATCATTCAGACCGTAACTTGGAGTTGATATTGTGGTTCTGTCAACCACATGGGTGGTTGGCATCTGTGACACCCGGATGAAGTTGCACTAGTACAAAAAACGTCTATTTCGGCGGTTCCAATGGGCCTATTTCGGCGGTTGTTAACCGCCGAAATGAGCACCGCCGAAATAGGTGTGAGCACCTTTTTCGGCGGTTGTAAACCGCCGAACTAGATGTACCTATCTCGGCGGTTCTTAGAACAACCGCCGAGATAGGCCCCTGGGATTGACCGATGGGGATTGACCATGGGTCTATCTCGGCGGTTGTTCTCTAAGAACCGCCGAGATAGACCCATGGTCAATCTCTCCATCGGTCAATCCCAGGGGCCTATCTCGGCGGTTGTTCCTAAGAACCGCCGAGATAGGGGTATTTTTTTTTTGTTTTTTTCCATCCCAGCTTATATATATATATATTCACCACATTTGGTTCAATCAGACCTGTAATAAAGCTTCATCCATACAGGAGCTCCAGCACACATTTAAAAAGTTATAAAAGCTCCCAATTAATACCAACGACCCACCACAATTGAGAGTTAACAAAACCAATGCAATTCACACTTTCATTACAAATAAAAAACACCATACAATTCAAATCTACCATTACACCATCCACAAGTGTACAGAGTTACATTTACATACTCAAAAAGTTCACAAAACATCTTCATGATCATCAATTCATTAAACTTGTGCAGACGAACTCCGACCATTCCTCAAGCATCTCAACAATTTGAGCATCATCATACTGACCACCTTTGAACACTTCTTCGTAAGCCTTGAAAAAAAATGAACATTAATCTAAAATGTACAAGTCTAACAACATGTAAAGAGCATAACTAAACTTTCAAAGAATGTTACCTTGTCTAACGAGTGCTCTGGTAAAAGGTTTGCCGCTCCTACTATGTCACTCATGAATCTCATGACATAGTATCCACATTCTGAACCCCCAGGCTGCACCGGACACTATACAAACACACATATTGACAGTTATAAACAAGTTTAAACATTATCACACAAATTTATCAATTAATAGAGTACCTTGACAGTGTTCCAAGGGATGTTACTCTTCATTGTTATACCCTGGAGATAATGCAGCTCTCATGGAACTATATACATCACAAATATATAGTTTTAAGCATCAGTAGCAAGTTATGAAACAGTTAATGTTAAGTAATAATAATTGTTGTTTACGATAACAAACTAATTACCCCAGTATTGCGGTGGAGATCTTCGGTCTCTTGGCACCCGTACCAAGTGAGTCAAATTGCAAGATTCGTGGGTGCTTCGACATCACCAACAACAAGACCAATGTCGACTGTCCACAAATTACACAATGTGTTGAAATCATTAAGCAACTAACACAAACTATATGTTTTAGATAATACTAAGAGAAATAGTCAAATATCATACCTGAATGATATGGCAGCATAATAAATGACTTGTTAGAACATTCAAAGAGGGCATTCGTCATATATTGCATAAGGCCTTGCGGATCACTTGTCATCTGGACTTCACTGCACATAGCAGGACACAGGAATCCAAATCTTTGATCTTCATAGACATTGATCGCCTTATCATGCACCCACCTATGAGGCAATATCATTAGTCATTAACTTTTTATTCAAACATCTAATTCATCACCAATTAATGAATTCAAAATATAAAAGGTAGAAGTCACTCACATGGCGGCCGACTTGATAATCGACACATTCAACCAATCCCTCCTGAAGCACTCCTCGAAGTCGGACATATACATCCCAAATCGATGTATATCTTCTCCTTGAACTATATAGTGAAATATCCGCTCGGGATCTTCCACAAAGGGAATCATCAGGTGGTAGCAGCAACAACGAGGAATGCAGAATCTGCATATTAGTCGACAAGCCGGCCAATATTCTCTTCTCCACCAAAGCAGGTCTAAGCACAAAATTTGTGGATGCCTTTGATTGCACAGGTGTGGCAATTCTTTTTCCTTTGCCCTTATCAGTCTTCGGTGGCTCATATCCTATGATATTAGTCTAATTAAGTATATGGATGCAAGGTGGTACACCAATAGTTTTATAGCAACGGTTAAGAGTAATACCTGCCCAGGGAGTCTGACCAATCGTGCAGGCCACTGCACTGTCGCAGTTTGTGCAGAACGCACGGTAGGTCTTTGTGGGATCGGCACCGGTAAACCGACGTCAGCATGCTCTGCAACAAATTCGTCTAGAAGCACTCGTGCATGGTAATGTCGGAGTGGTTCACCGTGCACAATATCACTTGGACGAGAGGGGAAAAGTTTTCCCCATGCAACCATGACCTCTTCTACTCCAATTTGTAAAAACAGATGGCACTCAGTGGGTGCCTGAGTGTTATGTGGAACTTGTTTAGATAAAAATTGAATTCTTCTATGATGATATTAGTGATCAAGTGAAAAATCATAATCGTCATGTACTCAATTGAAATGTTAGTCTAACCTGTAGAGATGCATAGGGAAACGGATCAGCCGAGTGGACACTACTTCTCACTACCGGTGCACTCTGCTGCTTGGGTGACTGATCAACTGGTGGTCGAGAAACCTCTTGGCTTTCATGCTGCTGTGGCTGAATCCTTGATATAGCCTGAGCGATCCTCTCGTCGACGTTCTGAGTAATCCTCTGCTCCATCTCAGCCAACGCTCTCAGGTGCTCCTCGTAGCTAATCGACTGTCCCTGGCTGATTCTGGACCCGGGTGCGCCAAATGCCTGGCGGATACCAACGTGCCCACCAAACCCAATGGCACGACCTGGATGATCCTTCTTACCAAGCGCGTGTAAGAGGATCATCATTCCTCTGTGAGGTCCAGGTGCCCTGGGTGAGCTGAGAGCTTAATTCACCCTATAACACACAAATACAGTTATTAGTTTAACATAAGTTCATATACAAAGGAAATGAACAGTTTGACTGAAAATGAAATGATATCACTTACCATTTGAGCAATAACTGCTCTCGTGGCTTCATCGTATTGAGGATTTTCGGGAGTAGAGTTCTTCGGAATGTGGCTTAACTCCCCACTTTCATTCTTCTGCCACTGGCATCCAATGAGCCATCCGTGGGCAGATATCCCTTTTGCTCCCATTCTGGTACCCTTTGAGCAATACTTTTTCCACCTAAGTGGTGAGGGTACAGATTCTTCTTAGCATTTGCTTGTTGTTTCGCACGGAGAGCCTGCATAAATTAATGGGATCATGTTAAGTGAAATTGAACACAAAAAAACATAAGAAATTAAGATTAATTTATGTATGTATGACAATAAAGTGCACCTGGAACTCCGGTGTGTGACGCCTCTCAACAAATTCTACCATTGCTCTTCTGTTATGCCTCGTAAACCTCCCATGGTGGTCTCTCACCGTCTCCACCATGATCTGGATCATCTGGATCTTCTGGAGTAGGCATCTTGTAGATGAACTTGTCAGCCAACTTATTCTTGTGGTCCCGGAACTGTTTCGACATCGCTGATAGCACATCCTTTTTAAGTGCGGGATCCACGGAGAAACGAGACTACGTACATGATCATTCAGTTAGTAAAGTAAACATAAATGTTCTATTATTTCACAAAAGATCATAGTAATAATGTAGAGATTTACCTGAAGACGCTGAAACATAGTATCCTTCAATGATTGAGGCACTTGCTTCCAGTTGTGGTTTATGTTGCAATATGACTTCACCAAATGGCTACCGTAAGCGGTGAAGTCATTCTTCCAATTTCCATGGGGTTGGTTGAACTGATTGAAGTCCACCGGTTTTGTAGGAGGGCCCTTGTTAGCCTTCAGCCCACGTGTAGCACCTCTCTTCTTTTGCTTCTTCGCCTCTGGTGGGACAACTGACTCCTCTTCGGTCTGCTGTGAAGGGCCAGCCTCAGTCTCGTGTACTGCTAACTGGTCCTTCTTCTTCTTTCCTCCTCTTGTGACCCGCTTACTTGGTCTATTCTCTGTGGCTCAGGTTCTCCAGTCGAGATAAGCCGTCCAATGGGGTCATCAGGGTGATCATCCACTGCAAAAAAAAATCATAAAGCATTTTCATCAGTTAAACTCATAACATAAATACTATGATGCATAACAATAACAGTTAAGATGATATTACAGTCTACATTCTACTAACAACATTACCTGAAACGTACAAAAACATAAATCATTTCATATTTTCTACCCAAACACCCTCATCATGGTCTGATCGTGCGTAGAGCAAATCGTTTTCGGTATCATCAATCGAATCCGGTAATCCAGTAGGAAACAAGGATGTTTCCTCTACAGTCCCATTTTCATCGTTATCCTCATTTTCATTTTCGATTACAACCGGCCTTCTTCCGGAAGAACAACAGACCATCTGCAGTCTTTCGGATCCTCAACATACCACACTTGCTCGCAATCCTTTCCCAGAACAAATTGATCATCATTATAACCGTGTAACCGTGAAAGATCAACCATGGTAAGCCCTCCATCATTTTGGTACCCGCGTCGGTTGTCCACCCACTTGCACCGGAACAACAGAAAGGAATCAATGTCATAGTCTAATTCCCAGATGTCCTCGATGACACCATAATACCAATTACTAACTGGTTGAGATCGGTTACCGCTGTGGTACTCAGTGGCAGCAGCTTCAATTTTTACCCCACTATTCTGGTTTATCGATTTGGCATCTTGGCGTGCAGTGTAGTATGTATACCCACTAATATCATACCCCTCAAAAGATGTAATATTAGTGTCAGGTCCGATTGCCAAACATCTGATCTCTTCGCTTACAGCTTCTGGATCTGATGATGCTAATGTCAACACATGATCTTTGAACCATTGGATAAAAACTCGGTTTTGTTCTTTTGTCAGCCAAATGTGGTTTTTCAAAGGATTTTGATGCCTTAACTCAGCCATATGGGTTTCCAAATAAGGTTCAACAACCTCAAGATGTTGTAAGACAAACAAATGTGCTTGATGAATAAGTAGACGCGAAACTTGCACGATCTTTCTACCAATAACACCTTTACCCTTAAACCTGCCATAGTGTCGTGGTTTTGGGATACCAATAGACTCTGCCTCACTCAAATAATCGGTCACAAACTCCGTGACTTCCTCAGTCACTGTTGCTTCAACAATACTCCCCTCTGGTCGATACCTATTCTTCATTCTACTTTTCAGAATACCCATGTACCGTTCAAAAGGGTACATGTACCGTAAGTATACCGGACCACAGAACTGTATCTCTCGAACGATGTGCACAATTAGATGTACCATTATATCAAAGAAAGATGGTGGGAAATACATCTCAAGTTGACATAATGTGATAACAATTTCACGTTGTAGATCATCTAGAGACGTTACGTCAATTGCCTTGGAGCAAACAGCGTTGAAAAAGAAACATAACCGAGTTAAAGCATTTCTGACATCAGATGGCAATATCCCTCGAATTGCAACCGGAAGAAGATGTAACATCAGTACATGATAATCGTGAGATTTCATGCCTAAAAGTTTTAAATCCTTCATCGATACAATGTTCTTCCAGTTTGAAGAGTACCCAGACGGTACTTTTACCGAGTGCAGACATTTGCAGAAACTAATCTTTTCAGCCTTTGAGAGCGTGTAGCATGCAGGAGGTAGGTAGATTCGTTTCCCGTTCTCTTGTGGGTGTAACTCCTTTCGTATACCCATGGTTTGCATGTCCTTTCTGATTTTCAATCCGTCTTTTGTTTTGCCGGGTATATTGAGTAAAGTCCCACTCACTGCCTCACCAACGTTCTTCACAATGTGCATGATGTCTAAGCAGTGTCTCACAGAAATATGACGCCAATAAGGTAGTTCCCAAAAGATAGAACACTTTTTCCAAATGTTTTTCGCCGGTTTTGATGTGTTTCCAAATACATTTGCAATGTCCTTAACCTTTTCGTACACTTCCTCAGAGCTCAGAGGTAGACGGGCCACACGAGTTTCGGCTTGACCATTGAACAACTTTCTCTTCGTTACTCGATAAGGGTGATCTTCGGGGAGAAGACGTCGATGACACATATAAACATTCTTCCCACAATGTTTTAAACGGTCCGAACAAGTGTCTTCCTCGCAAATGGGACATGCAAATGCTCCTTTAACCGTGTAACCGGACAAGTTCCCATACGCAGGGAAGTCATTGACGGTACAGAACAACAAAGCCTTGAGCGTGAAATTCTCTCTTGCATAAGCATCATATACCACGGTCCCCTCATTCCACAGTAGCTTCAGATCGTCGATCAGAGGGGCAAGGTACACATCAATGCTATTACCTGGCTGCTTGGGACCAGATATCAGGAGATAACATGATGTACTTTCGTTTCATACACAACCATGAGGGCAAATTGTAGATCACTAGCAGAACAGGCCATGTACTGTGTTGACTACTCAATGTGCCGTACGGGTTCATTCCATCAGTACATAACCCAAGCCTCAGATTCCTATCTTCATGTCCGAAATGTTCTTTGTACCGTCTATTGATGTTTCTCCACTGAGTCCCATCTGCTGGATGTCTTAGTTTCTCATCACTCTTTCTACCCTCCGCATGCCATCGTATGTTCTTTGCATCTTTCGGATTCGCAAACAACCGTTTGAATCTGGGTATAATCGGCAAATACCAAACAAGTTTTGCTGGAGGGCTTTTTTTCTGAACGGAGGAGTAGTCACCATCTTTATGCTTATACCGGGACAACGAACATTTCGGGCAATTGTCCAGATGTTCGTATTCACCCCTGTACAACACACAGTTGTTTGGACACGCGTGAATTTTTTTGTACTCTACTCCCATTGGACACACCCATTTCTTTGCCTCATACGTGGTGGTAGGGAGACCGTTCTCATCCGGTAGCATATCATGAATGAGCTCGAGGAATGCCGTGAAACCTTTGTCACTCAATCCATATCTTCCCTTCAGGTTGAACAAATTCAATATAGCTGTCAATTTCGTGTACTTAGTGCAAGTAGGATACAACGCCGTTTTGGATGCGTCCAACAACCTTTGATACTCATCCGGCCGGTCGACAAAGTTATCCTCAACGTTACAAGCATCTCGTCAATTTGTTCATCATGATAAGTCGACTCACTGTCAACATTGACTCCGGAAGCGCTTGGGAGTTCTGACTCGTTAGTAGTATCGAATGTCTGCTCGGTTCTTGAGTTAGACCGATCGTGACTGTAGGAAGACGAACCATTATCTTCAACAGGTTCTCCATGAAAAATCCATTTTGTATAATGTGGCATGAAACCACGGGTCTTCACATGGAATTTTACGAGGTTGATGCTTGAATAATGTCTAACCACACCACAATCAACACAAGGACATGGAATTTTCTCCGCCTTTGTCATGTCCTTTGTTGCACTGCAGCTTTGCAAAACTCTTCCAGCATTTTGTCAAAATGTTCGCCTCTATCACCATACATCCAGTCACGCTCCATACTACATGTGCAACAGATCACAGGTGTGAGTTAGAGCCTTTGTAGAATATGGCCTGTATTAAGTTGCACATGTTTATTTCTAATGGAGCATGACTGGGATGATTGTCAATTAGTCTAGCCTAACTCTAAGGTTGCAAACACAAAATAAACTAGCATTTTAAATTTAAGAAATTGTTGCACTTCTAAAACAAAACCGGTGTTTAAAGCAATATTACGAATACTTTTTCTACAAAAAATTCGGCATGACCTTTGCATAATTGTACACATCCCGTGCTTATTATTCAGCACTCACCAAAGTCATCACAACCACAAACATTCCAACAATGGCAGCAACCAACAATTAAAATAAATCAATTCTTTACTAGCTAACTGAAAACTAATGCAAATTCAGATCATCAAATCAACGCTTTCAATTCTCCACTGTATAAGTTCAAATCGGTTTAGAGATTAACAAAGAATCGAGAGTTAAATACGTACTTGTTTTTTAAGGATTTATGGACAGGGGAGACTGGTGCCTGAGAGGTAGGCTTCTGTGCGAGAGATGCAGCAATACCACTTCTGATATGTCTCTGCAAGGGAGCAACAAAAAATAAATTAAAAAAGAAATGCATCAACAAATAGGGAATGAAGCTAAATTATGTACTAGCACTTATATTTAAATACATAATTGCATTTATTAAACAAAAAATAAGGTTTAGTTACTTACTTGTGCACAGAGGAGGAAAGAGGAACAGTAATGGAAGAAGGCGGGAAACAAGAGAGGTGATTCACGGACTTGAATGTAGTGAGACCTGATAAAAAAATTAGATATTGTTAGACATATACACATACATCAAACAATATTAATTACGAAGAGATTTAAAAAAAAACGGCATGACTTTTGCATAATTTTACCTATCCCATGCTTATTATTAAGCATTCACCAACCATTCATCAACACAAATTTCCATCACAAATCAAACTAATACCAACTTTATCCATCAAACCGAATTTTAATAATTTGTGGAAATCAAATACAAAGTAAAAAAAGACACAACTATATCTATTATTAAGCATTCACCAATTATTCAACAACACAAATTTCAATCACAAACCAAACTAATATATACCAACTTTATTAATTCATCAAACGAAATTCCAATAATTTGTGGAAATCAAATACAAAGTACAAAAGATAAAAGATAAGTTAGATTATATTACCGGTTCGAAAATGAATTGCTCTCCGCTCCGATTTCAATCTACCATCAAATGGTAAAGAAGCTCCTTAAGTATTTATCTGTAGAGACACAAAAGAGAAAAATGATAAGTTAGATTATATTACAGTGAGTGAAGAGAATGAAGAGTTAAATTAAAAAAAAATACCGGTTCATAAATGAATTGTTTTCAGCCCCTCTTCTCAATCGGGCGTGCGAGCCTTGTGTAGCAACACCAATCTCTACAGAGGCAACGCATAAAGATTGAACAACATTCAGATCAATTAGAATAATTTTATATTAAACTTAACGACTATACAATACTCATATATATATATATATATAAATACATTCTCACACCTCTACTTCAAACCGCTACTAAAACGGCTAATACCTCACCTACTACAATATTTTTCTACTATGACTGCTTGTTCACGCTCTTATTCAATTATACACTACGAAACGTTCTACTCTTTTTCTACACTTACATTACATCTTTCATGTGCTGCACATATAATTGTTTACCACTTAACACTTCACAGAAATCAACTTAACGCATACATACGAAATTTTCACCCCCTACACACACTTGTCTATTACTACGCTAACACTTTTACTACGCATTTAACTTCTTACACTACTTCAGGGTCTTCCACTCTTTTTTACTAGCACTTTTTCTACTTATCATTTCTACACTTTTTTACTACTTTTATCTACTATAATCATCATTCTGCTCACTCATTACTTTATACACTCTTTCTTCTTTACTATTTCTTTCTTCTAAACTCACTACAAAATTTGATTATTTTTACTTTGCGTTTACAACTTTCATATTCACTTGCTCACACAAGCTACTACTTTCAACACATACACACACGCATTCTTCACTTCACCTACTATTACAGACAACTAATAACTAACTTTTTATCTTTGTATTTCACTTATCGTCATATACACAAATAACACAATAATATTTTATACTATGACACAACCAGACATCATACTACACGCGACACATCTATAATCATTACTCGTTGCTAATTTAATATCATGTTTTCATTGCACTGTACATATACATTTCATAACACTTTCTCTAATTCTCCACACACGCAATACTTTTAAATATATAAGAAACAAACTACTCATACTTAATGCTCATCTTAATTAACAACATATCTTTTACTCGCAATCACTATACTTATATTTTGCACATATTACAACACTCATTCATACGTTTATAAGCATAATAAATCTAGCCCAAATAAGCTAACCTAACTACACTTAAAAGAAGGGCCAAAAACAGCACAAAAATTCACTCGGACATTTCGTCGAACACCTTGTGTGCATACATAAATTTAATAGTTTAACAACCAAATCTTGCAAAGATTTCACACACACAATAAATATCATCATCCACAATCACAATGTGACAACAATCTATCAATTTTAACAACAAATTAACAATTAAATAACACAATCGAAATACAAAGTTAGGGTTGCTCTCACCTCTGTTCGCCTCTGTTGACTGGCGGAATGAGGGCGGCGACGCCAACCTTGCACGACCACCGACGCGGCGACACCGGCGACAGCGAGAGGAGGAGGAGGGCGGGCGGGCGACGGCTGTGGTGGCGGTGGTGGGTCGCAATCGCCGCGGAAGAGAACGATGAGAAGAGGGGTTAATTAACCTAATGAAATCGTAATTGTTTCGAATCGGGGTTGGGGGTTAATTAAAAGGATCTATTTCGGCGGTTCTTTGTTAGGAACCGCCGAAATAGGCCCTTTTTAATTATTAAAAAATTAATGAGACCTATTTCGGCGGTTCCTAACAGAGAACCGCCGAAATAGATGATTAAATTTTAAAAAAAAAGAAAAATAGAAACACCTATTTCGGCGGTTTCGTGTAAGGAACCGCCGAAATAGGTCTCTTTAATTTTTTTAATTATTAAAAAGGGCCTATTTCGGCGGTTCATATCTAGGAACCGCCGAAATAGACCCCTTCTTTACATACGGTATACATCTCGGGCCCCTATTTCGGCGGTTTTATCTACAACCGCCGAAATAGGGGCGCCGAAATAGACGTTTTTTGTACTAGTGTTGGAAACCGCTGCGTAGACATCTCGTATTACCGTTAGGCTCGTCGTTTAATTATTGATCGTTATTCGGGGGTGTTACAGATTTAGACTTCCTAATGTGATACTAAGTAGTACACATATTAACTAAAGAGTAATGATGGTCATTTAGCCACTCAAAACTCATTTACAAGACAATTTTTCAAAAATGTGCTTTAAGGCTCCTTAAATCACATTTTGTGTTTTAACTTGTTTTCAAGCTTGGTTTTCTTTAGTAATTGATTTAATATGTTCATTAACACATAATTAAGGTATAGGTATGACCTTTAGGTCTTATACAAACATATCCCAAGCTTAGAGCACATTTTTGCCCATATTGACTTTAAGGTATTTATTTGTGTTTTGTTTGGTTTAATTGTCTACCAAGGTTTCCTAAGGACTTAATTAGCCTTATTAAATCATAATTGAATATTATTAAGTCTTGGTAGGCTCTTTGGGTCCTAACCAAATTCACTCCAAGCTTAGAGCATGTTTTTGCTCAAACTGTATTTATGGTACTTTATTGTTTTTACCATGATTTAAATTGTACACTGATGTTTCTAAGGCACTTTTTAACCTTTAAATATCATAGTTTAGTATTTAAACAATATATCAAGGTTTGGAGTATTTCAAAAAGCAAGTACACAAATATAAACGGATTTTATTAAATTATTCTACAACAGGTTCAGTGGGTAGAAAACATAAATATCAAACTAATATCATAATCAAGTCTAAATTTGTTAAAGGGAACCAAAGCTTAAAGTCAACCTACAAGGGATAAAATGTCAATAAGGTTAATACCTAACTAAATAACTAATTGGTACCTCGAACTGAGGTGCTCAAAAACTAAAGTGACATCTCCAAAGAGGAAGTCAAATGCTAAAAACCTGCAGGTTTTAGTCAGTAGACTAACCTAAAGTGACATTTTAAAATGTCATCTCTCTAATCATAGTGTGCAACGGGATAACTTACCCAGTTACCACAGTTCATGTTCAGAGAGCAATTAACTATGGTTCCAAAAATAATCTTGCAAACATATCAACACGTGCCAGATTTATGCATATACATTTACTAATTATTATATCGCCTTACACAAGTCAAAAGAATTTCACGTTGTAAAATCCATCCATTGCTGACGATGAGAAAACAACAACTCGTATAGGAAAACATATTGTATAATATATATATCGAAAATCAATTTTTATTAATTCCACTAAAAAAATTGAAGGTCACGACTAACATATACATAATCAGACATTGTCGTGGTTTATTAAAGTATAAATAGACTAAATTAGATCATCAATTATTACAAACTTATATGTACACACATGCGGGTTCTTTCATATTTGTCATAAAAGAGAGAATATAATAAATCAGAAGTTTATACAATCGATACACAAAATCATCACCGATGATCCCTACTACAACCTACAAACAATAGTTAAAAAATATTGTTAATAGAAACTCAAATCAATCGGATGAATTTTAAAAGACATGACTATGTAGTTGGAAGACTATTATTTTAGTTAGAGCCTACTACTTACCTCTGTTGTCTAGAAGGAGTTGACTTTTGAAAGATTTGTATTTGCGAATCTTCAAAAAGTAGATAACGCTTGTGTGTAAATGTTACTGTAGCATGAAAATTCTGGGCAGACTGATAAGTGGATAGCATAACCTCAGTTTAAAAAGCCAAACAAATTGTCATGGAATAGACACTAGATGTGAGTGTCTCGAGAAATGCCCATTGAGAGAGGACACGAGATGCAGATGAGAAAATAAAATAAGAGGTGGGTATGGTTCTTCAAGAAGTTTACTAGTAGCATTTATATACTAATGCATCGGAAGTTGAAATGCACAATATATGTAAGAATAAGGATGATTATGAAATGGGCGGCACTCAAGAGCCTTCTGGCCACTTCAACAGTAAAATATTAAAAGAGTGAAATCAGAAGGTCAAGGTTGCATAATTTATTATAATGAATGTCATAAGCCACCGAAATAAGCTCATAATAATGGGATATAATACACAACAATTCAACACTTCCTGCTTTATTCGTATTAGTGATTTTAGTATGAGTAGAGCCATTAATATATAAACAACTTTTCAAAAATATGATTATCACATAAATTACAGAAAACCAAACCTTAAAAAATAAGGAAGAATCAAAGTGGTATATTAAATTAATTCGGAAATATGAAGAGTTAAAATTGGTTCTATAAATACTGCCAGCAAATATCAAATGAGAGATGATTTATAAATATGTATTATTTAATATAATAAAATCAATACTAGTATTTAAATGACATCATTAGTATTAACTCTATTATAAACAAATAACTACACCAAATTAATAAAAAAACACAAGAATCAATATTATAACATTAAAAATCACAACTGATATATTTTTAAAGCAAGTTATTCTATTAAAACGAATTCCTTTACTAAAAACCATATAATATTCTTGAAAACCCCATAATGTACACCTTCGGGATATTACAGAAGCTGAAAATACAAACGGGCCTTGAAGCCAACATTACAAATACAAAACCAAACTCAAAATTAATGGGAAAAGCTGAAGGCTCCAACCAAAAGCTAAAACCTTCAAATCAGACAGAATATAGGGTGAGCAAACCATAGCTCAGTAAGTAATAAACTTCATCAGCTGAGCAAGCTCAAAACAGATTACATAACATATTATACATATAGCATACACTTAGCAAAACTGAATCGAAATCCAAACAAAAGACTTTCAAACCAAACCAAAGTCCAAATCAGAATGGAGCTAAACGAGATCAAAAACAGATAAATAAACAGCGGAAGACAGTGCAAAAATCAGAAGTTTTTCAGAAGACGGAAAGCACACAACAGACCGTTAGAAATCAGAAACAAATAGAGCATACAAAGGCGGAAATCATGAGTCACAAAGTTCACAAAGCGGAAACTTAGCAAAATAGAGCAGAGTCAGACAGAGTGATTCGCAACAGATCACTTTACAACACAGAAGTGGGACCCTAGCTCACAGCACACCCATACAGAAAGGGCGCAGACCTAAGGACCAAAAGATCCATCGACAATGTAGAAATAATTCCAAGACCAATGGACCCGTCAGGCGTCAGCCCTAGAACAGAAATGGCCCAAAGACCAAAGAACTCGTCAGTCCCACAGAAATAAAATGATGTCTGCGTAGCATGCTGTGAGTTAACCCGATCTAGTCAATCACGGCTCAGAATACACAAAAACTAGGTCCCAAAAGAGAAGCTTAAACATTCAGAACAAAAGGTGTTGCAAAACACAAACACCAAAGCACCAAGGCTTTAAACATAACAAAACGAAGATCATAGGTGAAACAAAATTCTTAATCCAAGACAAGAAAAACACGGAAAGCTGAACGGAAACAGAAGTCGAAATGATACTCTTAAAGCCATTCAAAGGTTATAAACAGAACATAGCACTTTCGGAGCGGAAATACACCTAAACACATGCTCAACACAGGTCAAAACATATTATACATGCTTAGGAGGATCATAACCCCACAAACGGAAGTCAAAACGGAGCTTAAACGAACATTTCAGGCAAAATCAGAGGCGTATCCAGACATACGCCCAAACCTACAAGTCCGAACGCATGTCATGACACAAAGCAGAGGCATCCGGACATGTGTTTGGACTTACGAGTCCTGACGCACGCCAAACATCAAAATAACACACGTTCGGACATACTTCCAGGTCACAAGTCCGGACGCATGCTAGGTTTGAAAATATAGAGACGTCCGGACATCTGTCCGGACTTACGAGTCCGGACAAAGCCTAAGAAAATTCTTATGAGGTGTTCGGACTTGTGTCCGGGCTTGCAAGTTTGGACACAAGTCGATCAACAATCCTAGAACCCGTCCTCGCATACTGTTCGGACATCATAAAGCCATCACCAAATACACACGTCTGGGGCCCTCATCTGGACTATGTCCGGACACTACAAAATTCCAGAAATTCAGAAATGAAACAAAGGAAAATTCCACAATCAAATTCATCGTTAATGTAGCATCAATTCTTCATATCAAAATACGTAATTCGAAACACATCCCACGGGGTTTTGACATAACAAAATCACAATTCCAAATCAAGTCAGATTCACACGAATTCAGAAAGCAACACCACACAATAAGAAATAGAAACAAAACTAGAAATATTTTGTGGGTGAACACACAACCGAATCCATCTACCTCCTACCTCATATCCAAAGACCCGCACGACTCAACGGACTCCACATTGCACAATCCTCGAATCTCCACTCGACTCGACGAACAAACAAACTAAATCGACAAAGATCGAAACCAAAAATCAGAAATTGGAGGAAACCAACAGAGAAGAACGAAACCAACAAATTCATAAACTACAAACCTAAAGGACGATCGATAGACGAACAAAATTTCACAATTGAACAATTCCAGCAATTAGCCACTTGGAGAAGGAAGAAATGAGAAGAATGCAAAGGGAGTAGAGGTTAAAGAAGAGGAGCAAAGAAGGAGTTGAGAGAGCCTGAAGAGGATGAAATGAACGTGAATATTGGTAAGGGAAAATAAGAAATGGAATATGAATTGTGTGAAAATAAACTCCCTTCTAATTTATAATTACTAACAAACAAAACAAAAGGACATTTCTACCCTTCCTTCCTTATAAGCTAGTAAAATAATAACCAGACATGACATAAACTCCCTAACATAATGTAGGATTGCCACAAAACTTCCTTTGCGAATTAGAAACAAAAAAAAAACTAAGGCACAACAAAAATTCCTAAAATTTCATTGTTGATTCTTGAACTATTTTGTAGCTTTACTTTAGTTCTTGGTCTTAATGTATGATGGTTATTGAGCATTTGTGGCTCTTAAGCATGTCAACTTATAATTTGAAGATTTGCTTTGATTTTTGCTTAACTTGTTATCAATGTGTTGGATTGGTTTGTGTTAGAGTGTAATTTACGTAGTAGGTTTATATTAACCCTTTAGAGATGAGATGATATGAGATTTATGGATTACGATTAATAATAACGGAAATGACACGGAGGTTTACGCGGTTTGATCTTGAATGGTCTAGTCCACGGAGGTTGATAGAGCTTTTTATTATAATTGGGAGAATACAAGTGAGTATTGAGGGTGTGAACGTGTGGTGTTCATATGTGTGTGTCATCATGAGTTGTTTCCTCGTTATGAGGCAGAGACGACGCTAAATGTTAGAGTATAATTTGCGTTGTAAATGCAATTGTATCATTTTATTTAAAGTTAAGTTAAGAATGTGTTATACACTTTGTGAAGAGTGGTGTTATACCCAAAATTTTGACCCCCCCTGGTTAGGTAGGGTCTACGAGGTTTTGGTGTTGTGAGGGGCATTTCAATCAGGTAATGAAAGATTCTGGCTCGATCGGTGCATTCCAGGGCATGGGGAGCAGTTTCGTCATTGTCAGGGGCGTTTTCATAATTTTTAAGGCACCCGAGACCTCCTATAGGCTTTCTCTCTCCTCCAAAGGATGCCTACATCAGCTTGAAATGCTTGGGTATTTTAACCCATGATAGAGGATGATAGTTTAAGCATAATGGCATTGGAATTTTGATTTTTCGAATTCCCAATATTTTTCTACCAATTTCTGACTAAATCTAACGGGAAATTGAATTTAAAAATATTCCAACATTTAAAAACTCCGATTCCACTTCAGAAAAATCATAATTGCAATCCTTGACACGTGGTTAAAATTTTACAGCAAAATTCTTTAGGTAAGTCATTTAATTAAAAAGCCAAAAAATCTTACTTTTACTAGATTTTCTCTATCTTTAAGAAAGTCTATATAAAGGGATAGGTCTTTTGATAAAAGAAAGAATCTCTCAAGCTCTTAGAACCCTAGGCAGTCAAAACTCTTCTCCATAGCCAGCCTCCCACGTTTTTGCACCCTCAAGCACCAAAACAACACCGAAATCTCACCGAAATCAACACCGAAACACGATTTTCAATTCCCAACACATCAAAAATCATCAAACATCAACCAAACCACCTCCAAAACGTGAAGAACACCTCCAACAATCAACAACCAGAAGCTCGGGTCGAACTCAGTCCGGAACCGGCACCATCGGAGCCTCCGAAGAATCCCGATGTGAAGAATCCTCTTGAATTCGAAGACAAAACAGGTTACAATTCCACTTTTCTAACTCCCCACGACCTTATTAACTCTCTGTCGAATTTTGGGTTCAAACTAACCTTTCTACGCTTCTGTATTACTAATTGCTATTGGTTCTTTGTTTGTCAAGTGCGTAATTAGACTTCAAACTACAATCTTTCAATTACTAACGTATTGTATATCTTTCAGGATACACGTGCATAATTTTTTAGCCAAAAACACCGTCGGGAACCATCAGAAAACCCCTGCCGTGGGTGGTCCGGGACCACGGACACCCACAGACGGCGGCAGAGTTTTTAAAATTTCAAAATTTAGGTTTTTCTAAATAATGTCCAGGCTCACGGACAGCTTGTCCGTGGCCCCGGACTTTTCAAATTTTCGTTTTTTCTAAAATTCGACTTTTCTGTATAATTAGGTTAACTGGGGTCCGTGGTCTCGGACATGGGGTACGTGGCTACGGACGTAAACAAAATTTGATCTAATTCTGCCTCCGAAACCTTATTCTAGGTACTTTCAGTTTCCACTTTAATTTTCTGTCAAAAAATGTTAAAAATACAAAAAAATCAGAAGCGCGCACTTAGGTTAAAACAACTCGTAATAAGCCGTAATTAAACTAAGTAGAGGAAAAACGACTTCTAGGGGTAATGAAAGTAATTGAACCCTAAATAAGTCGTATACCAAGCCCCCGAACCCGAACTCTCCTTTCCTAATTTGATCCAGGTAAATTAGGTGGCGACTCATAATAGGTTCCAGTGAGCTAACTTATGATTTAATAATTAATGTTTTATGACATAGTTATTAAGCTTAGGTTATAAGTGCACCTAGAACCCAACCGGATCCTAATCAACTTGAATCAACCTAGGATAGGGTTTAAAAATCGAGGCTCACAAACTGACGACTCTACTGGGGACCACTTCTTAATTTTAACTTGTTTAATTTTAAGAAAGAGGGCTTAACTCAAAAAGTGTTTACGGCTTTATTACATTGTTTGTCTACTTTTTGTGCGCAATTTAAATTTATGTACCTTTGTATCATATGAGAGCGAGGGTCCACATAAACCAATTTCACCCCAGGACCCGTTTGAGGGTCCCCTGTCAGGGGCTCACACCTTCTAGGTGATGTGAATAAGTGGGGAAAAAGAGGAGGGTGTCGTCTAACCACACCCCCTTAATACCTGGGCTTTAGCCCCAATCATTTTCCTGGCAGTTCCTTACCTAGCCCATTGTTTGGTCAGTCAAAGACCCGGCCGTAGACGCACGCCTTTAGGTGATGTGAAAAAAGTGGGGAAGCCCAATGAGAATAGCGTGCAAGCCCTATTCCTTTGTGGTGACCTGGGCCTGTGCCCCAAGCACCTCTCCGGATCGATCTGTACCCGTTGGACTGAGGCATTTTGTGAGGACATTTGCATTAACTCCCTATGCAAGACTCCTGTGTATATGTTTTTTCTGGGCCTCAGGCCCAATTCTGTATCAGTCCTTCAATCTCTTCTAGCCCAAATGAAACATTTAAAGGGTTTTGGTAGTCCAAATACTTCTATCACCCCAAAACAAAAAAACAAAAAAAATCCTTTAGGCTGATTCTTGTTACAAGCCCAATTCTTGTAATACCCACTCGTAAGACCAACGAATCATGTAACCCAAAAGTTTAGTCCAGAGCAGACCCTTCCAAAATTTTAGAGTCCAGCATTCATTGCAGCGCACTAACTCTCGGCCTGTGTTTCCAAGTTTAGTCCCAGTCTCACTCCCACAATGCTAACTTATCTTTTTGCTCAAAACAGGCAGCACCCTTCGCAGCTAGGATGTCGTCTAGAGTTAACGATCCAAGTACTCAGCTCGCTGAGCTTGTGGATTTGATAGGGAAACTAGCTGAGTTAGAATTTATCCACAGGAGTGCCTTGGAAGAGTTAAGCTCAGGATTTGTGTCGGCCGCAAGGGAAGCGAGAGCTCTCAATCATGCTCTCGGAGAAATCATCCCTTTAGATCTGGCCCTCAATGAGGACGGGGTCAAGTCACCGGAGAACCAGGAACCGCAAGAAGAGCAGGCCGCACAGGTGCCCATCGTAGATCTGCAGCAGCCGCAGAGTCAGATTCTGAAAGTACTTCTAGGGCAGAGGTTAGTCCAACTCAAAGCCCCGCGGTTTCGCGGGCGGCATCTAGGGGCATATCCCGAGCAGTTCTATCGTTTCCACCTACTCACGGGCCACTCCACAGATAATTGTCGCAATTTGAGGTATAAAATTTTGTTATTGGCCCAAGAAGGAAAAATCCAGATTGCAACCCCAGTACCGGAGCTTCCCCGCAAAGCCGAAAGGGAATTCACACCCATTGGTTGTCCCTTAAGCCAGGCCTTTGAGGAGCTGCAGGACGAAGGGCTAATACGACCGCTCATTCCTCGCCATGGAGAGACACGAAAGGGGAGTAGGCTCAGTCAATTTTGCAGGTACCATCAGCTAGCAGGACATGATACCAATGATTGCAAAGAGCTGAGACATCGGATCCAAGACCTCATCGATCAGGGATATCAGCGTTTGGATGACCTCGAGACTTTAGAGTCCGAAGTTCAGTGTGCTGCCTTTACGGTTTTCTGGGATGACAAAAAGCCGGCACGAGGGGCATGACGGAAGCCCACATCCACGGTCAGCTTTGTCCCAGCAAATGCTCACATTACCCGGTCGGGCAAGCACTACGGATCACCTGAAAGGCCGTCGCAATGGGAAGAGCGAATGTTGTCTCCCCCGGTGGTTGAAGAAATTCTAGGTGAACGAGAACTGCTTCAGAAGCTGAAGGCAACAACCATCCCCATGGCAATCTGGTCTTTGCTTACGATCTTACCAGAGCACCGACGGGCCATTGCCAAACATTTGGGCGGGCCAGAGGAAAGTTTAGCCCCGGAAAAGATGGTCGCGGCTCTTTGGCAAAACCAGGAAGAGGAGATCAGTTTTCACGATAGCGAGATCTCCGAGCACTCGGGAAAAGCATTGTATATTTCTGTTTGGTGCGGGGCCTTCAAGGTGCCAAAGGTACTCATTGACACAGGAGCAAACGTCAGCATCTGTCCTCTGAAAGTGGCAGAGGGTATGGGTTACGACAAGTTTGAGTCTTGCCAAATAGTGTTACGAGGGTATGACGACAACCCAAGACATGTCTTCGGCCTACTGGATCTTCCACTCAAGTTTGGGACGGTTATTCATCCAGTGAAGTTCTTGGTTCTACAAATTCCCAATTCTTTTAATCTGATTCTGGGACGGGATTTCCTTCAAGATTTGAAGGCCGTCCCTTCTACAGTGCATCAATGTTTGAAGTTCAAAAGAGACGGGAAGGTTCATGTCGTTAGAGGTGAACCACATCAAAAGGAGTTGCCTGTTTGCATGGTTGAAGAAAGCGTTGTACCAGAGCAGTCCAACCCTACTTCTCTACAGAAACTTAAAGTTGGACCAGGGAAGGTTATCATGGAGAAGTATGGTTATCAAGAGGGCAAGGCCTTGGCAAGGATATCCAAGGAATCCTAGACGCCTATCTGGCAGTGAATCCCGGTCGTCAAGGACTTGGTGCATTAATGGACCCATCTTTCATTTCAGCACTTGAAATATCATCTTTACCCATGTACTCATGTTCCTCATGTTTACAGGATACGGTAAGAGCGGCAGAGGAGGAAGCGATGCCTGATTGGATGTTCCTTGAAGAATAGGTCATAGATTAGGGGTAGTTAGTCACTTACTTCCCGCTTTGGGGTCATTAGGAGTCATTGTTATTTTTTTTTGGTTGTTTTACATAGCTTCTTTCTTACTGTAGTTAGTTTAGTTGTTCTTTTCCATTTGGCTGGTACTCAATGTCATTGTTACTTCTTTTGGTTATCAATAAAATTCCTTCTTCGTTCATGTTTTAATGTTTATACATCCGTTCATGTGCGGAAAAAAGAAAAAAAGAGAAAGAAAAGAAAGGGGAAAAAACTCCCGCTCACAAAGCATGTCTACAAACATATAAAAGGAAAAACCTTTGTTTTTCGCAAAACCCCCTGTACAAAACTACCTTCCCATCCATACGTTCACCACCTCCATCGCAGCTACCGCACATGTCACATCATCCACTCATTCTTGCCATACACATATAAACAAAACTGCTGCCACCAAAAGAACAAAAAGACAAACCATTCAGCAATCACCCCATCACCACTCACCACCATCATTTACCATCACACATGCAATCACCCTCCATAAATAATTTGGGCATTCTAAGGTTTGTTAAATAAACCCCACAGTAATACTGGGGGCAATCTGAGTTAAGGAACGATAATGTTTATTTCTTTTGTTTAAACGTGCAAACAAGTCTCTGAGTGTACACTTCGCGAAAGTGCCTTGAGCGGTAAAACCAAGAGCGAAAGAGCGTGACATTTTTACAAGACTCTAGAGATGTCACATTCAAAGGTAAGGTAAATGGCATGACTACGACCGAAGGGGATAATTTGTACATTTACGCTTAAACCTATGAAAGTAACAAAGAGCGGATACACAACTATTAAGGATGACGAAGCACCTAGGTACAGCACCACACAGCCAAAAGCTTGTGAACCCTGACATTAACCCTAGGCACCCCCGTTGAGCTTTCCATAAACGTTCTCTTTTTCAACGCTACAAACTTGATAAGTGTCTAAATGAGCATGTTTTATGGGTGTATTTCATATATTATATCAGCACTTTTATGCTCATTTCTCACTTATTGTATGTTTTTCCTCTAGTTTATGTTTTATTGATTATCTCACAAATTTATTGGTTTAAACATGAGGAAAAGCCAAGCTAGGAGCAAAGTACATGAAGAGACGAACGCATAGACGCAAACGGCTCGGAAAACGGGGTCCAAACGAAGAATCTAGAGCCGGTAGAAGAGAGTCACGTATAAAGCACACAACAGAGGTGTGTCCGCCCCTGCAACCGCCTAATAAGCAGGCGGACGTGGTGGAGCAACCGCCTGTCTAAACACCTGATTAATAGGCGGACAAAAGAGCATGAATTAAACAAGACAACCGCCTGATTATGAGGCGGAACACAAGCGGACATAACCAAGGCAAGGCGGACGCTTGGACAGAAACAACAGAGACGTCCGCATGCTTAAGAGGCGGACGCCAATGAGGACACAGGCGGACGTGAATAAAAATCACGCGCGACCAGTTTTCTTCATCGCCCGTCGTCGTCTCCAACTTGCCTCCGCTATCCATCTACTCCCGCACCGCCTACCTTATTTCCTCACGCATCTCCAGCTCCTGTCCCCTGCAATTAATGAGCAATCAAGGAGCAATCAGTCTGCAATCAAATTGCGTACGGATCTTCTTCTCCTCTGCCTCTATATAAACTCACCCCTTCAACACAACAACACACAACACGCACGACGAGAGTCTGAAGAATATTTTCACCACACTCATCCATTCGCTTCCACTTATTTTCCTCCCGTAACACCACATCATTCCACACTCACGCAGTAACAAAAGAAATAGAAGAGCAGCAGCGAGAGCGAGAGCAGACCAGCTCTTCCTCTGAAATAAAGCACAAAATCTGTTTGTGCTATCTTCTTATCTCCGTTAATGTCTGAGTAATTTTCTTTTGTATCCTAGGATGGGGGTTTGATTTCTAATATTACGTGAACTAATATTTATCACCTGTCTCACTTGTTAACCTGTTTTACTTCCTTTTAACTAATATTGCTAAATGCTTTGCGCGACAAACGACTGCATTTATTTGGTAACTATCAACACATGATTTTGAGATAGTCTAAGTACCACAAAGGAATTAATCTTGATATTTACACTCCGGATTGAGCAGGAAAATATTAAGGCTATTACTAAGAGTTCGTAACTGACAATTATTAAATCATATAGACAATAAATATTTGAGACATGGTTATAAATCTGTTTAAGTAATTTAGGAAATTCCCCCGCTATCCTAGGATACATTTTTCCATCCACATCTCTTAATTCACCTTTTTACTGTTTTTATTATATTTGCACTGATCAAACAACAAATCAAGCTTGCCTCCGGCTAAACCCCCTTTTTTACAGTTTTTAAGTAACTACCAAGACTAGGATAAATTGAACAATCTCCCTGTGGATACGACACTTGTTTTACTACTACGATCGGGATTTGTTTGCAGCCCGACGTTTATAATTTGAGTTTTTAATTTCTTTTCTTTTAATTTTACACCAGTTTAACCACTCAGAAAATAACCTTCTGCAAAACTCCACAAAATAAGCCAGCCAATGATGAATAACCGACCCGGTGACCAAAGGAAGCAAGGAGCCCGACTTCCGAACAGCAACCTCACAAGTCCAAAGAAGCAAAACCGCTACCAACATGATGAAATGATCCGTAAATGGTCCCAAAGTGACATAAGATTCCAATGGGCTAACATCAAAAACGGCTCTCAAAGTTCAAAACCGGGAAACACAAGAACCCCGAGGGAAAAGAGATTCAAAGAAAGGCAAACCTGAAAAGCCTCAAAGAAATCCAAAATCAGAAAAAAGAGAGAAGGTGCAAGGAACAACTCAAAAATCCAGAGTTCCAAGCTCATAAGCGAAGTCATCACGAAGTAGCCAAACGACTTCAAGACAAAGAAAGCAAGTCCAGGAGAAGGTGCAAGTTGCAGCTTTGGTCACCCTTATAGCTCCACATATCCTAAACATTCCTCCATTGTCCTATTGTCATTCATCACACCCCATAGCTACGTTACAAGCTTAAAAGACTTCTGACTTAATGGTTGTGTCTCCAATCGCGTGAAAGTAACAGGTTGAACGCGTAAATCTAACAAATGTCAAATTCAATGGTTGAGATGTCTTGACCAAAAGGAGAGCACGATTGCAAGTACTAAACACTTTGAGTGTAGGATAGAAAGCACCACATCAAGATAAACCCTGCCCTTGTGAGGATGAGATTTGTTTTTGCGCAATTAATCAAAGAAAATACTGGGGGCAATCGATCGTTCCGATCGATTGCCATAAAGTCCTAAAAACTCAGATCGCCTCAAGGGAAAATACATGGGGCAATTGTTGCTCCCAACAATTGCAACAACGACACCGACGAAGGCCCAAAAGCCCGAAACCCAAAGGTTTTAAAACCCATATCAAACATCCTCAGGCCCGTCCTAAGCCCTTCGTCCACATTCAAACATTCACAGGCCCGTCCTAAGCCATACCTCTGATAAGTGTGAAATACATATATTTTTAGGGCTTTAATTCTTTCTATTATCATAACAATTAATGTCATATTTCCCACTTATCATATGTTTTTCCATGAAATTATGTATTGATGTGAACTGATACATTTTATGGGTCTAATGCAGGAAAATTACAATACACCGGTGTATATATATATATAAATCGCATAGCACATCAAAAATCAATATTGAATAAATCAATATTGAATCACGTACGTAACTATATTCAGCATTCAGCATGAACGAGTTTGATTGTTTTAATATTTCTCACGACCACACGTCCGCTTAAAAAGGAGTGGACAAACATGGCTTGTCCGCCTAAACAAAGGAGGACACCTCTGTGTGACGTCCGCCCAAAACAACAACGTCAGAGATGTGTGACGTCCTCCCAAAACAACGACGTCAGAGATGTGTGACGTCCGCCCAAAACAACGACGTCAACAGGCGGACGTGTCTAAAATCCAGATTTTAACGTGACAGAATTGCTGTGTATCTTCTCGCGCCTGCAACTTATCCATCTACCCAAACGAGCAATATCAGGCGCCTACCGACACTCTTCACGCGTCTGCAACCCCAATCCATCTACCTCTTATCTTGTTAATCCACTTGGTCACGCGTGCTCCTCCAGCCTGTCTCCAGCTTCTTCCTTCTCCTTCGTTCCTCTTCTTCTCCTTCTCTTATAAAAACCCACGAGCCTTCTGCTAATATCATCCAATCTCTTCCACAACCCATCACTCACACCTACGATCCATTCATCTTCTTATCTCCCACTTCTCCATTTTATTTTATTTCTTCATCAGCCTTATGCTGTTAGTTTACAGAGAACCAACGAATCCATTCGTTCTTCTTCGTTGGTTCCAGCTATTTTATTTCCTACGTATGTTTTATTGTATAATTATGTGTGATTAATAAATCTAGCTTCCCGGGTTAGGAAGCGAGCTTATTTTATATAATTGTGTTATATAAGCTTTCCAGTATAATTTATCTAAGCAGTTTTTGATTCTTGTCCTTAATGCGCTTTAATTCTCTTGTACAATTATTAAAGTGATATTTGTAGTTCTTTGTTAAAATGCAGTGCTGAGACAAGGTTCTAGACACAGGAAGTCAAATGGGTTAACGACTAGAAGCGATATTCCTCGCCGTATAGGTTAATCTATCTCCAATAGGAATTATTACTAATGCGATTAATTTATTAATAACTTGAACAAGGAATTGCGCTTGTTATTTAAATTAATCAGGGTTTATTAGACAGGGAACGGTCAATAAACTAATTAAGATTCTTGAGTTTATTGTTAAAATGGGAGAGTTATATTAATATGATTAAATTAAATGGTGAGCAAACAACCCGGGATGCTTCTTTAAAACACAAAAAGATTTATAATTTCTATTTCTTTTCTGTTTTAATTAACTGTTTTTATTTTGCCTTATGATTTAACTATTAATCTCACTCCCTAAAAAAGATAAAATCTGTTTATAGAATTCTCAGTCAATTTAATATATTATCAGTTATCCACAGCGAGGTCCCCAAGAGTACGACAACCCACCTTTCCACTATTCCGCAAAACGATTAGGTACACTGCCTAGGTTGAAGAAGTCCATATTTCTCCAACAAGTTTTTAGCGCAGCCGTTGCCGGGGACCTCCGGCAAGGTTAATTGATAGTTTTTAATTTTACTGAGTTTTCTGTTTATAAATTTGTGATATATTTTGCTTCTCTTTAATTTTTGTTTCTGTTATATTTTGTTTCTATTATCTGCTAATATTTTAATTGTGTAAATTTTCTGTTATATCTGTTTAATTTTCTTTTTATTTTTGTTTTATGTAATTAATTTACATACTTTTTTTTTAATATATTTTTTTAGCAGTTTCTTTTATCTCTGTTTTGTTCCGTATCTGTTTTTCTATTTAGTTAATTTTGTTTTTTTTTGTTTATTTTTTTTAGTTCTATTCTACTTGGTATTTTTGTTTTTGTTTTTTGTAGGATAGTTACTGATTATGGAGAGCGGCGACGATGAGGTGAAGAGATTGTTGATCAATTTGGAATGGACTCACATGCAAGAGGAGATGTCCTCATATCAAAGGTTGGTCAATGATTATCACCCTCAACAGTCAAATCGAGAGCCGTACTGGTGGGAAGTCGACCAGGCAAATACACAGTACCAAGAAGCTCAGTTGGGATACTGCTACTTCAATCAGAATGAACAGCAATCTACACAAGGGCCAAACGAATTTCTCCAGACCGAACCGCTAGAAGAAATTCCAGTTGGTAACTCCAGGGAGTGAAGATCAATTCGAGCCAGATATTATTGAAGCTACAAGTTCTGATGAAGATAAAGAAACTTATCAGGACATTTTTCTCCGACGCCGAGTTGGAGCAAATGTCTGAGAGTTACAATTCTCCTCCATCTCCACCCCCAGCACAAGAGGAGCAATTAAAAGCTGAAGGTATTTTGTGTGAGCCTCATCAACTAGAAGAGGATATTTATATTCTCGAATCTAAGGAGAAAGTGCTACCACCAGTCACTCATAAACTCTCACCCTACCTCCATAAGCCTCAACAACAAGAGGAGGTTTTACATCCTCCAATTTGAGGAAGAAAAGTCATCACCACCTGGTCTCCTGTTAGAACTACGTTACCGGCAATACCTCCTCAAACACCAGGTTTTGTGGAGTATTTACTTTTCTATTTTATTTGCCGAGTTAACGTTCTGCTTTGATCCAGGTGGTTTGCTCTTAATTACTGCTAACTTCGTTTTCCTGGCGAAGCTGTTGTCTACTTTTATTTTGATCCAGGATAACGAAGCGGAGTCTAGCCAAAGACTATAAATACGGGCAGCTTACTGGGAGGCAACCCAGTGTTAAGTATTATTTCCTACTCTTTTTGTTTTGTTTTGTCTTTCATATTATTCCTATATATGTTTTTATAAATAAAAAAAAAGATAGGAGAGAGAACGAGGAGAATTAACTTGAGTTCTTCTGGCTGTTTAGAATAATTATTACAGGAACGTCTTACACATTCCGACAGCTGAACTCAAGTGTGGGGGAGCTACACTACATACTCTGCCAAAACTCTAGGGAGTACACTATCCATACCTTGCTCTTTAAATTTAAATATCTCTTATTACCATGCTTTGTGATCATTACCAAGTTAGTTTGCGTGCCCTGTTATTTTAATATTTTCTATGCAATGAGGGCATTGCTTTGGTTCAAGTGTGGGGGAGAGATAGTAATCAAAAGCTTGCTCTTAAGTTTTCTTTTTCGACACTGTGTTTAAATTTGTTAAGTGATTAATAATCAAAGAAGGAGCCATAGAGGGAGTAATGCTGGTATTAACAGGTTTAAAGGGTACAAAAAAAACACTCTGCTCCTTACTCAAAAAAATTCTGAGGAAATTATCATTTGAATTTTGTTTTGATTTTGAGCCTGGATTTGAATTGGAATGAAATGGTGGAAAAAGAACAAGGCAAGGTACTCCTCTGATCCAAACAGGCATATTCTGATCCTAAACAGGCCTGTCCACTCGGTTATTAAGTTCTTAGGGGTGCTTCATCATCCGGCTACCTAAGATACTCGGTATCTAGGATAGTAGACCCACAACCGCTACAAGGGTGGAGAGAAAAGTCTGAGGTGAAAGAAAAATGAACTTCAAAATTGAAGTATCTGTGCATTTGGTACTAAAATAAAAAAAAAATCGTCATTATGGATCATGAGTATGTGGCATTGAAAGGTATAATGGAATAAGATTTTACTTCATGCCCCTTGTCGTTCAAGGAATTGTGAAAGAAAATGGTGGATTGGCTCAGGGTTAAAAGCAGAATTCTCATGGTACTGCCCTCTTTCTTTTGTAGGATTTCAGAGTTATTCTCAGAAATAGAGAAATATATCTAATAAAATTAATGTTATTAGTACCCTTTTTAAAATCTGAAAAGATTGGCAATTACCTCTTCTGTGCTCTCCTTACTTGATTATTGTCTTTTTAACTTGTTTAAATATTATGTCAGAAAGATTTGCTTAAGGACAAGCAAAAGATAAGTATGGGGGAGTTTGATAAGTGTGAAATACATATATTTTTAGGGCTTTAATTCTTTCTATTATCATAACAATTAATGTCATATTTCCCACTTATCATATGTTTTTCCATGAAATTATGTATTGATGTGAACTGATACATTTTATGGGTCTAATGCAGGAAAATTACAATACACCGGTGTATATATATACATATAAATCGCATAGCACATCAAAAATCAATATTGAATAAATCAATATTGAATCACGTACGTAACTATATTCAGCATTCAGCATGAACGAGTTTGATTGTTTTAATATTTCTCACGACCACACGTCCGCTTAAAAAGGAGTGGACAAACATGGCTTGTCCGCCTAAACAAAGGAGGACACCTCTGTGTGACGTCCGCCCAAAACAACGACGTCAGAGATGTGTGACGTCCTCCCAAAACAACGACGTCAGAGATGTGTGACGTCCGCCCAAAACAACGACGTCAACAGGCGGACGTGTCTAAAATCCAGATTTTAACGCGACAGAATTGCTGTTTATCTTCTCACGCCTGCAACTTATCCATCTACCCAGACGAGCAATATCAGGCGCCTACCGAGTACCGACACTCTTCACGCGTCTGCAACCCCAATCCATCTACCTCTTATCTTGTTAATCCACTTGGTCACGCGTGCTCCTCCATCCGCCTGTCTCCAGCTTCTTCCTTCTCCTTCGTTCCTCTTCTTCTCCTTCTCTTATAAAAACCCACGAGCCTTCTGCTAATATCATCCAATCTCTTCCACAACCCATCACTCACACCTACGATCCATTCATCTTCTTATCTCCCACTTCTCCATTTTATTTTATTTCTTCATCAGCCTTATGCTGTTAGTTTACAGAGAACCAACGAATCCATTCGTTCTTCTTCGTTGGTTCCAGCTATTTTATTTCCTACGTATGTTTTATTGTATAATTATGTGTGATTAATAAATCTAGCTTCCCGGGTTAGGAAGCGAGCTTATTTTATATAATTGTGTTATATAAGCTTTCTAGTATAATTTATCTAAGCAGTATTTTGATTCTTGTCCTTAATGCGCTTTAATTCTCTTGTACAATTATTAAAGTGATATTTGTAGTTCTTTGTTAAAATGCAGTGCTGAGACAAGGTTCTAGACACAGGAAGTCAAATGGGTTAACGACTAGAAGCGATATTCCTCGCCGTATAGGTTAATCTATCTCCAATAGGAATTATTACTAATGCGATTAATTTATTAATAACTTGAACAAGGAATTGCGCTTGTTATTTAAATTAATCAGGGTTTATTAGACAGGGAACGGTCAATAAACTAATTAAGATTCTTGAGTTTATTGTTAAAATGGGAGAGTTATATTAATATGATTAAATTAAATAGGTGAGCAGAACAACCCGGGATGCTTCTTTAAAACACAAAAAGATTTATAATTTCTATTTCTTTTCTGTTTTAATTAACTGTTTTTATTTTTGCCTTATGATTTAACTATTAATCTCACTCCCTAAAAAAGATAAAATCTGTTTATAGAATTCTCAGTCAATTTAATATATTATCAGTTATCCACAGCGAGGTCCCCAAGAGTACGACAACCCACCTTTCCACTATTCCGCAAAACGATTAGGTACACTGCCTAGGTTGAAGAAGTAGTCACATATTTCTCCAACAACCTCCACATTCAAACATCCTCAGGCCCGTCCTAAGCCCTACCTCCACATCAAATTCCCTCAGACCCGTCCTAAGCCCTTCCTTCACATTCAAACATCAAAAGGCCCGTCCTAAGCCGTACCTCCACATTCAAACGTCCTCAGGCCCGTCCTAAGCCCTACCTCCACATCAAATTCCCTCAAGCCCGTCCTAAGCCCTTCCTTCACATTCAAACATCCACAGGCCCGTCCTAAGCCCTTCCTTCACGTTCAAACATCTACAGGCCCGTCCTAAGCCCTTCCTTCACTTTCAAACATCCACAGGCCCGACCTAAGCCCTTCCTTCACATTTAAACACCCACAGGCCCGTCATGAGCCCTACCATCTCCAGGGTTGCCATGAGCCTTAATCCTTCTACATTCATCATACACCCAACACATTTTCGCTTAGAACCAACCTTTAGGCTCGTCATAAGACCTAGATCCCATCTTTATGCTCGTCATAAGACCTAGAACCATCTTTAGGCTCGTCATAAGACCTAGAACCATCCTTAGGCTCATCATAAGACCTAGATCCCACCTTTAGGCTCGTCATAAGACCTAGAACCATTCCTTTAGGCTCATTATATATCCTAGTTGCATTCCTTCAGGCTCGTAATAAGACCTTTTAGCTTACCCACTCTCATCATACACATTGCATTCATCTCATTCATATAGGCTCGTCATAAGACCAAGTTGCATTATCCAGGCGCGTCACAAGACCTGGTGACAGAAAAGTTGGCGAGGTGATGGCAATAAATCCTCTTGTGTTATGTCAGCTTACTTTGGGATCAACGAATGGTGGGCAAAGGCAATAAGTCCCCAGGGTTTTTACCAGGAGTTATCCCTGCACACTGGCTTGGGGGGTTATGGCAATAAGTCCACATTGGGTCCAGCTAGGAGCATTGGCATGGGTTTCAGTCCCCAGAAGCATCCGAGCATCATCAACATCATCAGCATCATCATCAGCATCAGCATAATTAGCATCGTTAGCTTTTCAGCATTCTTGCATTTGCATACCACCAAATTTTCACATCCTAGGTATTCAACGCCTTAGAATCGCTTGACATTGCTTTATTTCATTTATTATAGGTAGTCAGCGCACTAGAATAGCTTGACACATTTTCACTTATAGGTAGTCAGCGCCTTAGAATAGATCGACAACGTTTTATTGCTTAGGTAGTCAGCGCCTCCGAATAGCTAGACGTAGTCAACGCGGTTTCGGACAACATGGAGGATTCTGTGAAATCCAAAATTTTGGGGCATCACTCAAGCATCAACCCGACTTCTCACATCCGTTACAAAGTCTAGTTGACGGGGGGCAATCTGTTATTCCCA